>CM076578.1:21745741-22345741 GCA_034641835.2 Pinus albicaulis | reverse complement strand
GGAAAGAAATCCAGATACACTTGAAGACATGCAGAAGAACGCGATCAACATTGAAGCGAATCTGCTGATGAAGAGAGCTAGAGCCAGGAATGAGAGGAGATTTACTATTAAACATGAGCCTTCTACTTCATCTTCTGATGCTAAGATGGATACTTTGATCAGAACTATTGAATGGATGGTTGAAAGGATGTCCATCATGGAGAGACAGCCTGAAGTCAGAAATCCTAACTATAGAGGTCAACAAGAACCTCAGTTAAGGATTAAGCAGAGAGAACAATAAGATCCTAAACAACCACCACATCAACAACAGCAAATCAGAACACCCTTGCAGTAGAACTATGCTCAAGGAGAAGAAGAAGATGAAGACATAGTTGTTGAGGAAAACCTTCTTTTCAAAGTTGATGATCTTCCTATGTTTTTCACCAAAGATGAGGAATATTTTGAAAATAAAGATCAACCTAAAGACGGAGATTTTATCCTTGCTAATGATCATGAATTATAGACTAAATCATATGATTACCAGCGAGGGTAATTGAATGCACTTAGTTCAAAAAATAGGAAGATTTCATTGAGGAGTAGAGATGTACCTATCAATCCCATTCAGAAGAGAACATCTCAATAGATTGACACTCAAACAAGGTAGAATCCTCTGAGCAATCAGAGTAAGGGAAAAGAGTCGGTGATCACAAATTAGAATAAAGTAAATTAGGGGAGCTTCTTAGAGGACTATATACAGATCTATCCCCTTTATGATTGACCCAATAGTATTTACCACTGCATGTCGTGCTTTCGCTCTAATTAGGGGTCATTCACTCGGTGTGGTTGCATAAAATACCTTTTTCACACAATAGCATCTTAATTAGTAGAGGAAAATTTTGTAAGAACTTACCCCTCAATCCTTTGAAAAATATCCTTTCAGCTTCAGAATAGGACAAAAACTGATCGAATTCAAACTCTGTTACAAACCCGACCAAGATGCTGTCAACCCAGTGATCTAGAGTTCAGGTAATGGAATTATCAGTATTCTCCAACTGTTGGATCAATTCAGGGGTCCACTGCGTGACCTGATCATCCTTCCAACAGGTTTGGAATTCTGATAAACTTTCCAACCACTCCTACAGCTCATGTGCAAAGGTTATGAAGAAGATATTGTGCACCTCAGTAAAAATATACTTATTCTTCCACTCTTCAGCAGATAGCTTCTTACTTCTGTTTTCTTTTAGGGAAAATTCTTGAATTTGTTTTTCAAACTAGTCCTCAAGTTCAGGCTTTAATGGTTTCCAATTACCTCGTGGCATCACCCAACCTCTCTCAAAATTCTCTCGGTCCTGGCAATGGAACCATTTGTTGGCTTGAGGGGTCCTAACCCAGGTTCGGAATTGAGGTTAACCAACAAAACTCTCTTAATACTGGCCCTTTTGACAATGAATTTCATGCCCAAGTCAAAGTCTCACCCGAAGCAGTATGGGGGGGTGATGGAACCAGGTTTCCGCACCTTGAGAGAGTTTTGAATGAAGTGGGTGCCTTGAGATCCCAAAAAACCATAAACATACCTTCGCAACAACAACCCTAACTAGTAAACCCTTTTCAGACAGATTTAGGTCAAATATGCAGAATATCTTGCGCAAGTTAACACAACAATCATAAATCAAGTAATAAAATTTAACACATCATATCAGATCCTTATACCACTAGATCCATCCAATAAGCATTCATATAAACCCAATCACAATCACGCAAGAGATATAATTGCAGACAGTATAGAAATTAGAAACAAGATGCAAAAACATTCATAGCATAATCAACAGATGCATATAGAACTAAGATATCTGCAACAACATTCCTTTATTACTTAATAGTTCAGATCCTTCATAAAAAACACTTCAACAACTCCCACACACAGCCAGCGAAGTTCGTACACAGCAGGACTAAGGTCTCCGTGCACACAACCAACAGGAGCCTTCTACTCAGACAAATCCGCACAAAATTATCACAAAGTATCCAAATCTATCATTCACCTTAAGACTTATCCCAAATCTGACTTCTCTAAACATGATGTAGCCATCAATTTATACTATTAGCCCACGCTACCCTATGGTCCGTAAATCGTGGTTTGCGGCCCCTTGATCTACCCTTTGACCCATTACAATTCATGAGGGGTTTTAACCCGCCCAAAAACCCCCGCGCAAGACTAAACTATTACAAAATATAGCAAAAATGGTCAGAATTAGGGGACCCCGCTCCAACAAGTGTTTAGTTATTTCATCTATTTTTAGTTACTTATGAGAACATTCATACATAATACAAATGAACAAAAAGATAAGGCATTCCCATGTACATACAATCCATCACATGAGCAACATACACATATTGACACACATATTTTTATGTGGAAACAGAAAGGGATAAAACCAACAATCTGTTTGTTTTTATGAAGTAAATTAAGCACCCAATTAATTACATCAATTTTTTTTTAGAACCCACTCAGATGAGGCACCGACCACCTTAAGATATAAATCACCTACTTGCCAAGAGGCACCAACCTCTTATGAATGTAGGCCACCACCTACTCTAGCCACTATTCTACCTTTCATATAATTGTCAAACTGAAAAGAAGGGCACATACATATATAGAGAAATACTAATATGCAGTAGCATATTATCTCTCTTGGTCCTCTACTGTTCCACAGGCTCTCTCGGCCTCACACAAAAACACACTATCCTCTGCTCTCGGCCTTTTATTCCATAGGCTCTCTGCAACACTCTACTCCATTTCAACACTTGGTCCAGTTTCTCCTCCTTCACACACTTCACTCCACTCTCTTCAACACATGCACAACAATACTGTATTCCCTAGTTGCTCAATGGAAATCCTCAATTTTATTTCTTCGTTGCACTAAGATCAATGTTGTCTCTATCTCCATCCATACTTCCTGAGAGTGTACTCCTAGCATGATACTCCATTATGTTGTTGTGTCTCTTTTCATGAATTCTCCCGTTGCATTAAAACATGAGAATGGGCTTTGTTCACTCACCAACTCACTGTGTGATTCTCCATTTTGAGAATTTAATCTCAGTCCACGTGCGCACTCCAATGAGACTCCCCATGCTTATTCGTGGCTCACATAGCTTGACTATACTTCAGCATGGCTTCTCGATTCTTCATTTAATTCTATAAGGCATGCACGTGAGATAAAAGATGAATTTATTTCAACATCGAGAGAGTCCCAATAGTTTTTCTCGTAGAATCATGGTTCTCGTTGCCTTGACCCAACAATCTCTGTACTTTCCATTAAATTCATTAACCAAATCATTTGTATGCATTTACTCAGATGGCGAACCATCCAACCTTCAATACTCCTTTGTACTGAACTATGAGAGCCCTTTCATTTCATAACTCTTATTAAAGGAATTTTTAATCAAAAAACCATATCGCAAGGTTCCTAGCCCTTTCATTCTTAGCCCCTTTTTTTGTTTTACACCATGGGACTAGGTGCTATGACCATCGAAATAGAACTTAGGTGCTATGGCCTTTAGGCTCCTTGAAGGGGCCTATCCGCCTATGTATTTCTCTATGCCCTTGGTTCTTTAGGATTTCATAAACAAACAAAAATCAATCATCATAAGCTCCAACCTCTCGTAACTTTTCCAAAAAACATTTACAGAGTTACGAGATATTTTACCTACGATATAATTCCATAACACTTAGGTGCTAGGCCTTCTCTACATCCTTGGTTTCTTTAGTTGTCTCAATCAAGCACCACCACATTGAAATCCCCTATATATTGTAACTTTTATTAAATTAAGGCAATTATAAAGCAGTTCCAATGTTTCCAACCTTTGATATTATCCATAGGACTTAGGTGCTAGCCCTTATCTACGCCCTTGATTCTCTGAACTCCATGACCAAGTTCCAATCCAAAACAACTATTTATAGCGAATTATCAGTTAAATGATTGATCACTGCATGTGAATTAAATCTAATTTCATTCACTGGACCTCTCACTAGGTCATCTCTTAGTTAGAACTAGTTAAACTAAGTTTAACTCAATTAATTGAGTTAATTAATTACTACTAACAAATAACTCAACCAGGGGTCCTAAAAAGTAGGAGATACATTTGCATGCATCCTCTTATACCTCTAACTTGAATTTTCTAAGCTAACTAAGTATTCCTGACTTAGTTAACTAATACAAGTTGCCATGAGATGAAATTACAATTTTTATTTCAATTTAATTAAGGGAAAATTAAATCAAAAGCTTCATATGGTAGCCATTTATGGGTGCCATTTTCTAGATTCCAATTTCTCGTTTCCATTTTCAATGTTTCTTGTTGCCAATTTCAACATCATATACTAAAATTTGGATCCAAAATTTTCCCTTGTTCTCCCTTTTTCTCATTTCTGCAAGCTGAATTTGATGGGTATTAGACATGGTGTGTAGAGCTATTTGATCAGGCTATGTGAAGGAATTCTCCATTGCTTACCAACATTCATGTATATATATAAAAGGTGTTCATTCTTATGGACAAAAACTTATATTTATTTCCAAAAGGAACTAGTCTCTATGTCTTCCCCACATTACTTATATAGCCCTTAAATAATCTCATAACATAAAAAGAAAATTTCTTTTATCTTTCTAATATTTTTGTAGCCGCAATCCATTCCATTTTTTTTAATAAGACAAAAACCTATTTTAACCTCGCTTAATTTTTATTTTTATTTTTAATTAAAATAATATAAAATAAAATCATTATAAATCCCTTTTTTATTTAAAATATTTATATTTACAGTTCTAAATTTGATATCATAAGACCAAAAAAAAAATTTGTTTTTTTTTCTTCACTTAATATTTTTTCAACAATAGTTAAAAAATAACTACTTCAAATATATCCTTTTAAAATGGTTCTTTCTTAATAAGATATCCTTCCAAAGATATTTATGTGAAGAATTTCAGGTTGATGCTTTTTCTTACTAAGAATTTATTAAAAATCGATTCTTCATATCAAATGGTAGTGATTGATTTCAACAAAAGAAAAAAATATTTAGAACGCATATTCATTTAAAGCTTTTTACAACTCTTCATATATTAGTTAGACGAATAACAATTTTAATTCGGTAGCACGTGACTTCCATGAACAAAAAAAACTCTTTTGTATGGTTTTTCATTTCCTTTAGTGCAAGATATCAAACAAAAAAGGTAACAATGACTAATCCATACGAGGGCTAAGAAAACAATCAAAATCTTTGCAAACGAAGAACGACTCATCATGGGTGTCAACAATTTTCTTACTATTGAGTAGAACCATGGTTTTTTTTAAAGAAATTTAACAAAAACAAAACATTATATATATATATATATATATATATATATATATATATATATATATATATTGTAAACTTGGTAGTGCCTTGCTATTCATTCATCTTAACAAAATTGCAGGTTACATTAATATATATACTTGATGACCTCAACTTGCCTGTAGGAAACTAGGTCTGTTGGCCATCTCAGAGAGTTATAGGCCAGCCAAAATTGAAAGAGTTTAAATCTATCTCTAGCTATCTTAACAGGTCTATTGTCTATCTTAACTTCTATTGACATATAAAAAAAGTAAATGCTATCTGTTGTCTGCATATCAACAAAAAAACAAGTATTAAGTAGACTCAATCATCAGATGATTCAATGGGTGTCGGGTCCTTGACACTTGACTTGAACATCTCAACCCGGTTCATATTATGAAGCTGCCTATCAATTCTTCCAAGTCAGACGTTATGATGATGCTGCTGGAGGTGAATCTCTTGGATGTCCCTGCAAATCTATGCTAAAATGAAGGTAACATTCGGATCTCCTCCAATCTCTTGAAATGTAACAATTTATTTAACCAGTAAACACTTTATAGTCCAGTAAATATGAATAGACTTCTTAAAAATCGATAGCCTACCTCTGGTATTTCCGGGACCCGTTAAGGTTGGATCCATCTCATCTTCAAGAATGCCTTCCTCTACCTTGGTTTTCATATCTTGTTCCAATCCAGAAATCAATGATTTTACATGGCCAGGTGTCTCTTCTACATATGCCTGGAAAAGGTTATCCATGATTTCCTTGTTGGATTTTGTTCCCCTTCTGCATGGCCCCGCTTTAGCCTTACCTTTATCCTTTCCCTCCCTTCTTCCAGACTACACTTTAACCATTTTTACTTGGAACTGGTCTCCTACCAACTGCGCGTTCACACAGATCCACACCGAGGTTCTCCCCCGACGTGCAATGGCATGAGGGTGAGGAATGCTAGGAAGGCCTATAGAAGGTGACAAAATGACAATATTGAAATCAAACAGAGATTTTAGAATAATATGATGCTTGCTGGAGGCCAGTAACATGCTCACAAACTGGCCTGAGAGTATTACCCTCTTCATAATTATGACAGTTCCAAAACCCCTGCCTCACGAACATGCCGCAGTCTTCCAATTATTATTACATTTCCCCTTCTTAGCATTGATAAAAAATAGCAAGACAAAGACCAAACAATAAATGTCCCCGACAAACTGAACAGATACTCCCATGCAATCCCAAAATGAAGTTGACCCGGTTGAGTTAACCACCCCCCCCCCCCCCCCCCCCGACTAACCCGGGATTTATCATACTGATCGAAATATCCTTAATTCTTCTAACATTATTAATACAGCCACTAACCCTCATGCTACCCCCGAATTTACGAATATTATCAACAAAGCCTCTTACCCCAAAATTGTCATTAAGAGACATTCAAGAAATTTCGAGTAATTGCCTTAGATAATTGAAATAGTGACAGGGAGGATTTTTCAATTTGCCTACAGAGTGTCAGCCTGACCATGGGAACTACATGAATGACTAGTAGAGCTTAGAGCACTGCAATTTGGACCATGAAAAATACTTTCAAAATAATGAAAACGACAAACAGGGCTGTGAAACTCACATGCAGGGTCATGAAGGTAGCATGCAAGGGTCAGAGGAGGATATAAAACATTGTAATACTGACATGCAAGACTATTCAAGTAGCATGCAAAGAGAGGAAGGCAATTAGACTGACATAGCCCAAAAATTTTAACCGCCACCTCCTCTGCAATTTCCATGCCCAGGGGATGGAACGA
Organism: Pinus albicaulis; assembly: GCA_034641835.2. Taxonomy (NCBI): domain Eukaryota; kingdom Viridiplantae; phylum Streptophyta; class Pinopsida; order Pinales; family Pinaceae; genus Pinus; species Pinus albicaulis. The sequence continues at coordinate 22,338,615 of CM076578.1, read as the reverse complement.
AACAAAACCAACCACATTCAGAACCGTAATGGACTTGGGAGAAATATCCAAATAAAGGATGCCAAAAAAAATTAAACCCAAAAATTAGACAGACAGAAACTATCAACCTTCACAAGCGACGTCACATTCCGCTCAGACCAAACATCTTTCATGGCAGACTTCTTTCCAAATGAAGGACACAGAAATAGAGCATACGAACCACAGAAATTCATCATCGAATAAACTATTATACTAAGGGAGAAGCTATAAACATACTTGAGGAGACGACACGCAGAAGTTTCCAGATCCCTCAACTGTTCGATTTCCCTCTTCCCAGCTTCCTTCATCACCTGCTCCGCAATGATCTGGTAATAGGAAAATATAATGTTTTTAACCTGCCTCCACTTCCTCTGATGCCGACGTTTTCCCCCAGACCCTTCTGACAATCCCCGCTATCTATGATCCACCTTAAATGTGGTCCTTAGTCGGCGTGGGTGGAGTCGTCCATGATTTTCACCACGCGTCATTTAATATACACCATTTGGCCTGTACGAACGATTACCACGTCGCGCCTTCCTCTTCCCTCTTGAAACCCTGATCAGGGAAACATTAGATATAATATTCAAATCCTTAGAATCTAGTTGTTTAATAACATTTTTCTTACTAAATAGTAATGGTTCTATTAGTGTCAATCTTTACATCCTGCCACCAGTGATTAATGGGCTCTTATCATGTCCTGCTAGGGTCCTAGTTCAAATTTATAGTTTCAAATAAGTTTTCAAATAAAATCTAATCATTGGTTGTTTTCTAGGTGAAATCTTCCCCCTCCATTCACTCATGATTATCATCATTTCATGAGTCATGTCCACCATTATTATCTAGAGTCTTAGGTGAGTCACCATGTTTTCACCTAGGTCAGTGTCTAGGTGTCTTTCATTTCATCACCATAAATGTCTAAATTATTTCATAAGAAAGTGAAATAAGGGTAAATTCATAATTTATTAAAGGTTCAGGTGCTTCCAAAATAGTAAGTGAACATTCCTTACTTCTCCTTCAAGTGAATTTATTCAACAAAGAGTGGATTCCCTCTTTTAGGGTTTTCAAACTAGGTTTTGGATTACTGATATGTTTGGTTGCTTTCAGCTGTAAAACCCCTAGTTTTATCACATAAAAACCTTCATACATCACCTATATTCCTTACCAAATCATTCCATATCATTCATACCTCTCATTACTCCTATTTTCACTCAACCCCAATTTTCACTGCGTTTTTGCAGAGATTCTGGGTTAGGACTGTGTTTTAGCCTTTTTCCCCTCTTTCCCTTATCCATTTCAAGGAATTCCACTTGAAATATGTTCCTAAAACACTCCCCTATATCCTCCAATGTTTTCATTTTTTTCCCTAACTCCTATCCCCTCCATTTCCCTCCCTAAACTTGCTGCCCCATTTTTCCCTATTTTCCTAGATTCCACCCTTTCCTTCCTTCCCATTAAGCTAGGGTTTATATCATACAAAAAAACACCATCAAAAATTAGAAGAAAAGTTACAAAAAAGGAGGGAAATTTTCGAGGTTTGAGTCAACTCAAACCCATGGCATCATTTTCAGAGTTTTGTTTTCATTTGCTAGGGTTTATAGTGCACACACAAAAAAGAATTCTTCAAAATTAGTTTTTGAAGTAATGGGGATGAATTTTACAAACGTGAAAGAGGTTTTTATCAATAATTAGCCAAAGAACAAAAACCTCCTTCATTTTATGCACAGGTTTTATGGTTTGAGATAAATTCAAATAGTACACTTGCTCGAGGTCATTTTCTGCAATTCTGGACAAGTTGTCTTCAAATCACCTTTCCAGGGGTTTGGAATAGGGGTTTGTAGTTCTTAAAGACTCCATTTTGTATCATACATCCTAATATTTCCAATCATACCACTTTAAGCCCCAAACGCCTCTGGTAAGATCTCCAAAATCCCTCTCAAAGTGGCACGATGCTTCTGCAAATTTTGAGTGATCAACTTCAAACTTGGATTCTGAGAAAATGGGAAAGTATTTTGGAAAAATGGATGAGCTTTTGGTTCATAACATGCTAAAGAAAAAAAAACATCTCTCAGTTTTGCAAAAATTGTTATGGTTAGATTAGGTTTTGAAGAAAAATGCAAAAAACCACCTTATTTCTATGCTTCTACCACTGTTTTGGAGCAGGCGCAGCGCTTCTGGAGACACCTTGGGAGAATGAGTTTTTAAGGCCTTCCCATATGTATTGTTTCCAGTTTTATGGCTCATTGGAAAGTATACACGTGGGGATACTTGACCTATTTTCTAGAATGCATAATGGACTCCTAAAAGTTGGCCAAAATCAGCCCTCAACTGGCACGACGCTTCTGCAAAAAACTTGCTACATTTCTAGAAATTTACCCTGCAATTTTGTAATTTGAAAATTTAATGTGGTAAAAAGTTAAGAGGTGATTGAAAAAGGGTAAATTGTCAAAAGTAAATGTAATTTTGGTAAATGTGATTTAGTTAAATTTCTTATCATGTATTAAAATCTTTTAGAAATTAGCTAAAGTGGTTTAGAAAAAGGAGGAAATGGTTGAGTAACCTCCCTAGTGTGTAGCAGTGATGATATAGGTGCATGTATTTGAGTTTCTTGCTGGAAATTTTGACCTCTGTAGCTATATGAGGCCTTTTATAATCATTTTCAAGGTTGGATACAGTGAATTTAGCTTGGAACACTGGTGTATTTTGTGATTTTGGCGGGAAATAATAGACAAAATTTGCAGCTATTGTGGTGGAATTCAGGTGGTATGTGTCTTAGTAGTGTTTCTTCTTCTGTTATCATCTGTTTGAATGTATTGTACCTTCCATCTTCATTTCCATGTATATTGTGACTGATTTCTAAATTTGATAAGCAAAATTCATTGATTCAATGCTCTGTTTTGGAGAAGCTCTCACATTAACGTTCATTTTCTTCTGATATAAACGAATTCATGATATTCATGCTTGTTTTGAAGCCCTATCAATCTACCATATTCCCCAGAGATCTTTAAAGTGCTAAATTTTGTGCCTACCTTTCCCCATTACATCTCTGCAAATCTTATTTCTAGAGCCACGACCTAGTTTTTCCTAGACCTAATTCACCATCCAGCACAAACTTTCAAAATCAAATCAAACCCTAATTTGCATAGCTAGCATAAAATCTCCATCATCTAGTCAATTTGGTTGTGATATCATTGAGAGAGCTCTCTCAACCTAGTAGGGCTAGCTACTAGGTCAAAGTGGTTTGTGGTTACCTTTGCTAGTCTCCTTCTTAACCTTTGGAGATACAATAGAGTGATAACCAATTCTATTAAGCAGTAATAGTTGTACTCAAAAAAAAAAAATCACAAAAAAAAAACATTAAATCTAAGTTTCAAATCCTTGGATCTAGTTATCTCCTCTCCATTTTGTAAAGAGTTTTAAACTCCACTCTAATACCATGATAAACAAAGTCTTAAACCTCACTTTGATAAAATGTTAAACATAATTAATAATAGGAATGAAGCTAGAAAAAAACAAATAAGGAATTGCACACCGTTAATATAACCATTAAATTAGATTTTACACTAAATCATCAATTTTTAAAATGATCCATAATTAACTACTTTTAAAAATATCTATAACTTTCATCAGAAAAAATTCTGAAGTAACAATTTCAAAAATAATCCTATTAAAACTAACTCGAACTAATTATCTCCTACCTCAATTAACAATTCTACTACCAATTATAATTTTAACAAATGGGTCCATCCTGACCATTAAAGTGAGCTAAAACTGTTCATGGGCTTCGAAAAGGACACATTCCTTCAAACTCATTCATTTCTGTAGCAAATGTAACGGGTGTCGTGTAGAGCTCTTTTAATCCAAAATCAAAATATTTTAATGAACAGTATGATGGAGATGAAAGTAGATTATAGTAATTCAAAAACATTATATCATGGGCAAAACTAGGTGCTAAATTATCGGAATTCTGGTCCGCTATGGTAGAGTTTGTAATTTCTGCTCCAAAAAGATTCACATCGGCCATCACTAGGGCAACGCTGAATCATCGTCTGCAATTGAATTTTCCAGAAGTAAATCACAGCATGCAGGGTTGGAGGAATTATTATTTTCCCCAAAATTACCCAATTTCAAGGAACCTTCATCCGAACTATGATTACTGCCATGATGAAACTTCTTAGCAGAATATGTGGAAGCTACAGCAGCAGCGTGTTAAAAAATTTGGATGAGGAGGATGCTAAGAAGTTTGTGCCAAGAGCAGGAAAAAGGAATAGTGATTTTTTGTGACAATAGCTCATCTATTGCATTATCCAAGAATTATGTGTTTCACAAGAGAACGAAACACATTGACACCAAATTTCACTACATCAGGGAATTGGTAAACAATGGAGAAATTTCTTTGGAACACTGCAGAACTCAGGAGCAGTTTGCAGACATTTCGACCAAGCCATTGGGGCAGAAGAGTTTTGAATTTTTGAGAAAATGCCTGATTATGACTGATAACCCAGCAGTTGAAAGTAAGGGGGAGTGTTGAAATGTTACTTTCAACAGTCGTTGTGCAGAGCCGCTTTCCATTTTTAATCTCTAGTTTTTTTCCTCCAGCCACTTGCCAAAAATTTTTAAAAGCCTGTGTACAGGACCGCTTTTTAATTTTGAGAACAGTTAGTTCGTTTTTTTTGTGCAGCACTCTGTATTTCAAAACAAAGTGTTAAATAGAAACAGAGCATTTGTTTTTGTTTTGAAAACAACGCGGGTGATTTTTTACTATAAGTGAACCCCGTGGTCCCCACAGTGTCTTGTTGATGTTGGAGGATGCGATGCATTCATAGTAATCGCATGTTATATTATATATAACAATCGCCCTCTGCCGAATGCCAAGGACCGCGGGTGGTGTGGTCCCACAAGACCACGCGGCTTTATTTTATTCAGTCACAATTTTGAATCGCATTGGAGGTGTTTTGTTTGACAGCTCGATTGCACAGTATTGAACCGGACCCGATGAATAGTTATTCAATTGTGTTAATATATCATTGCGGGTCCACTTTCAATCGACATTGGAGGTTTTTTTTATGGCCCGATGACAAATGTGAAGTGGTGGACCCGATCCACTTTTTATACAGTGCAGTTTATATTCCATCGCGGGTCCGTTTTATAATTGGTGATCGAAAATTTTGTTTGGCCTGTTTGTTTATGTTTCGGACCCGATGCAGTTTATGAAGCGGATTTAATATCTGTTTTTCGCGTCACATTCTTCGCTCACGTCAGCAGGGCTTCGACAGACGCGATATAAGATTATACGATGGATTTAATAATCCATTGCGCGCACAGATAGTGATGTCACCAAGACCAATTTTGTTACACGAAATTTGGTTTGTGTTTCGGCTCATAAGTCTTTTGAAAGTCCGGCGTTCATCGCGCGATGAAAAGGTTTTGTTTTAATATGTTTTAATTTATCGCGTGATGGGTTTTGTTTTGATTGATTTGTTTTAAACATTGCATGATGAAAGGTTTTAAAGTTGTGTAATATATATGTGTGTGTGTGTGTGTGTGTGTGTGTGTGTGTTAACATATATATTATATGATATATGAGTGCATTGAAAAAGGTGGACCCCACAGGTTTTAGATTTAAGTTTAGTTCTTTTATATATTTGTTATGTTATGTTTTATCATTGTGTTGCGACACATATATAAAGAAAAAAAAAAAGCCTGAGAGGCATTTGTAACAAACAGTGAATGTTTTTGTTTTGAAAAAGCACAGCAGTTTGGAGAAGTAAAAACACAACAGTGTTATTTTGTAAGAAACATAGTATATTTGTGAGAGACATAGTGTTGAAAAATACACAGAAAATGTGTGTTTTTGGTGAGACAGAGAAGTCTCTTTTGGCACTGCGTCTTGCAGCAGTCCAATATTTTTGTAACAGTTTTTTTTAAAGGAATAGAAGTTTTTATAGTGTTGAAACTTTGTCCCTGTGAGTGTAAAATTTTATATTTCTCTGTGTTAAAGAGGAGAGTATTGTTCTCTCTATTGTGTGTTCTGGAATTTTCATAAATTCCAACATGGTATCAGAGCTAGTATAGGCTCTTTGAAGGTGTCAAAGAAGTTGAAGGAAGGAGTTCTTGTTGCAGCAGCTTCTCCAGCCGAGTGAAGACTCAGTCAAGAAGAATCCAAGGTATTTCTCAAGTCATTTTTTTTGTGTTACTATTGAAGACAATCAGTTGTTTTTAAAAACACAGTCAAGTATTTTGAAGCATATTTAAGAGTGCAAGAATGGCTAGAGCTAGCACTAGCATGGGTATTGGAAATACCCAGCTCCCACAATTTAATGGGAAAAACTATGACTACTGGGAAATAACCATGAGAGCCCTATTTTCTTCCCAAGACTTATGGGAACTTATTGAGGATGGATTTGAAGAGCCAGCAAATGAAAATGAGTTTGATGATTTAACTCAAGAAGATAAGGAACTGTTAAAGAGCAATAAGAAGAAGGATTCTACAGCCCTCTAGTTTTTGTATCAAGCAGTGCATGAGAGTGTGTTTCCAAGGATAGAAACAGCTAAGAGATCCAAAGAAGCATGTAAAACTATCAAGACATCCTATCAAGGCATGGAGAAAGTGAAGACAACAAAACTACAGTTGCTGAGGAGACACTTTGAGACTCTCTGCAGGAAGGAGTCAGATAATATTGACACATTCTTCACACATGTGATTGGAATGGTCACACAGATAAGGTCTCATGGAGAGAGTCTTGAAGAAAGGAGGATTGTGGAGAAACTCTTGAGGAGTCTACCCTCAAGGTTTGATGTGATTGTCACCACCATAGAAGAGACCAAGGATCTCACAAATTTTTTAGTGGATGAGCTACATGCATCACTGATGACACATGAGCCGAGATTGGGTAGAAATGAGAACTCATATCTAGAGTATGCCTTTAAGACCCAGATGTCTTTCGGAAGAGGAAGAGGGCAAGGCAGAGGAAACAAGAGAGGAAGAGGCGGAAGCCAAAACAGAGGTGGAAGAAACAGTCCAGCGAATGCTCAAGGGAGAGGCAGCAATCCAAATCGGCATCAAGGCCAAGGCAGCAGCCAGCAAAGTGGTCAGCAACATGCTCAAGGACAAAGGTATGATAAATCCAATGTCCAATGTCACTATTGTAAAAAATATGGACATTATGCAAATGAATGTAGAAAGAAGCAGCATGATATGGATAATAGAACAAATGAAAATTTTACTAGAGAAAATATCAACCAAGATAAATTGTTTTTAGCTTGTAATATGGCTGAGGAAAAGAGTGAATATTTATGGTTTCTAGACACCGGTTGTAGTAACCATATGATAGGAAACATAGCCATGTTTTATATGTTAGATGAAAGTGTGAAGTCACAAGTCACACTAGGAACTGATAGTAAAGTTTCTGTTATGGGAAAAGGAGATGTAAATGTTTTAACAAGAAAAAAAGAAAATAAATCCATAGCAAAAGTCTATTATGTTCCAGGAATGAAATGTAACCTCTTGAGTATTGGACAGCGTGTTCAAAAGGGGTACAATGTTTTCTTTGAGGATGATGTTTGCACCATCATGGATAAACCACCCAGCAAGCAATGTATTGTTGAAGTGAAGATGACAAGGAATAGGACGTTCCCTCTCAGAATGAGAGTAGATTTGAAAAATGAAGAAGAGATAGCAGCAGTGACACAAGAGGCTTTCCAAAGCGAACCAAAAGATGACAATTGGCTATGGCACTTGATATTTGGACATCTCAACTTTGGAGGTCTTAACTTGTTGAATAGAAAAGGAATGGTAAGAGGTTTACCATTGATTGAGAAACTGGACAGCCTTTGTGAAGGTTGTATCTTGGGGAAACAACACAGAGAAAGTTTTCCTTCTAGGAAAAGCATAAGGGAAAAAGAACCCTTAGAGATTGTCCACTCATATTTGTGTGGACCGATGCAAACTCCATCACTTGCTTGTAGCCATTACATGTTAACATTTATTGATGATTTTATTAGAAAAACTTGGGTTTACTTTTTGAAAAACAAAAGTGAAGTGTTTGAAAGATTTTGCAATTTCAAAGCACTTGTTGAGAACCAAAGTGAGCTGCATATCAAAGTCCTATGGACTGATAGAGGAGGTGAGTATATCTCTAAATATTTTCTACGTTTTTGTAGAGAAAATGGTATTCATAAGCAGTTTACAACTAGATATACTCTGCAGAAAAATGGAGTTGCCGAAAGGAAGAATAGAAAAATAATGGACATGGTAAGGAGTATGTTAAAGGCAAAGAATTTTCCTAATGATTATTGGGCTGAGGCTGTACATTGTGCAGCGTACATCCTGAATAGATGTCCTACAAAAGCAGTTATGAACAAAGTGCCTGAAGAGGCATGGAGTGGCACAAAGCAAGGTGTCACACACATGAAATTTTTTGGATGTGTGGCCTATGCACACATTCCGGATCAGCTAAGGAAGAATTTGGACAGCAAGGGGGAGAAATGTATTTTCATTGGATACAGTGAGGAATCCAAAGCTTACATGTTGTACAACCCATCCACCAAGAAGTTTATTGTGAGCAGAGATGTTCAGTTCATTGAGGAGGAAGCTTGGGATGGAAGCATAGAGAAAACAATGAATGCTAAACACTATTTATCTCATGATGAAAATGATGATGAGTTGGCTGAAATACATCCCCAAACAGTAGCACCAACACAAGGGCAGCAAGAGACACCCTTGAGGAAAATTGAAAGTGCTTCTCCAAGCACACCACAAGGAGGAAATTCGAGTGCTTCTTCAAGCACTTGTACACCTAATGAAAGAGGTAAGAAGTTCAGAAATTTGAATGACATTTATGAATAAGAGGCAGAAAATGAAGGTATGAATTATTTTTTTGCTTTATATTGTCATGTTGATGACCCTATTCATTTCGAAGAAGTTATTAAGGATAGGAAATGGATAGAAGCTATGGCTAAAGAGATTAATGCCATAGAAATAAACAAGACATGGGATTTGGTTGAACTCCCAAAAGGTAAAGATGTCATTGGAGTTAAATGGGTCTACAAGACCAAGAGTAATGCTAAAGGCAAAATAGAGAGACACAAGGCAAGACTTGTTGTCAAAGGGTATAAGCAGAAGCATGGGATAGACTATGAGGCAACTTTCGCACCAGTTGCTAGAATGGAAACCGTCAGAGTAGTGTTGTCCATAGTAGCACAAAACAACTAGAAAGTTTACCAAATGGATGTGAAGTCAGCATTCCTAAATGGAGTGTTAATGGAAGAGGTTTACATTGAACAACCTCTCATCTATGAAAAGAAAGGCCAAGAGCACAAAGTGTGCAAGTTGAAGAAAGCTCTTTATGAGCTAAAGCAAGCACCAAGAGCGTGGTACAGTAGGATAGATTCCTATCTACTAGAAAATGGATTTGAAAAGTGTGAGGGAGAACCCACCCTCTACATCAAAGAAAAGGATGGTAAAATGTTGATTGTGGTTTTATATGTTGATGATGTTATTTTCACAGGTAATGGTGATTACCTTATTGAAAATTTTAAAACAATCATGAAAGAAGAATTTGAAATGACTGACATGGGTTTGTTGAGATACTTCTTAGGAATAGAAGTAGAACAAGATGAAAATGGGATTTTTATCTCATAGGCAAAATATGTTAATGAATTGCTGGAAAGATTTAATATGCAAGAGAGAAAAGCAGTAATCACTCCCACAGTGATGGGATTAAAACTCAGTAGAGAGGACAACAACAAGGATTTTGATCCTAGTTTGTACACGAACATAGTTGGCAGGCTCATGTATTTGACTGCAACTAGGCCCAATATAATTCATGTTGTTAGTTTGATTTCTAGTTCAATGGAGAAGCCAAAGGATGCACATTGGCAAGCAGCAGAGAGAATTATGAGGTATGTTAAAGGTACTAAAAGGTTTGGTATTTTATATACTGCTTCAAAATGTTCAGATTTAATTGGATACACTGACAGTGATTAGGTTGGAAGTGTAGATGATCGGAAGCGCACTTTCGGTCATGTTTTTCACATGGGTTCAAGAGCCATTTCATGGGCTTCTAAAAAACAGCCTATTGTAGCGTTGTCTACAGCAGAGGTAGAATATGTGGCAGCTACAACAGCAGCGTGTCAAGAAATTTGGATGAGGAGGATGCTAAGAAGTTTGTGCCAAGAGCAGGCAAAAGGAATAGTGATTTTTTGTGACAATAGCTCAACTATTGCATTATCCAATAATTATGTGTTTCACAAGAGAACAAAACACATTGACACCAAATTTCACTACATCAGGGAATTGGTAAACAATGGAGAAATTTTTTTGGAACACTGCAAAACTCAGGAGCAGTTTGCAGACATTCTGACCAAGCCATTGGGGCAGAAGAGTTTTGAATTTTTGAGAAAATTCCTGAGTATGACTGATAACCCAGCAATTGAAAGTAAGGGGGAGGGTTGAAATGTTACTTTCAACAGTCGCTGTGCAGAGCCGCTTTCCATTTTTAATCTCCAGTTTTTTTCCTCCAGCCGCTTGCTGAAAATGTTTAAAAGCCTGTGTACATAACCGCTTTCTAATTTTGAGAACAGTCAGTTCGTTTTTTTTGTGTAGTACTCTGTATTTCAAAATAGAGTGTTAAATAGAAACAGAGAGTTTGTTTTTTTTTTTTAAAACAACGCAGGCGATTTTTTATTATAAGTGAACCCCGTGGTCCCCACAGTGTATTGTTGATGTTGGAGGATGCGATGCATTCACAGCAATCGCATGTTATATTATATATAACAATCGCCCTCCACCGAATGCCAAGGACCGCGAGTGGTGTGGTCCCACAAGACCATGCGGCTTTATTTTCTTCAGTCGCAAGTTTGAATCGCATCGAAGGTATTTTGTTTGACAGCCCGATTGCACAATATTGAACCAGACCCAATGAATAGTTATTCAATTGTGTTAATATATCATTGTGGGTCTACTTTCAATCGGAATCGGAGGTTTTGTTTATGGCCCGATGGCAAATGTGAAGTGGCAAACCCGATCCACTTTTTATACAGTGCATTTTATATTCCATCGCGGGTCCGTTTTATAATAAGCGATCGGAACTTTTGTTTGGCCTGTTTGTTTATGTTTCGGTCCCGATGCAGTTTATGAAGTGGATTTAATATCTATTTTTCGCGTCACATTCTCCGCTCACGTCAGCAGGGCTCCGACGGACGCAATAGAAGATTATACGATGGATTTAATAATCCATCGCGCACACAGATAGTGACGTCACCAAGACTAGTTTTGTTACACGAAATTTGGTTTTTGTTTTGGCTCATAAGTCTTTTGAAGTCCGGTGTTCATCGCGCAATGCAAAGGTTTTGTTTTAATATGTTTTAATTTATCGCGCGACGGGTTTTGTTTTTATTGATTTGTTTTAAACATTGAGCGATGAAAGGTTTGAAAGTTTTGTAATATATATATATATATATATATATATATATATATATATATATATATATATATCTGTGTGTGTGTGTGTGTGTGTGTGTGTGTTAACATATATATTATATGATATATGAGTGCATTGAAAAAGGTGGACCCCACAGGTTTTAGATTTAAGTTTAGTTCTTTTATATAGTTGTTATGTTATTTTTTATCATTGTGCTGCGACACATATAAAGCAAAAAGAAAGCCCGAGAGGCATTTGCAACAAAAAGTGAATGTTTTTGTTTTGAAAAAGCACAACAGTGCGGAGAAGTAAAAACACAGCAGTTTTATTTTGTAAGAAACATAGTATATGTTGTGAGAGACAGAGTGTTGAAAATTACATAGAAAGTGTGTGTTTTTGGTGAGACAAAGAAGTCTCTTTTGGCACTGCGTCTTGCAGCAGTCCAGTATTTTTGTAACAGTTTTTTTTAAAGGAATAGAAGTTTTTATAGTGCTGAAAATATGTCCCTGTGAGTGTAAAATTTTATATTTCTCTGTGTTAAAGAGGAGAGTATTGTTCTCTCTATTGTGTGTTCTTGAATTTTCATAAATTCCAACACCTTCCAAACTTTTTCTCTTAAGATTTCAGAGCGTCTTGCCGACGTCATGATTTTCAAGGGTCTGGGTTTGAACATATCTATAGCAAACAGAAAAGTTGACGCTCTTTTGAGAATCTGCGTATTACGTTTAGATACTCTCATTTGCACCTTCCTGATTAGATGAGTGTTCCAGTGGTTCTTTATTTTGTTGTCTGTTCTCCCAGACAGCCACCCGACTATCAACGACCACCTGCATGCATATTTCTATACTATACATTACAAGTATCTCATCGAAAAATTTGAAATTTTTTCCCCTTCATGGCTATTAACTCTGCTGACCCTAGCTAATTTCACATGTGCTTCATGATGGTTCTGTTTACTAAACTACAATGCTTTGATAGAAAAAATAAAGGCACTGTCTGGCCGTTTCTGCGGATAGTACAAAAATGACAACAATACAATTAGGGTTCACGATCACCATGCTCAGACCACTAGACCACTGCACATGTTGTTCCTGCACATGTGATTTCACAAAATTCATGGGAGGAGAGCATCAAATGTCATTGCAATGCACTACCGAGATAGGAGTTGTCTTGAGAGAAAACATTTGAGGTTAAATATTGATTTTTGTAATTCAAATTGTTTTGTTTATGTTATATATGAATTCAGTCTTTTAAAAAATCTAGGGTATTTCGATTGTTCAAGATTACTTATCAAAATTTTATTTTCAATAAATTTTTATTGTATTTTAGAGAAATTAGACTGAAAAAATCCAAAAAAAAAATTCAAAAAATAACACTAAGACAACCAATAAAAAGTATGTCCTACCAGAATGGTTGGATGGCCTACTTGACCTAATTGAGGTGAACTCTGTGGCCCTTCTGTGTTTGATAACCAGTTAAACTCAGTGTAGTGTAACAGTATTTGAGTTTATTATTGCACGACCAATGCAAAATGTCTTTACTAGTTGGACTAACTGAATAAAAATAAGTGGGTTGTGCAGGTAAAAAATTGATTGAAAATGAGATATGTTTGCAATCAAATTAATTGTTTGGTGGTGGATTAGTTGAATTAAATTCTGTGTGTTGTGTGGGTTGAAAATTGATGGAAACTAAGATCTGTTTGTAATCAAATTGAGTGTAAAAGATATTTAATGATTGGATTAATTGATTTATTCGTTGTTTGAAAATTAATTGTAAATGAAATTTGAGATTTGTGTATTAAAGTGTTTTTTTTGAAACGTAGTGAGTTCTGAAATTTTATTATTATTATAAGGGTGAGCTTTAAGTAGGTGTCGTAAAACAATGAATAATAAAATTATTAATTTTTGGTGTGATAATGATTATAAATTTTTTTTCTAACCTAAGTTTCTATGATTCATTATACAAATTGTAAAATCTTTTGGTAATAATAGCCAATGTGGTTCATCATCAGGATTAATGAAGTGAGAGATCATATCAATACATTAAGTTACCGTTACATTTTATTTTTAGATTAAAATGTTTATATATTTATTTATTTTATTTTATTATAATTATTATTATTAATAAACTTATTAATTAATTAATAGTGATAATAATATGTAAATATGTATATAAATTGATTTAATTATTGATTTATTATTATTCTTTATATATTATTTTTAATGAGTGAAGTCCAAGGAAAATAAATAAATAAATGAAAATAAAAATAAATCAATATAAAAGAAAAAGTAATCTAGAATATAAGGCAGGCATCCAACACATGCTGATATTCCAGTGTCATCTCTATTGAGATTAATGGGTCTTTTTTCAATTTGTAAGGCCTCTCTTAACTTACGATGATGGAAATGGTCGATCCTAGCAAGGACCTTAGCCTCTTCGATGAAAACATGATGGTTAGTCTTTTTTGCATGATCAGCTAGGGCAGACGAGCGAAATCTTCTATGTTTAATGTCAGCAACATGTTCATAGATCTTTTTATAAATAGACCAACCAGTTTCACCAATGTAAGGAGTCCCACATGAACAAGGAATGATGTAGACACCTTTTCCATCCCTAGGGTCAATCGGATCTTTAACCGACTTGAGAGAGCTGTGAATCGTGTTAAGGGGCTTGAAATATGACAATATCTTATTCTTCTTAAGGATCCTCGCAATCTTATCAATGGTACCCTAAATGAACGACAGTGTAATATTCCAAATCCGGAACAACTAGAAAGGCAAGACTGGAAAATGCATTTTCCAGTAATGATTGCTATAGGAATTGAAACCAAGACCTGTATCCCTTAGAATAATGTGTCTAAGTGCTGAATCCAAGAGGAGGCTCCAAAGAAATCCTTCTAAGGTGGTTAAATAGATCTCCCACACTTTGATGTCCTCAAAAAGTGCCTGATGAATGGGCTGCAACAATAGATGCACAAGAGCTAGAATGACAACATTATTTTACAACCATGAGCATATGAAGATCTGAATAACCAAAAAATGATGTTATAGCAGTAAAAAGAGTATAATTTCTTGAGGAAACATCCACTCAATAAAGGCAATGCAAGCCTCAACAAGACATGTACATGAAATACAAGACCATTGTCATTTCTGCATAAACCCAGGCTAAGAGGACACAGTTTATAAGAGGTACTACTCCATATTACATAATAACATAAATAAATGACAATATATGGCTCAAATAAAGTGGGGGAGCAAGGCTCTAACCCCTGAAAGCAATAATACAACAATCCTCCAAAGGATTGGATGGAATATACAAAATGGAAAAAATGCCGGAGTTGCTAGGTAGCAGCTGCAACTCTGAAACTAGGAATACATAGAGAAGGCTGAATATGATGAATTAAATGAATTAAACCTCCTACAAGGGATTCTCCAAGTGAAGGCTGATCCTATCACTATAACTGTCACCCTCCAATCAGCAATACAAAACCCCACAGCAAATGCACCATGAAAATAATGCAGTTACTGAAGAAAACTACACTATAGGGGAAAAGGAATGAGTTGGACCAATGCCAAGATCTTCAATAAGGTCCAATGGCTTCCAACTGATCCTCCAAAGGAAAGAAATACTCTCCCTCTGAAAAACAAGAGATGGAAGAGGTGTTGTGACTCCTCACTACAACACCCTGCAACACAGAATTATGTTGCTGCAGCAATAACGCTGTCCTGGAGGAGGATGCTTGGCCTCAAGCCTAGATGTGAGGAAAATCAGTGAAACTCTTTCAAGAGGCTTCTCAAGAAAGGAGATGGATTCCTAAGCAGGAGATCCTTGTGCTAAGCAGCACAACAACTTAGCTAAATAGTCGGGGTTGTAGAAATGTCTAAGTAGACATGAAATCAATAATCATTTGCATGAATAACAATGGCTGCCTTGCCCTCCTTTTAAACACATGATATCTCTCTCTCCATGGGTCCCACTCTATTAAGGTTTCCTCCTTCAAGGAATATTATCTCCTCTATCTCTACACTGTCCCATAGATGCTTTCCTCTTCATGCCTCTGTGATGTTTGACTTGGTCAAACTTAACCAAGACTCTTTGCAAAATGTTCCCTTTCACATATGAGGGTGTGAAATATAGTTCCAAGGCTGATCCCATTTCACACTAGAGGGATTTTATCCATGTTTATATTATGAATGGGGCTTCTCACCCAATTATTCACCTCCTAAGTGAAAATAGCAAAAGTTAATATTCCAATTTATTGTTGGGTATGTGTTATATTCCGAAAATTTTTTGGTCCTTAATTTCCGGTGGGTAGTCTGCGTCCATGGTTTTGTGCATGGTTTTGCACATGGTTTTGGGGTACGATGGTTTTCGGCCCCTAGTATTTTTGTAGATCCGGTCAAGGGAACTACGGTTATGTTCTAATCCAGGGTTTATGGATTGGGGTTCATGTATGCTTCGGCATGTATATATATGTGTGTTGTAACACTAAAAGGAACATAATGAAAAATCAAGCTGGTCGTCCCGATTCGGGATCCAGAGGAAAATCTCTGTGTTTATCTGTTTTATGTTTTATGCTCTCGCTATTGTTTATTTTTTGTTATAAAATTCGTGTGTAGATAATTTCTGTTCAGGGTTAAAACCTACATTTATTGCGGGAAAAATTTGGAATATTACAGTCCTCCCCTCCCAAATGTTGCTTGTCCTCAAGCAACTGCAATGATAGAAATGGAAAGTCCCCACTCAAGGCATGGAGTTAGAAATGTGATGAGGAACATCTTCCCCATGTGGATCCTCCATCCCTAAGCAATCATCCAAACCAAATGAGTCACCTCCCAACATGGCAACTCCTGAAAATCTCCTTCCACCTCAAGCTCCGGAAATGAAGGTGGGCTGAAAATCTGAACATGGCAAGCATAATAGCCTACCCTAAGCTGTCCTTCTCTCCACTTATGATAAGTGTAGAGTATGTGCTGATCCTGGGCTGCAAAAGTATTGCCCTCAAATGTCAAAGTGAAGAACAATCCTCCAAAGAGTTCTCCTCCAACAATGAAGAACAAGCTGGCCCAAAATGTTTCATCCATGATGAATAGGACATGTTCATCATAGAGTACCCCAATGAGAATTTTGCTACAAATTTTACATGATGATGCATAATACAAACAATATCTCAAGAGGATACAGTGCAGTTTCATCCACTCCAACTTCAGAAAGTAGTATGGCAAGTAGCATACAAGAATCATCTCACCTACTAATGAATAGTAAATGGCTGAATGTGCTATCAATACATGATCATATACTTGCCCATGATTATACAATGGATGAATATAAGTCTCATGGCCCACCTCAAAAGAGAACAAACATGTGGCTGTGGTGGCCATATCTCCTCCCATGCTCCCATTAGAACACGTAGTGTAGAAAATGTGGGAGTTTTCTCCCCTCAAGGACACATTCAACTCATGTGTCAATCTCCCAATCATGCTCTCAATAAGAATATAAATAATATCAGCAAGTGAATACATGATCAGTACAAGAATGAAGGAAATTTTGATGGCTTCATGTGGTGCTTAAAGATACCAAGGGTCTCCTAGGGGTGTACAACACAGTTTTACAAGCTGCTACTTGAGAAAAGTACAAGGCAAAATGTTTCTTTTTACATGGTTAATCATGCATGTCTTCATAAGGTACATGTTTGAGTGCAACAATTGAACTTACATGTGATGATAAAACATTTTCCCAAGGCCACATAAAAGATGGTTGCCGCCATCATATAAACTGGCCCAACTATGAACATGGAGCAATATGAAAAGCTTGCCCTCTTGTGAAGCAATGCACTGCATAGTAGTGGTAAGAGTATGAAAATAAATGAATGTATAGAAAAACTTCTTACCATATGTTGGAATTGAAATGGTACATGGATCCATGAATGATTTCTCCATGTTTTGGCATGCTATGAAGATGAATGAACCATGTGCTGCAAAATAATCCTCTTCGTGCTTGGAAACCCAAGTTAAGAAGAATATGTCATAGTGATATATGCCTCTGCCCACTATTCTATCATCCTCACCTCCTCCTTGTTCACCAAGTGCATCTAAAGTGAAGTGATCCTGGGGACACCTCATCCCTAAGTCTCTACTCCCAAGTGACAGCGCTGTGAGCTCATGCAAATAAGCTCTTGTCAATACAAAGCTCTGTTCTTTGACATGCACCTTGTCAAAGACTCCTCTATTAATGCTGCAATACATAAGAAGTTACTCCCCAGGTGGAAGTACCTCTCTATCAAAAACAACCAAGGAGATGATGCCATCTTCTCCTCCTGCAACATCATGCAAAGTGTGAGAGCAAATCTGCCCTTGCTCTCCCAAGAACAAGCAAAGCAACAAAGTATTTTGCTGCCTCCCCATACTTCCATCATAAAACTCATGTGATGAAGACACAATGAATGATATGATTATCACATAAACATCATGCTTCCATACTCTATGTTTCCCAATGATGCAAGTATCCTGCCATATCTCCTCATTCCTCCTACTCTTAGGAAGAGGGTATGCCAAGTGATGGCCAAACTATTTCAAGAGTAACTAGCGCAGCCAAGCCTCTTTCTGCCTGGTATCATAAATTTTCAAGTAGCCTCCCAGATCCTTGCTCATCAACCACATCCACTCAACCACTTGTGGATGCCTTCCCCTTTTCTTCGTCTTGGTACTCCTCCCATGAGGGCTACCATCCTCCCAAATCAAATCTATGTTTTTGCACTTCATGGGATGTTGAAATGAAATCTTCTCAAGGATCAATGAGACCCTATAAGGACCCAAATAGGTGGTAGGAAAAAACCTCCCATCATGATGTGTATGGCTCAAGGGATGTCCAACACAAGCATGAGAGATGTTATCCATCCGAAGATGTCCTCCATCTTCTATCTTCTCCTGTGAGAAAGGAAGAAAATAATTGCACTCCAAGGTGTGTTGAAGTGCACCTCTAATGATATCTCTCCTTGAGACCTCCCTCTCAACAATAGTCTTCCAAAACCAATGCGGTCTTGGATCTGCTGAAAGTAGAAGTTCCTCCTTGAGCTGAGAGGAGCTCATTAAGAAAGTGTCATCTTGAAAGGAGAAAGGGTTTCTCACTCCAAGATGTCTACTATCATCCATCAAGTCTTCAAATACCAACCTCAAGTGTGATGTAAAATCCAATAATGGTTCATGAGAGTGATGGTTTTCTTCTTCCTTGAATGTTTCCATGTTGCATAGCGCAATGCAACCAAGATACTCTCTAGTAGCAATGGGATTTGACCCTTGGTCATGCAAAAGTAAATTTCCACAATTACTAAAATAATTTGCTGCAACAATACATTGTGGAAATCTTTTCAAACCTTGATGTAAATTTGGAACTTCTTGTAGGGTTGCAAGAGTCCCTTCCTCCAAAGTGTTGGCTGCCCCAACTGTTGATGCATGTGGCTTCTCCTCCATGAGTGTGAAAATGTTAGGACAAAGGTCCTCAAGTGGTGTGAGCTTTCCCTCCTTTGTGCTTTCTCCATCAAAGGTTTGGATCAGCCTTTGAGTGAACTCTACAAAAGTATTCACCCTTGCATGGCTCAAGTGGCTGCACCACCAAACATAGACTTCACCCTCCAAGTGCAGCGCTGAGATTTCAACAGCTTCTTTCCCTACTACAGGATGTAGTAGGAAAAATGCCTCCAACTTTCTCACCCAAGTTCTTGTTGTAGATAACCCATCAAAAGTAGACAACATAAATCTATTTCCTTTGATTTCTCTTCTGTTGCAGGGTCTCTTCTCTTCCTTCAACTAGATGAAATGAGGAAAATCTAGAGTCTCCTTGAAGGCTCTAGGTTGAGATCTGTACTCAACAAGGTAATCACTTAGAGTCTGATAATCCAAGTGTCTTCCATGCTCAATGTCTTTTTCTTGATGAGAATAGGAAGGGCATGGTCCTTCCTCTTCTTCTCCTTCAATCTTCTTGACCTCCTTGGAGAGGTCCTCTCTAGATCTAAATACTAATGAGAGCATTCTCATATTCTTCAACATTTTGATCTTCTTGGGCTTAGACTCACAGGCTGAGCCAAGAAAGTTTCTTTGATACCACTGTAATATTCCAAATCCGGAACAGCTAGCAAGGCATGACTAGAAAATGCATTTTCCAGTAATGGCTACTACAGGAATTGAAACCAAGACCTGGATCCCTTAGAAAAATGTGTATAAGCGTTGAATCCAAGAGGAGGCTCCAAATAAATCCTTCTAAGATGGTTAAACATATCTCCCACACTTAGATTTCCTCAAAAAGTGCCCGATGAAAGGGCTACAACAATAGATGCACAAGAGCTGGAATGACAGCGTTATTTTACAAACATGAGCATATGAAGATACTAGCAATTGCACCATATGTTTCAAAGGAAACTCCATAAGTCTATAACATATGAAGGAATATCATAGATGAAGACATATATGATATGTTGCAATTTGAGTGAGATAAATCTTAATGCTATTTAATAAGGTCTTCAAATCGAATGTTAAACAAGCTGCAATGTAAGTGATGATGTGATTTCATCATTTTAAATAATATTATTTATAAATACAAACATCCAACATATAAGGAGGATTTTAACATAAATGGACAACTAAATGAAAAACTCCCTCTTGTCAAAATAATAAAAGGGAGAAATCCAATTCTGAAACTTCTAAAATTGGCGAGAACTGCATCGCAAATAATTATTTTAGGCCATAAAATATTTATAATTTGATCTAATAGCTTCTTGAGTAAAGAATATATTTTTACAAATTGCTTACCCAAAATGATATAAAAGAAAAACATGATTAAGGTTTCAAGAAAACTCCTTATCAAATCCAAGGAAATCTAGATTTTGATGGTAATTATTTTTTTCTCTCTAGATGATCTTTACTACTTGTTAATGAAAGAGTGGAATATGAATTTATCCTTATAACTTATGCAACTAAAGGATATAGGTGGGCTTTATCACACCCTTCCACTTTCTTCTTTTTAATGAGTCCTTTTTTATTCTCTATCCTTGACTTGTGAAGTTTCCAAAAATATCCAAAAAAGGGGGTGCATCTTCATTTTTCACTCAAACTCATGGAAGAGTGACCATATATAAAATTGCATATGTAAAAACAAAATAAATTTGGCTAATAATTTATTGTTAAATAGAATAATATATTAAATGGCCATAAAAGACCCCACTCAAATTTGGAGATGAAAAACAATAAAAAAGGAATATTCTATCAAACTCATGGAATAGTGACCATATGTAAAACTGCATATGTAAAAAAAAAATGGCTAATAATCCATTTTTGTTAAATAGAATAATATTAAATTACCATAAAAAAATTGAGTCAAATTTGGAGATGAAATCCATTTTTTTTTAACCAAATCACTTTTTCTGAGGATGAGAATTGGAATTTGGATTCCTATTTTGTGATTCTAGTAAAAAAATATTGGCTTTTATGATTCTCGTAAAAAATTGTTATGTTTCAACAAATATAGATTGCATTCAAGATATTGCAAGAAAAAATACATGTAATATTTTATGTAATTATTTATTTATACATATTTATCATATATCTTTAAGTAAGGTTGCAATTAGGTAAGTGTTGGGTAGCAGAAAAGGAAATATTCAAGATGCAGAGTATAAAAAATGTTCAAAAATATCTAGAAACAAATCATTTTAGTTGAGAGTTTATGTTGTAGAGAAGAGAAGTCTTGTTACACTTATTTGGAAGAATAATAAGTAATGGGAAGAATCAGTAACACTAGCCATATAACTGTATGCTTAAAAAACAATTTCATTAATATGTCAAGTATTCTAGTTCGTATTACTGCGCATTTTTAACTGTATAATTAAAACATTGATTTGATAATAAAAAAAAATTATATGAATTTTTATTTTTAGACTGTGATATTGAGGTTCAATTCTAGGGCTTGCCCTTTCTAGTTTGGAGATCTCGATTTGCTCAATGAATCAAAATATTAACCAAATAAAATTATAAAATTACTCAGCTATGGAGAATTAATTAACCACATGCACCCCAAAAAAATTAATACTTTCTTAAATTTCTGTATACATTTTGTAAATTTCAACACACATCACAGAAAATCGTTGTACAAAACTTTTAAATTTAAAAAACTGTCAAAATTCGTTGTGACGACACCTGCACAGGACCATTTTTACCAACATAGAAAGAAGCTCGGGACCATTTTTACCAACATAGAAAGAACTGATAGAACTGATGATAAGATTATCTTCCTAGTCAAAAGTGGGAGAGCTGCCTATTCTTAAGCCAGTGAGACCTGCAATGCAAATAATTATTTTAGGCCATAAAATAATTATACGGCCTGGATTCAAACAAATTTCTCAACGAATTACCAAACTCGTTATTTTATGTTTTGCAGCCAAACTTTGCTGGAAAATTCATATTTTACCATTCTAAGGATATGGCGTTCAGTCGCTCGATATGCAGATCATCAGAAGAAAATTAGAAAAATGTGTGCCATACAACTGCTCAATGCAAAACGATTCGATGCATGACAGAGGAAAAGGCATTTGTGACGATCTGCTCCAGACGAGCCAGAGCCACATAGTTGCAACTATTAAAGAAATACTAGAGAACAATCCAAACATTAAAACAAAGTAGCAAACCACAGAATGAAAAATTAAATTCTAACTAAAACATTAATTATATTTTTTCCAATATACTTTCAAATTTTTGGATGTGACGAGTTCTGTTTACTTGCTTACGGTCATATCACTGTAAAAGCATCGATCTGGTGATGCGTCTAGCCTGATGGGCAATGGTACCTAATGAGATCAATGGTGTGTTAAGAAGTCAACCTCTTGTGTGCTCTCCCACGCATTGGAACTCTATATTTTCGATCATAACAGTTGCATTTTCCAGTAGCAATGAGGCAGGCACAGGGATTGTAATACTTATGCCTCTCTGAAATCCAAGAATGTACAGGTGAAGGGTCGCCCAATGCTTTACCTTCCACATTTTCTCTTTTAATAACTGCATTGTAAACTAAATTTTCCATCAAGGGTTGAAAATGTTTTAATCGTCTAACATATCATCTAAGGGTTTCACATTATGACATGATGCACATCAGGAAAGTTGCTTTCAAATAATAACGCCTTACGGCATAATGAATAGCCCACAAATGATGTTATAGCAGTAAAAAGAGCACAAGTTATTTAGGAAACATCCACTCAAGAAAGGCAATGCAATCCTCAACAAGAGATGTACATGAAATACAAGACCACTTCCATTTCTGCATAAACCCAGGCTAAGAGGACGCAGTTTATAAGAGACTACTCCATATTACATAATAACAGAAAAATATGACAATATATGGCTCAAATAAAGTGGGGTATCAAGGCTCTAACCCTTGAAAGTAATAATACAACAATCCTCCAAAGGATTGGCTGGAATATACAAAATGGAAAAAATGTCGGAGTTGTTGGGCAACAGCTGCAACTCTGAAACTAGGAATACATATAGAAGGCTGAATATGATGAATGATCTGAATCAAACCTCCTCCAAGGGATTCTCCAAGTGAAGGCTGATCCTATCACTATAACTCTCACCCTCCAATCAGCAATACAGAACCCCACAGCAAATGCACCATGAAAATAATGCAATTACTGAAGCAAACTGCATTGTAGGGGCAAAGGAATGAGTTGCCCCAATGCCAAGATCTGTAATAAGCTCCAATGGCTTCCAATTGATCCTCCAAAGGAAAGAAAGACTCTCCCTCTGAAAAACAAGAGATGGAAGAGGTGTTGTGACTCCTCACTGCAACACCCTGCAACATAGAATTATGCTACTGCAGCAATAACGCTATCCTGGAGGAGGATGCTTGGCCTCAAGCCTAGATGTGAGGAAAATTAGTACAACTCTTTCAAGATGCTTCTCAAGAAAGGATAAGGATTCCTAAGTAGGAGATCCTTATGCTAAGCAGCACAGAAACTCAGCTAAACAGTCGGGGTTGCAGAAATGTCTAAGCAAACATGAAATCAATAATCATATGCATGAATAACAATGGCTGCCTTGCCCTCCTTTTAAACACATGAGAGCTCCCTCTCCATGGGTCCCACTCTATTAGGGTTTCCTCCTTCAAGGAATATTCCCTCATCTATCTCTGTGTTGTCCCATGGATGCTTTCCACCTCATGCCTCTGCGCTGTTTGACTTGGTCAAACTTAACCAAGCCTCTTTGCAAAATGTTCCCTTTCACATATGAGGGTGTGAAATATAGTTCCAAGGCTAATCCCCTTTCATACTAGAGGGACTTTATCCATTTTTTTATTATGAATGGACCTTCTCACCCAATTATTCACCTCCTAAGTGAAAATAGAAAAAGTCAATATTCCAATTTATTGCAGGAAAAATTTGGAATATTACAGACATACGCACACTGCTGGCCATTCACTAGGCTCTTTTTTATTTAAAGGAAATTTTTCTGCTTTAAGGAAAGATTTAAGGCCTTGCGACCTACTATAACCATTTTTACAAAAGACATTCAGTAGAAGGGTCTTTTCCCCCTCAAGGTGATACTCATCAAATATTCTCAACGCCCTAGTGGCTAAGGTGTTTAGGACGCCTAATTTTTGAGCGGGAAAATGGTGAGAACTAGCGTCTGTCGTTCATTCAAGGTACCATTGATAAGATTGTGAGGAACCTTAAGAAGCATAAGGTATCATCGTCTTTCAAGCCCCTTAACACAATTCATAGCTCTCTCAAGTCGGCTAAAGATCTGATTGACCCTAGGGATGGAAAAAGTGTCTACATCATTCCTTGTTCCTGTGGGACTTGTTACATTGGTGAAACTGGTCAGTCTATTAATCAAAGGATCTGTGAACATGCTACTGACATTAAACATAGAATATTTCACTCTTCTGCCCTAGTTGAGCATGCAGAAAATACTAACCATCATTTTGCATCTAAGAGGTTATGGTCATTGCTAGGATTGACCATTTCCATCATCGTAAGTTAAGAGAGGCCTTAGAAATTGAAAAAAGACCCGTTAATCTCAATAGAGATGACGGCTGGAATATTAGCAGGTGTTGGATACCTGCCTTATATTCTTGGATTTTTTTTTTTTAATTGATTTATTTGTTTTCCTTGGACTTCACTCATTAAAAATAATATATAAAGAATAATAATAAATAAATAATTAAATCAATTTATATACATATTTACATACTATTATCACTATTAATTAATTAATTAATAAGTTTAATAATAATAATAATAATAAAATAAATAAATAAAACAAATATGTAAACATTTTAATCTAAAAATAAAATGTAACGGTAAAGTCAAACTAGTCGTTATCCTAACGGCTAGTTGAGCCATTTCTACATCTATTTAAACTTAATGTCCTGATCTGATCTCTCACCTAGTCCTAATGATGAACCACACTCGTTGGTTTGAAACACGTCGACCATGTTCCATTGCATGTGATTATTACCAAAAGGATTTTACATGATTATAAAATTGTTAAAAAAAATAATGAACAATAAAACTACTAATTTTTGGTGTGATAATGATTATAAAATTGCTAAAAAAAATAACTAAGATGTTCGTAACTAAATCTTAAAATTTGATAAGACTAGCACAATCGCATTAGTAAATGTGGTTGATATATATTGGTCAAGGTCATTTTTATATGCCAAATTGTGTATAAAAGCTAGAAAATGTTGCTAATCAACATATGTCAACCACATTTACTAATGTGGTTGTGCTAGTTGAGAATGTGTTTGGGGTAGATTTGTTGACTATGTTTCACAATGTTAGAAGAGGGTTGATGAGTTTGATCATAATTGAAGAATTTGATCGAGGTTGATAATGGTTGAATGTGGTTGGCCATGATCGACAATTAATGTAACAATGTATGAATGCTACATCAATATATAAATTTTATATCAATGTTGACCATGATTTCATTGTTACATTAATGTTGAAAATTGTTCACCGTTGTAGACCATGGTTGACAATGGGTGATGTTACATTAATGTTAATTTTGATAAAAATGGCAGGATCACTTTATTAAGAAAACTGGTTAGCTCTACAATGAGAGACTACACCAAGAGGGACTGCGTCCATAGATCGCTCTCCATTCTCATTACAATACAAACAATATATAGCTTACATTGTTATAGGGAAGTTAGAACCAATACCTAAGAAATAGGAACAAACTCTGTTAGTATGAATTCTTTGTCGAAGTGTACGAAAAAGACCCACTTTAGCTACGCATAACTAATAGCCCTAACAACAATAATGGCTGCAAAACATCTTCAGATCTGCAATTAGTAGTTAGAGTACAACAACAAACAGATCTATAAATGGAAAGACATTAAGCAGTAAAGTAAAGAGTTTGCTCCATGCATCCAATAGACAGGACAAGAACACGATTTTTTGAATGAATTTTTATATTACAGGGCACCTGGGAGGAAACAAGAAGGTGTATCCAGATCTCCTCAATGGGATGGGTTCTCTGTAGTCCTCAGCACTTCAGATCTAAGCTTTCTCTCTCTTGTAGATGTAGAAAACCCAATGTAGAAGGTAGAGCTCAATGGGAGCAACAATGGCAGAAAATGAGACCGAGTGTATAGATCCAGAGTGATCTAGTATGCAACAAAAGGTGAAGAATGATGGGGAAAACTCTCCTATTTATAACAAAATATTGGGTCCTTCTAGATCTTGGTGCATGATTAAAATAATGTTAATCACATCTAGATCCACCTCTATGGAATATTTTATTATTATTTGTTGGAGGGAAAGGGTGTTTGACTTGGGTCAAATCCCTTGATTAGTGAAACATAAATAAATAAATGATTTATTTATCTTTTTAAGGAAGTGGTTGGGATATAATCAAATAAATAATGATTTATTTGATTAATGGTGGTTGATTTGGTCATATTTAACAAGGAATATTATTAAATAATTATTCCTAGAAAATAATAAGATAACTATGGGTTTATCTCATTAATTTCTTTGTTTTTGGGTTAAACATGACTCGGAATAATAATTAAATTATGGTTTAATTAATTATTCCTTTTGGGGTTTCCTAATTAATCATAGTGAAAGCAGTTTTACTTGGGGTAAAACTGGTCTTACATGGTGTACTGGGGTCCATCTAATGATGAAAAGTTAGATGACCAAAAAATGGTGTAACAGATTGCCCCCCAGCGTGCGAGTGTCAGGAGCAAATCGTATGACCGAAGTACGTTGTAAGAAGACAATCACTAGACAACAAAAGGGTATGTCAGAGAGATAAATATGAGGTAGATAGTGTGCTGAAGGACTAGACCCTGAGGAGACGAGACTCGCAGGTGCAACAAGTCTCTGTTATGAGAGGGTACCTGTGCTGAAGGCGGCGGGGGAGGCATACCTATGCCCGCCGTGACAAAGTACAAAAGAATAGTGCGTCCAGTGAACAAGGGACCGAACCATAGAATACAGCTGGCATAATCAAGAGCCAGATAAAAATACAATGAATAGTCTCACATACATGCTGTGCCTGGGATATCAGCCAGGACTAGTACAATATCATCTGAGTACATGAGATAAATACAACCCCAAATGCCCCCTGTAAATGGGGAAGGGCTCACAAAATCTGACTGATACATGCAAATCATAGAGGTGCTGCAAGTGGCTAAGGCCAACATCATCAAAAACTGGAGCGGCATCAAAGGCTGCAATGAAGAGGTCATCCGGGCATGTGGGGGGCTACCTGCAGGGCCACCCCCTCATGAGGGCTGAGACATCTCACACACGCCCGGGAATCATCAAGAGCTGTTGCTGGGTCACTGGACTGTCCAGTATACGAATCTCGATCATGCTGAAAGGAGCTGGAGAAGCAATCAAGTCAAAGGGAGGTAAGAAATCCCCCTGCCTGATCCGAGGCACCGAAAAAAAGTGGAAGCTGGAACCAAGGTACACCGCCCTCTAGACCTTGCTTCTGGAATAAATGTGCCGAGGTCGACAGAAGGAGGTCCGCCTTAGGTGAGGCAATGAGAGATCCTCAACTAAGGCACGAGAGAAGAGCAATAGAGCGACGGACAGACTGACACTAATGAGGATGGTGGAAATTGGAAGGATGGAGTGGCGAATGGACGACTTCCCTTGTTAGAGCATAAAGGGCATGAATGACATGGCAGCGACTGACACAATATCGAAAGGGACAGGGGACAGTGGGGCTGAAGGTCATGAGATGCGACATAAGAGAGGAACCAAGCAAAAAAGAATGGAGGGCTATAGTATGGTGTAAAAGGATGCAGGATAAACTCCATGAATGCAATGATGACTCAACTCGGATGCTCTAAGCAAGGGCGACTAGATAGTGCTGCCACACAATAAAGGCCCCAATGGGGGGTCATAGAAGCATGAGTACAAGGTGGGTACTCATGACGAAAATCAACACGAACATGGACAAGTAAAGGGGCGATATGGTGCCCCAAGTACAAGTGTCGTAAGTGAGGAAATTCGATTTTAAGGAGCGGTGAAGTGATCCTTCGTGGAAAAATGTGTCCGGGTGAAGTATCAAATCACCAAAAACTAAGGAAAACCCATTTGAGAGCTTGGTGATATCTATCCAGCGGTGCTGACGGTTCGTCGAACGGGGCTACGGTGTGGTCGCAGCAGTCGAAAGAAGAAACAGGGGTTCTCTTTTAATGAGGCGGTTTTCCCTCCAAAATCATTCATTTGCTATTGTTGTTGTGGTGAATGTGGAGAGGAGAGAAGGCCCTAAATCTTGCGGCGAACGTAGCGGTCAAACCGACCGTTGGATTCGAGATCTGTCAGTTGGAGGCGAGAGGCCTAACCTTGCTCTTGCATTTTGATGGATTACATTTGCAGTTGAGGGCCCAAAACCCCCAGAAACAGCCCCTCCTTCATCTCTATGGCCGGGTCGGACTTTTTTGGGGCAAAAAGTACGACCCAGGACGTAGGTATTAGGGCAACAAGTGCGACCTGGTCCAGAAAATGGCAGAAAACTGCGACCTGGGAGATAAGGGGGGTTTGGTGCTGTTTTATGGCTGGGAGTTGGATTGTGGTGTGTGGTTATGGTGTTCCTGATCTGTACCCTGACAAAAAGAATGTGGTTGTGCAGGTATGGCAGAGTTGCGGGTCAACTGGAGGGAGAGGGATCTGGGAACACTTCGGACAGAGATCCAAGCGGATCAGGGCGTTCGTCGTGTATTGGCCAGATATAGGGGCATATGGTGCCCTCTCGGATGTGTGTAGGGGCAAGTGGTGCCCCCTAGAATGTATGGGGGGGATATGGTGCCCCCAGTTTTTTGGATTTTGTTTGTAACATGCTATGGGCATGTCGGATGGATATATATGGGGGGGCGTATGGTGCCCCCAGTTTGTGGAACATGCTATGGGCACGTCGTAAGTATATGTATGGGGGGCGTATGGTGCCCCCAGTGTTTTGGAACATGCTATGGGCATGTCGTATGTATCAGAGTAGATGGACTCATCAATATATGGTGTGCGACACATATTATGGATATGCATCGTCTTTTGATGGTTGATTTAATGTTATTGTCTTGTATGACTTGTGTGTGATAAATGCTAATCTAGAACATGGTTTGCAATACTATCTACGTAGTGATTTTGGTCTCTGGGTACATGGTTGAAAGTGATGGTTTCAAACGCACGTATTAAGACTTTCACTCGTAAATAGCGTCTGAACAGCACAGGGTTATGCACACGATAAACACCATTTGGTTGCATTACAAGAAGCAGGGAATCCAAACAAACGTGCAGATGGCGGATGCGATGCAACAAGGCATCGGCTAATAGGCCACGCACTGCATCATATTCGGCCTGATTGTTGGTGGCAGAACCAATGCATACCCCGTTAGACAGAACGAGGTCATGCAAGGGGTGAAGATGGCCCACCCTGCCGAGGCAAGATTCCTGGAGTAGCGACTTGCACCGTCGGCGTAACCGATAAAGGGTGTGGACGGGGGGTCCTGCAAAATGGTGTGACAAGAAAATAAATGAGGGGATGAAAGGAAATGACGGCAGCGTGAGGGTACAGAAGTCATCGAGCAGTAATGGCAGGGGGAAAAGGCAGGATGATCAAGGCTCACACAAGGTGATGTATGAGAGCTATCAGAAACATGGCGAGGACTCGGGCTGCGGAGGTCAACGGAGACACAAGTGGAGTGATCTCGGGTATCAACGGACACACTGGGGAAGGCTGCAGACGGGCTAGGCTCCGGGTGTCGTGCAGAGGAGGATAGGTAAAGAATGGTGACTGTAGACTCCGTCATCTGAACATCAGGGGGGGGGATGTGGATCGGAGCGGGGGAATCCTCAGGCTGGCCTGAAGCATACTGCGCGAGAATGGGAGAGGCGGATTGATTTTGTTCAACCTCATACTCGCGGATCACCTCAAGGGAGGCGCGGTAATGTGTCACGTGAGGACAATAATGGGAGTAGTGGCCATGGACACCGCACAAAGCACAAGGCTTGTTGGTGCGGAGAGTCTTGGCGTTCTTGGGGACGGTCGAAGAAGGAGTGGGAGTTTCAGGGACCGTAGTGTCGGGGAACGCGAAGTTTACCATGGGTCGGATACGAGGTAACTCGGGACAAGCATGGGTGGCATGACCAATGACACCACATAAGGCACAAGGCTTTGGGGGTGGAGAAGGAGCCGGGTTGGTCGTGGTGGTTTGGTCTTTGGTTGCCCCCTTGCGGGCTTTGCCTTTCTTCCCGGGAGCCGACCCAACAGGAGAACGGTCCTGTGGAGGTGCTGGGGGCACAGTGGCTATGGAGGAAGCGAGGGGGACCGGTTGAACCGGTGTCAAAGCCATGTAAGGTTTGGGGTGACCAGGGGGGTGGCGGCTGGGGGGTCAAGGTACCAAACCGGAATACCCAAGGTCAAGTTAGGGAGAGACAGGGTGGCCATGACGGGGACGGAATATACTCCGGAGTCTAGAGCCATACATGGATCCTCCCTTTAGTAATGACCAGGAGGTGACAAAACAAGGATGGTTAAGGCCGTGGGGACCAGCCGAGGATAAAGAGGCCTGGGGCACCACTCGTAGGGAAGGGGCTTAAAGAGGACAGGTCCGTCGTCGAGATGGATGGCGAGGAAGGCGAGGGCGGGGAGGAGGGTGGCTAGCCGTGGGGCGTGTGCCGCTTTATGGGCAGCCCGAGACGATTGCATCATGCAAACATTCGATGTCGGGGACTGCGTAATGGAGGGGGAGGAAGGTGAGGAAAAGTACCAAGCAGGGTGGAATCTTTATAGACGCCGGGGGAGACACCGGTCAAAGAATCGACGGTTTGCTTGTTGGCTACAGAAGAGATGGTCGTCTCGGAGGCGGATGGAGACGGCGGCTCATGATACGATAGCTGGTCAATGGTGACTATCTTTCCATTATGTGGAAAAGACATCTTGCGGAAGACCGCTGATGGGACAGCAGACATGGCATAGGTGTAGCTTCGCCCCAATAGAATGTTGTAGTCTAGAGGGGCGTCAATGACTTCGACATCAACGCAAACAGTCTTACCGGCGAGGGTGATGGGACAATTACGAAACAGGCCAATAGGCTGGGAGGCATGACCGTCCCACGCTCGAAGGGTGATCGTGGAAGGGGCCAACTCAGGGGATCCGAGTTGCTTCCAAACCGAAGCGGACATCACACAGGTGGATGCCCCCTCATCAATTATACACCGGGATACAGTGGCGTTACGGATTTTGACTGGGATTTGGAAAGCAACGGAAGGAGGAAGAGGAGGGTGGTCCGATTGAGTGGCGTCGAAAACAATCATTTGGTCATCAGCAGGATCAGTCATTTACTACAGAGCAAGAGAGCCTTCATAAAGGGCACACTGAGGAGTTCCACAGAAATGGATGTTAGGACAAAGCAAATCATCTACTATACCGTACGATTGGCGGCTCGACTGTGGCGCATTTCGGCGTAATGGACCCTTTCGATCTTGGGTGAACCTCAACTTTGGCCGAGGGATGTAAGGGCCACCGGGTGTCGAAAGAGGCTCGTAGAACCAGAAGAACCCGAAGATGGAGGCTCATGGAAGGGAGCAGATCGAGCAGAGGCTACCGGCATCACGAGACCGAGTTTGAAGGTGAAGGTCGATGGAAGGGGACGAATCGGAGCGCATCATAAGGATCTGGTAGTCAGAGGAACCAGAAATGGACGAGGGTGTGGCCGCATGGCTGTCGGGGGGTTGGGTAGCCACGAATCCCTGTTGAGGGAAAGGATCAGTGAACACAGCTGGCGGGGTAGTGGCCACATTAGGAGGAGCGTGAGGGGAGGCGTGTTGTCCGCGCAATGTGGCTTGAGACTCCCACATCTGTCGCATCTGGGGTAAGAGAGGACAATCGTGAGTGTAGTGACCGTAATCACCGCAACACGAACAGGGCTTGTTTGTGCGAAGCGGCCTGTCCGGCCTGGGCGGGATGCCCTGAGGCTGGTTGCTAGTGTTAGGGTCCATACCAGAATTGGGTCCTCGGTTACCGGGGGCAGATGGGTTCTGGTTGCCTCTCCGCCTTCTTTGAGAAGAAAGGGGAATAAACGCACCCTGCTGTGCAAATACTTGCCCTGGAGGGGGTTGTAAGGGCTGTTGCAGGTGGTGAGGAGGCAAGGGAGGCGGAAGCGCATATGCTGGAGGAGTTGGCGCACCAGGCTGCGGATAAAAGTAAGGGTTGGGTTGGGCAGCATTAAGGTAAGCAGGAGGTTGGGCAAAAGGAGGAGGCATGCCGTATCCTGGATACATGTTGCCGGGAGGGGGCAGAGTGCTAGAGGTGCCGGCCCCTCCCTGAGGGAGGCCATGGCTCATAGGAGGGTGAGCAGAGGGGTGGGAAAGAGATCCAACAATACCGTCGGCGGAATGAGATGCCCCCGGGGCGTTAGCGCCACCGGGCCTGGGGATGTCAGGGAGAACGGTATAAACATAACCAGATTGATCGTAGATCAGGTCATATTTTAAAGCTATTTGGAGGGCGGCTTCTTCAGATTGAGGAAAGTGAGAGGCGACATCTTTGCCGATGGGAGATGGGAGGGTGCGATGGAACCAGTCCATGTAAACCCGATCTTCAAAGGGAGGGGCTCGACATAAGCTCCGTCTTCGTCGCCATTCCTGAACATGGGCAGAAAGGCGTGTGGAAGAGGATTGCTTAAATGAAGTCAAGAGCTCCGTACCGGTGTCGTATCGGAGAGGGAGCTGGAAGTACGACAAGAAGGCTTGGGCAAGAGTCTCGAACGTGGTATGGGAGGAAGTGGCCTGTTCGACATACCATTTAGAAGCTTCGCTGGTAAGTGTGCGTTGGAACAAACGAAGACGGATGGAGTCATCGGTAATGGAGTTGGAGGAACACCACATGTGGAAAGACCGGACGTGATTGGTTGGGTCTTCGCCATTAAGGCCCTCAAACTTAGGGATATCAGAGGGTAGCTTGGTGGGCATAGCGGGCCAGGTAGTATTATGGTGAATGGGGTCATTAATCAACCGATGGAAATCGGGGAGGCTGAGGCCTGCAATGTACGGCAGCACAGGGGTGGCCGGAGTAGTGGTTGTGACGGTTCCGCTAGAAGTAGGGCCGGCATTGGGGCCGGGAGAACCGCTAGCATTAGGCCCTGATCCGGACATGGTGAAGGTAAAAGGGGGAGAACCAGAAGGAGAAGGGGGACCCGATGAATCAGGAGAGGAGTCGGAGTGCGGACTCGAAGGTGGACTGGCTCGACGACGACGGTGCGGAGCAGGTCGATCAACCGGAAACTGAGGATGAAGGCCAAGAAGTCTCCGGGAAAGGCGCCTTGGGGGCGCAATGATGACAGGAAGAAGGAAACCGACAAGGGCAGAAAGGGAAAGAATCAAGAAGGTCAAGGGCAGATAAGGTGCAGTGACGATTGATTTTAGAGTCTTTGCCAGGCGGTGTAAACCAGGCGCTTCTTCACTTAGGGTCAGTGTGTGGTGTGCGTTAATTTTAATTTTTAAACCCTTTCCGTTGTTGAGAGCAAAAAAGTGTGCAACGTAGCTGAAAATAAACCTACAGAGAACAGAATAAAAATGTTGAAATAACAGAAAAATAACAGCTACATATGCATCTATCAAACCCAAGAAAGTGGGTCTCTCAAAAATATGCTGAAAAGAAAGGGAAAAACTATGGAAACACACACAAAGGAAGCTCAACAGATCTAGGGTCAAAGGGGACAGAGATCCGGAGGATAAAGCTGCAGGCAAGGGGTGCAGATCACAGCCAAGAGACAGAGGCAAGGTGGCCGGAAAAGGGAAATCAGCAAAAAACCGGGGGGCAAGGCAGAGGCCTTCAGAGGAGGTCCAAACAAAACGACAAGAGGTGATTTGAAAGGAAAAGAGGTTGATTTCAATGGATCTGAAAGTGAGGTAACAGATCTGGAAAAAGAGGGGGCTGAA
Organism: Pinus albicaulis; assembly: GCA_034641835.2. Taxonomy (NCBI): domain Eukaryota; kingdom Viridiplantae; phylum Streptophyta; class Pinopsida; order Pinales; family Pinaceae; genus Pinus; species Pinus albicaulis. The sequence continues at coordinate 22,304,730 of CM076578.1, read as the reverse complement.
GCTCTGAAACCGACGGCTGAAACAGCTGAAACTCTTCCACAAAAGTGGAGGGTACTAAAGCCCTAAGGGGCTGGGTTCCCACTTAGATGAGTAAAAACAGATCAGATCTTGGTCAAGGCGGGCTGAGACAGAGGCTGGAAAACCCTGGCAGAGGCTGCAGCAGAACCCAGAAAAATTACAGAATAAAAAATGCTGAAAAAAGGCAGTCGCGGTGTTCTCGACCCGATCCGAGTTGAGGTCGCAGTAGTCAGCTGGGTGTTAGTGCTATTCTGTGTCGCAGTGTTTTGGGGATTTCAAAAGGTGCGACCTGCTCCAGAAGCTTGCCGGCAGATTTTCCAAAAACAATGCCTGTGTGCTACTGTGTCGCCACTGCCACAGAGGGCCGTAAACACACGGGTTGTGAAATTTTAATGTTTTAGGGTTTTATGTGAGAAAAACAACATAAAAATAGGAAAAACAAAAATCTGAAAAGAAACCCTAGGGTCTGAAGTAGCTGGATATGCAGGAATATGAAAAACGACAGCGGCCGTAATTTAAAACCCGTGTGGAGTCGCCATTTGTTAGTATGAATTCTTTGTCGAAGCGTACGAAAAAGAACCACTTTAGCTACGCATAACTAATAGCCCTAACAACAATAATGTCTGCAAAACATCTTCAGATCTGCAATTAGTAGTTAAAGTGCTGCAACAAACAGATCTATAAATGGAAAGATATTAAGCAGTAAAGTAAAGAGTTTGCTCCATGCATCCAACAGACAAGACAAGAACACGATTTTTTAAATGAATTTTTATATTACAGGGCACCTGGGAGGAAACAAGAAGGTGTATCCAGATCTCCTCAATGGGATGGGTTCTTTGTAGTCCTCAGCACTTCAGATCTAAGCTTTCTCTCTCTTGTAGATGTAGAAAACCCAATGTAGAAGGTAGAGCTCAATGGGAGCAAAAATGGCAGAAAATGAGACCAAGTGTATAGATCCAGAGTGATCTAGTATGCAACAAAAGGTGAAGAATGAAGGGGAAAACCCTCCTATTTATAACAAAATATTGGGTCATTCTAGATCCTGGTGCATGATTAAAATAATGTTAACCAAATCTAGATCCACCTCTATGGAATATTTTATTATTATTTGTTGGAGGGAAAGGGTGTTTGACTTGGGTCAAATCCCTAGATTAGTGAAAAATAAATAAATAAATGATTTATTTATCTTTTTAAGGAAGTGGTTGGGATATAATCAAATAAATAATGATTTATTTGATTAATGGTGGTTGATTTGGTCATATTTAACAAGGAATATTATTAAATAATTATTCCTAGAAAATAATAAGATAACTATGGGTTTATCTCATTAATTTCTTTGTTTTTGGGTTAAACATGACTCGGAATAATAATTAAATTATGGTTTAATTAATTATTCCTTTTGGGGTTTCCTAATTAATCATAGTGAAAGCAGTTTTACTTGGGGTAAAACTGGTCTTACATGCTGTACTTGGGTCCATCTAATGATGAAAAGTTAGATGACCAAAAAATGGTGTAACAAACTCCTAATCTAGGGTTCTAGTGAACCGACTCTCTCTAACTAAGTTTCTCCATTATCTTCAACACTCCCCCTTAATGGAGAAAGGGTTCACAAATATTCCTAAAATTTCCCTAAACAATTCAAATTTAATTCTACCAAGGGGCTTAGTAAAAATATCAGCGGCATTATCACAAGTATTAAAATATTCAATATAAATTTCCTTTGACTGAACCTTCTCCCTGATGAAGTGAAACTGTGGATCAATGTGATTTGTGTTTTTATAAAATACAAGATTATTCGCCAGTTTGATGAGGCTCTATTTGTCACATTTAATAACTGTTGCAACCTTTTTTTCTTCTCCAACATCATGGATAAGTCTCCTCAACCAAACTTCTTCACATGTCGCTGCACACATCGCTTGATACTCAACTTCCGATGAAGATAGGGATACAATGTTATGTTTCTTGTTGCTCCATGCAATGACCTTAGATCCAATGTTGAATGCATAACTTGTTATGGATCGTCTATCATCTAGATTTTTGGCCCAATCAGAATCTAAAAAACAGGGTTATCTAACATCAAACGAATCAATATATATAATACCAAAGTCTAAGGTTCCTTGAAGATATCTTAAGACACCTTTTTCTACAACCCAATGAATTTCAAGTGGCTTGGACATAAATTGGCTCAATACACTAACTGCATAAGCCAAATCTGGTCTAGTAGTTGTTAAGTAGATTAAACTCCCAACCAACTGTCTATACAATGTTGCATCTTCCTCCTTAGAACCATCATCATTCTCAAGTTTAGTATTATGCCGTAAATGCACTGTTGCACCTTTACACTGATCCATCCTTAACTTTTCCATTAAACTCCTGACATACTTACCCTATGACAGAAAAGTCTGTCCAAAATCTCTCCAGACTTCAAGACCCAAACAATAGCGTAGCTCACCAAGATGTTTCATATAAAAAACCTGTGACATATGCTCCTTGGTTTCTTTAATGAGTTCATCAACATATCATGTAATGATAAGATCATCTACATATAAAGAAATCAAAACAATTCGCCCCTCTTTATCAAACACGATACATAGATTAGGATCATTCTTGCTTCTTTTATAATTGTGTTGTAGTAAAAATGAATCAATTTTGTCATACCATGACCTGGGTGCCTGTTTTAGTCCATATAAATATTTCTTCAACCTACAGACTAAATTTTCTTTCCCATGTTTAACAAACCCCTCAGGTTGCTCTAAATACAACTATTTTTGCAACACCCCATTTAAACATGCATATTTCACATCTAGATGGTGTATCATCCAATGATGTTTGGTAGCTAGATAAATTAACATTCTTATTGTGTTTAGTTTAGCTACATGGGTGAAGGTTTCCTCATAGTATATACATTATTTCTATGAATGCCCCTTTGCAACCAGTCTAGCTTTATATTTATCTCTACTCCCATCTGCTATAAATTTAGGCTTGTATAGCCATTTGTAATCTATGGTTTGTTTGCCTTTAGGTAATTCAACTAAATCCCAAGTTTTTTTTAAAGTATTGATTCATATTCCTCTTCCATGGCTACCCTTCATTCATTATATTGATTGGCTCCTTTATTAATAGAGGTTTCAACAACATTTAACATGCTAGTTATAAAATAATTTTCCCTATTTCTTGCTGGAAATTGAGTTTTCCTACCTGATATCCTGAGTGTTGGAGTGGCATCAAACCTATTCTGATTATCCATTGATGGACTTGGCTCGACTCCTGCATCTGTACCGACTGCTTCTTCCTTTTTCTGTTGTTGTTGCTTGTGGTTGTCCACTGTTTCATCACTTCCTTCTTCAACCTACAAAGGAATGTCCCATTCTTCATTGTTGTTATCATTGTTTCCATCATGAACGTGTTCATGAAAAACTACATCTCTACTTGCAAAGACTTTGTAACTAGAGGGATCAAATAATTTTTAAGCTTTGAATTCAGTAAAATACCCAACAAAGGTGCATTCGATGGCCTTCGCATCTAGTTTCTTCGTATCCTCCTATTATCACTAAATTGATACTGATGGGCTGTTTCAACAGTAAACCTAGATTAACTAGTTCAAACCTACTTCTAACTGAAAATTAGCCTTTTCAGCTTGAGAGGGCTCTCTCAAGGATATAGAATGATATTATCTAAATGAAGTTCAACAAATGGCTAACTCTGAAATAGTGTTTTAATTGTTTTTTTATGTAGGTGAAATATGTGAACAAATTACTACCATTGGGCATATGGAGTCAGTGTAAAGAACTCAATGGCATGTGAAACCCCTCTTATGGAAGCTGAGGCATATAGATGTTCTAATGAAAATATAACATTGACATCAGACTAAGTGTTTGAAGGAAGGTAGAGCATGTAATACATGAATTCTAAATAATCAAACATTAGAATACTGAAGATAAAATTGCAGAATAAAAAAGATAAATACTCATGAGAACATCAAGGAATCTCGGGTGAAGAGAATCAAGCTTCCACTGTATATTACTGATGAAAATTCTTTACAATAGTAGTCTATAGTAAACATCAATCAACCATTTATCCTTCAATAATATACCTATTAATAGGCTTAGGCATCTTTACATTGATCCTACCAACAAGGTTGAGCCTTTGAATGCTTCTCTTGACACCTAATCTAACCAAAAGCATATTGCAAGGAGATCAAACTGGCAACTTCTATTTTCAGGACTTAGAATCCTAATACAACTCTAAAACCTATTTATTACATTAAAAAAAAATTAAAGCTGCATATTTACATCGAAAAGGTCATGTGCCTAAGGTGGCACTAACCATGACTAAAACATAATTACTCCCACTAAGTCAGGAGACCTATCTTCCAAATTTTTAGGAGATGGTGTCATAATGGTTGATGAAACCTCCATGATGAGCTGGAAATTTGAAATGCTTTGTCAAAGATTATTTCTTCATCAAAACATTCACCTATTAACCTCTAACCTTTTCACGTGGCTGGCTTGTCTCAAAAATACCATCAAAACTTGAAAAACCTTCAAAAAATTCTTCGCTGCAGAAAAATGGGACTTTTAGGCATGTCTATAGCGAGAGTTCATAGCAACCTATCTGCTCAATTTGCTAATTTGAAGTTGTTTAATTAGTCAAAACTTACTAAATACAAGCCGTTACCTTCCTCCTTCATAGAAAAACTTGTGATTTATAGCCACAAAGAACCTACAGCGAGTTCGTAGCGTTTTCTGGGCTTCAAGCCTGAGGCACAGTACGAGCATGCCTAAGGAACAAAATAGTTGAAAATTGTGAATTTCCTCTTCAAAATTTTCCCATGGATCTATAAGTGATGATCTGAAATTATACAAAAAATATCAAAAAGGTAATTTATCCACTTTTCAAGCTTTAGAAGCTTCACCCTTGGAAGCAGAGGCTTCAATTTCCATAGGTTCATCTATGACTGTTATTTTTAAACCTTTTCTCTTGAGATTTGATTGTATCATTTCCATCTAATCTCCTAACTCTTGCACTTGACTTCTAAGTTTCTTTCTCTCTACCTGCAACCAAATATTCCTTTTTATTGTATGTTTCATTACCCTATGTAGAGGAAGGGTTATTTTCAACAATTTCTTTGCATTGGTTAAAGCCTCATCATGATGATTAATTTTCTCATTGAATTTTTCTTGGAACTCCTCCACCATCTTTATTTCTATTTTGGCTTCCTTCAATTCCAACGTGGTTTCAATGACTTCCTCCCTGGCTTCTATTAAATGCTCCTTTAAAATCTGCACTTCATTTTTTTCAATAAATTTCTCTTTACCTTTCCTCTGCTATATGATTTCTTCCATTCCTAGAGATAAGTCAATGATGTCTTCTGCCATAGGTTGCTTGCCTTTGTCTGTCACTACAGTCTCTTTGTTATCCATGACACCTTTGGCAAGATGCAATCTGGTAACTGGTTTTCTTGGTTTGAAAACAAAACCTTCATCTTCACCTGAGAAATCAAGTTTTTTGGCAGTGAGACCCTTCTTTTTCTTCTTGATTCCTTTGACATCCACAACTTTGACCACTGGAGTCTCTTCTATGTCTATGGCTTGTAGAATTTCCCCAAGGTTACCTTTCCCCGGTGTTTGGCTCCTTTTTATCTTTCCATGACTCTTCTTATTGGGCTTTGGCTTGCTACTTGTAGGTGTAGGTTGAGGCATATTTGTTTCATGTGCATGCTCTAGTTCAATCTCCATGGCCTGCATTTCTTCTTCATGTACATCCTCTGCTACAACTATAGGTTTATCATTCTTGCTTGAAGGACTGGATTTTGATTTAGGTGTCTTCTTGGGAGCTAATGAATATACTTCATAACCACTAAGAAATAGGAATGTGGCCAAGTCTCTATTCAACTTTTTCAACTCCTCTAAAACTATTAGCTTGATCAATCCATGATGAAAAATTGAAGCTTCACTACCTTTAGGCCTAGCTTGGACTTTGTCTGACATCTTTCCTAGGCTTCTAAACAAGAAAAATGGAAGGTCTGAAGGCTGCTTACCAGTGAAATGTAGCAATACTCTGAAATGATACTGATAAATCATATGCAACCTCCCTTCACATGTGAAGTATTTTTGAATTACAAGCAGGAGTTTGGAGTAAGTTTCTTTTAGGAAGCTCCTTGGGATCCCTGATGTCATATCCATTCCAAGGTGTCCAGGTTTCATGAATTCATCATCGTTCTGTAATTTTAATTTAGTGGCTTTAAACTTCTCTTCTGCCATCCTCGGAACCTCTGTATCTTGGGAAATTGTTTCAAGAGACACCACAAAACTCAACACACCCACCTTTGATGAAGTGCCCACAAAATTGACTGCAAATTCCTTTGAAACTTGGGCATGAAAACCTTGTAATTTCTGGAAAAACTTCATGAAAACAATACTGGTGAACGCTGCTACAAAGCTAGGATCCTCATTGAGAAATTTTAAATCCATGGGATCATACCTGACCACTGGCCCCTCTTTATTAGTCTTCTTCTGCATGGCCATCTCTCTTAACACTATGTTGGCCTACTTGATAGTATGACACCTGCGAAGAAAATAATTTCACAGCAAGAAGCTTGCAAACAAAGCTAGACCTTTTTAAGGATGATGAAAACAACTATACTCAGAGGTAAGAGGGAAATATGACAAACAACAGCTCTCAAGGGTAAATTTAAAAGGAAAATTTCAAATATGAGAGGGATGAAGACAAATAAGTGAGGTTAAGTGAAATGATGAATGACCAATGATGATTATGCATTTGCATGACTCCATATAATTGATCATGTGACCTCAAACTAACCTCTAACCTCCAAAGACTTCACACCTCACCCTTTCCTTTATCAGTGTAGAAAAACATGATTTCGTATCACTTTCCGTTATAATTCTAGCATATTTGCTACAGACAGGTCAGGTGAGTCCATAGCGAAAACAACCTATTTCCATTAATTTTGCTGCGGAGTCAGGAAAAAACAGACAGGTGGCTAAAAATGAAATTTGAACCAATGTATGAATATTTTTGGTGGATTTTTATGGATTTGACCACAATGACATGACATGTGGGACTCTTCAAAATTAGGATTATTACCAATTCACCAAAAAATTTCAATTTCATGAATTAATTTACTAAGACAATAAAACCTATGCCAAATGACCTTCCTAATAAAAAATGAAATTTAATTGGTGATAACACCTCCTTTGGTACATGGGCAAAAGATTTGGAGCCAAAAACTCTTAAATGTTTGATTGAAGGATTAAAACCTAATAAGGCTTCAAATGGTATTTTAAATTCTAGAATTTTTGTTGGACTCTTATTTTTCATGTTGGAAATATTGAGAGGGGGGGTGAATCAGTATTCCTTTCAATTAGAGCATTAGTTAATCTTCAATTATTATCAGTGTTTGTACAATGATAGTAGCAAACAAGAGGAACACAACTGCACATAGTTTTTAAGGTGGAAACCCACTCTGAGACAAAAACCACTTAATGCTTTTCTAATAATTCTTTAATATTCAACTCCAATTGAAAATAAAGCTCCAACTTCCTAGAATCTAGAAAAGCATTCTTCTCCAGCTCCCACTGGATGGATTCTCCAACACCCAAGATTCTTCAGTAGTCAACTGAATGGATTCCCCAACTCTCAATGAGCTATAACTCACCCTAGCACCACCCTACCACCCTATAGAATAATAAAAGAATAATGGAATCCCGTACCAGGGAAAATGGTCCACTTTACAATGATATAGAATGATGTAGAAGAAGAAGATATACTAGACCATAACCCCAACTTTGACACAACCACCTAATGAGATCCTAGACCTCCCAACACTGCCTCTTCAACCCTTGGCAGATAGACACTAGTACAATTTTTACAATAATGTATTTAAAATGACTTAGTACAATGATACCTTTACAATGATTGTATGTAGTGTTGCCCACTTAAAGACTTCATATGATGAAATTCTTGTTGCTGTCATGCACCTTGGTTGCTGCTCTTTTCATGCTACCCTTTTCTGCACCTTTCTTTGCTTTGTTGTCATAGAAAGTCCGGTCCTTTGCAACCCTTGACAACACATGATATAGCTTTTTCTTGCCTTCTAGGAGCTCGATATTGAATCTGGTGTATCTCTGTTATTTCAGATCCTCAATATCTAATTTTTAGTCCTGTAGTAGTCCTCTGAGTCTTCTTTCCAATGCCACAGGTCTAACACAATTTGGATTCTTCAAGAGATAGTTATACCTAATCTCTCACAATGCCCTAATTAGGGACTGTTTCAGCAGAGCGCACTTGTACGACATGCCACGTGTCACTGGTTCTTCATTTGTCTCTGAAATTGATAGAGTGAAAATTGCATACTGTGCACTATCCACCACTTTTTACGGAATTCCAATCCAATACTCAGAGAGAGAGAGTTATGATGAATTTACCAAGGTCACTTATTTGAGATGAATTTCAGGAGCCTGCAAAAACCCTAACTTCCACAGATCATATCTCCAAAAATATTGCGCACCTTAGTCTGAAATTTTTACTGCAGCTTCCTCAGGATTTCAACTTTGCCTCATAAAACTTTCACCTCCTGCACCTTCGTAGAAAAAAAGTTAGAGCGAAAATTCCATGATGACCTGTTTCAGATGGACGAATCCCTTGCATAAGGAGGAAATGAGGATCACAATTTATATAAATGCTTAAGTTGAGAGGGGCTTCAACAATTGAACCGTGGAGAATTACATGGCGTGCCATATATCAATGGAAACATCTCGACAAGTAGAAACCATAAAAATCATTATTGACCCAGAATATATTAATTTTGTAGGTAAAAATTCCCATGCAATATTGGGTTAGCCCCTGGTGCTGCTTGGGTTGACATGAATGACAACCGCTGATAAACATTTCAAATATACTACTGTATTTATAGCTTCAACCCAAAATCCATTAGAAAGATTCTTATCTTTCAGCATACTACGAGCACACTCCAAAAGAGTTATGTTCTTTCTTTCTCCAACCCCGTTCTGCTGAGGAGTGTGGGGTATTGTAAACTGCTGCAATATTCCATGGTATTTTCAATGTTTGATGAAATCAGCCTTCTTGTATTCTCCCCCTTGGCCCGAGCGGAGAATCTTGATGAATTTACCCATCCGCCTCTCAATCATGCTTCTGAACTACCTGAAATATCCAAAAGTATGACTCTTTGTACTGAGAAAATATACCCACATGAATCTTGTACAATCATCAAAAAATAATAAGAAATAATAAGCACCTCCCAATGACATTGACTACAATGGCCCACATAAACCAGTGTGGACTAACTCTAGTATATCTTTCTGCTTTCTATCTACATTTATAGGAAACTCATCTCTGTGCATCTTCCCAAGAGCACATGCTTCACAGTCAACATGAACATGCTTTAAATCAGGGATACCATTGACCATACCTATTTTTTGAAGTAACAATAAATCATTGAAATTAATGTGGCCAAATATATGATGCCATAAATCCTCTACAAACATACCTGATAATGCCAATGCTTGATGTGGCGATGTTCTCACATTCATATTGTAAAGACCTCCCACTCGAATCCTTGTTGCTTTTGTATTCATACAATCCAACAAATATTTAATAACACAATAGGATTTAAAAAACTCTAACTTAAGGTTTTGATCTGTTATCATTGAAACAAAAATCAAATTCTTATTAATTCTGGGTACATACATCACATTTCGAATGTGCCTAGTATTTCCATAAGGCAGTATACCAAGAACATTACCATGCCCTTTGATTTGGTACCCTCTGTCATCGCTAAGGTATATTTTTGCACCATTGCTGGTTTCTTTGAAGTCTTCAAACCATTGGTTGTTACATGTCATGTGAGTGGAAGCTCCTGAGTCCACAAACCATATTTATTCTTCATGATTCTCATCAAAATCAACCATAAATAGTCTGAGGTCCTGGTTATTATTATCATCAGCGAAGTGTCCTGCATGCCTCTTATGTCTATGTTGACTTTCATCAAACTTCTTTTTCTGACAATGTTTAGCCATATTTCCAACTTTACCACAATAGAAAATTGTTATTTCTAAATCATTTCTATTTGGGTACATATCTTGAGATGGAGGTGGTTTTCTTTATGAGTTTCCTCCATTTTGGTATGATGTGTTTCACTTTCCTTTGAAGGGCTTCTTCTTCGCCATTAAATCAAGATCTGAATTCTAGGGTTTGAGAGTTAATCGTCTTTCCTCCTCTTTCATTAGAATCCATGTTAATTATTCAAACATGGGGGTTTTTTTTCCCTTGCATTCAACCCAGTGATAAACATATGATAATCGTCAATCATACCATTCATGGTAATCGTAACCGCATTGGTGTCTGTAACTGTTTCATTGATGTCAACCAACATTTTCTTGAGGTCCTTGATACAAGAGATGAACGCAATGACTGATTCATTCTCCTCCATTTTAATGGAGAGAATATTTCTTTTCAGGAACAATAGACGATTTTTTTTTTTGATCTGGTAGAGATCCTTCAGCGTCGTCCAGATCTCATTTGCTAATTTACACTCTTTGATGTGAGGGATAATGTAGTCTTTCACTGACATTTTTAGTAGCATCCTCGACCTGCTCTCCCTCTTCTCCTAGTCCTGAATTGTTGTAGTTGCTCTAACTCCTACGACTATCGATTTTGGTTCATCCCCATTTACAATTTTCCATGCACTTTACCCTCTAGCAAAGTATGCAACTTGAATCTCCAATTGGAATAATTGGAACCGTAGAGCTTATTTCTCTCGTTTAGGTGTGATTCAATCATTTTGTTATTCATCTTGACACTTTAAAAAAAATGACTTCCAGCAATTGACATAAAACAAATCTACCCTAGATCCACAAAAAACAATGTCAAGAAATAGATCTACCTGATCTTTGACCACTCTAGCAGGCTACTCTATGCACTACACCATGGGCTCACGGGCTCCTTTACCATGACCTCTTCTGCTGCGAACTCACGGGCTTCTCTGTCATGGATCACGCTTGCAGCGATCATCGGCTATTTACTAATGACCTGCTACTGTCTCTTCTGCCATGGCTCACCAACGCCTCAGGCACGAGCTCTCTGGCTCCTCCGGCACAACACGAACTCTCTTGCTCCTCCGACACAGCACAAGATCTATTGCTCCTCCGACACAACACAAGCTCTCTGGCTCCTCCAACATAACACAAGCTCTCTAGCTCAACGGGGCTCCACACCCACTCTGATTTCACCAATGCTCCACACCCACTCTGATGCCGCATTGGCACATTGGGAAAAATTCTGAAAATTTTTGGAAGGGTCTCATAGATTCTGTGTTGGTTTCAGAGATCAACGCCTTTCTCTCGCATGTGTCCACGTTGGTCGTCGCTTCTGTGCCTCCAACAAATGCATTTCTTTCAACATTTCCCTCAAATAAAAAACAGCCTCACTCAGGCCACCAAGGACTTCTCTTTTGCTACTAGGAAACTCATAGGGATCAAAGCACTCTCACTTTGATTCAGCCCTGGACCTATGATACCATGATAAAAATGGTTAAATCAATTTATTAAGAAAACTGGTTAGCTCTATAATGAGAGACTACACTAGGAGGGAATGCCTCTGCAAGTCGCTCTCCATTCTTATTACAATACAAACAATATATAGCTTACATTGTTATAGGGAAGTTATAATCAATACCTAAGAAATAGGAACAAACTCCTAATCTAGGAATCTGGTGAGCAGACTCTTTCTAATTAATTTTCTCCATTATCTTCAACAAATTTTACATTAGTATTATGCACCCGAGGAACAAATTAATTGGTGATTACGATATTATGAAGTATTATGTAAACTATGAAACCACGGTTCAAATCCACCATGGGTTAAACCAACAAAAACAAATGTTACAATTTTTTTCGTTAATGGTTGATGTTGATTGACGCGGTTGACCGTGGTGAATGAGGGTGACCATGGTTGAAGAAGTTCAACCATTATTGGTCAAGGAAAACCATGGTTGACCAAGGATTAAGAGGAAATATTATGGTTGACTTTGGTTTACCATTGCTTGCCATGGTTGAGCATTGTTAAATTTTTATAGTAGTGTAGCAAAAATGTTGACAATGGTTGATTTTACACTAATGTTAAAGCTAACATTACATTAATGATACAAAAATGGTTACATTAATGGTTGAAGTGGGTTGACCATGGTTGAAGAGGTTCAACCATGTTGGTCAAGGTAGACCATGGATAACCTTAGTTAAACATGATTGACAATGAATACCACAGTTGACCAGAGATTAAGAAGAAGATTATGGTTGAAAATTGTTAGTTATGATTACCATTTTTTACCAAGGATAAAGAGGATAGTTCATGGTTGAAATTAATTTTTTATGGTTAGTTATGGTTCACCCTGGTTTACCATGGCTAAACTTTTTTGACCATTACTCACCATGGTTGACCATGATTACCATGGTTAACCATGGTGACCATAGTTCAACGTGATTCACCATGTTTGACTATTTTGATCATGGTTGACCATAGCTTGGAATTTTGGCTATGGTGTACCATGATTTGGCCATGTTCACCATGGTAGATCTTGGTTGTCGCTATTCTCCATGGTTAAATATGGTGTCTATAATTGACCATGGATGTGCATGTTTGACCATGTTTCCCCATGGTTGAACATGGTTGTACTATGTGGGTCATATTTTGATGTTGGCCTATGTTCAACTCATTGCAACGTTAGACAATGTTTATCACATTTTCATGTTGGATAAAATTTGTACCACTCTGAAATCATGACATATTTTTCATAATGTGACATTGGTTTGTTTTCATGTTATTTCATTTCTACCAGTGTGATGTTATTTTTTTTTTTATCAAAATTTCCAAGATTTTATCACATAGTAGTTTCACACAATTTTTTTACAGACGCACATTATGTTGTTAATTTTGTAATGTGACATTGTGACAATGCTTGCCCCATTATGACATTGGATAAATTGTAGCAATGTCACATTATTGGATAAATTATTTGTAATTTTGTAATGTCACATTGTAATAATGTTTGGCGCATTGTGACGTTCGATATATTTGAATGTAATATGACATTATCACAATATTTGTCACATTGTGACATTGGATATATTACATTGTAATATCATGTTGCAACGATGTTTGTCACATTGTGATATTAGATATATTGCAATGTAATATCACGTTGCAATAATGTTTTTCACATTGCAAAATTGGATATATTACACTGTAATATCAAGTTGCAACAATCTTTGTCACATTTTTTGACATTAGATATATTACATCTTAATGACACATTGTTTTAATGTTTGTCACATTGTGACATCGAACAATGTTTGTCCCATTTCAACATTGGATAAATTTCTATACATTATGGTGTTATAACATTTTCTTTTATTACAATGTGACATTGTTTTGTTCCTCACATTAGTTCATTTTTCATAATGTGATGTTATTTTTTTTATCACAATGTACAAACATTTATTTTCGTAGTAGTTTCACACAAATATTTTGACATAATCACATCATGATATTTTCTAATTTCACATTGTGACAATGTTTGGACCATTGTAACGTTGGATAAATTGTGACAATGTCACATTGTGGCAATGTTTGTCACTTTACGACATTGGATAAATTACAACATATTGTCACATAGTGACTGTTAACACTGGAAAATCGTACATCAGAAGTCGACATAAACTAATTTCAAGCCTAAGGATTATAGTGCAGGAACACATTATGGAATCAAGAAGTATTTAAAATCTCTAAGGTTTTGAGAAAATCATATTTGAACTAGTCATAAATGCTAAATTGTGTGCTTTATCCTTCAAGAAGAGAGCCCTCTGCGTGCCTTTTTACCCAATAAGCACGCATTCCTGGAAATGGAAAAAAGTCGCTTTCCGAGACCACACCAAGCAAAGGACAGTTACTCTTTATGTGAAAGCCGCCTATGGACAGCCACCAGCGCCTCCTTAGACACTATGTGAGCACACAAAACAATACTTGAGCACACAATGGAATCACACCTCTCCCTTGGGTCACTATCCATCATGTACCAAGGGAGGGAAGGAGGATTAGAAACTCACCTATATAAACTCACCAAGAGATGAAGAAAGGGCAATCACATTGTTATGCTGGCCAAAGTTGCCCAAGCAACACCAGTAGTGTGTGACCCTATTGGGCAGATTAATCAATCTTGCGGACAAGATCAATCTCCCTAGTACCAAAAGGTAATCTAGCAACAAACAGCCAAATAAACCTATCTTTCTCTAAACATATATGATTTATAAAAGAAAACTATAAAGTTGTTTAAGAACTTACCGAAGATCCGATGCTTGTTTGAAGTCATTGTCCCTCATGCACTTGAAGGAGTTATCTTTGTAAACCTGCACTCACAGACAAGAAAAAATTAAATATCACCTGTATAATAAACATCATAAATCATGCTCATCATGGTGATCAAGGAATCCATGAAATAAACAGTTAACTAACAGCTTATTGAGAAAAATGAATTCATTTGTATTAACTTTAAAAGAAGGAAAACCTTACAACCTTAGCCTTGATGTTGAACAGGCCTTCCCGGGGTCCGAAGCAGGAATCTCCTCTACTCTGACAAGTCTTGCACTCCTCCAACCAAGACAGATAGAGGTATGTGATCTCTCCACACAAAAATCTCATTTAAATGAGTCTGAATCCCAACAGCACTTAACCTCAAATAATTTAAAGCCTGAACTCACCTTGAGGCTCTCTAATGCCTCTTTTTATAGTGGAAAAGAGGAGGCTTCAGTTCCAACTATGAAGGGATAGAATCCTCCTTCAAAGGGATAAGATCCTCACATCAAGGGGTTAGCTCCATAAGGTAAGGGATACATGAACCTCAAAACAGCGGTTCTGCCACTGCAAGATTCTTTCTAGAGGCTTCTAGAATTTACTGAAGTGAGATTTTTTGAGTTTACTTGCGCCTTTTTGATCTTTACAGGGGTCCGCACCCATAACACAGATAAAGTGTGTTCAGGTACGCAGGATTCATGAAAATTGGGTGCGGGACCGCAGGCAAGATACAGAGAAAGTGCGATACTAGAGTTAAGGAGATTTTTAAGAACTTTTCTCTTATTTTGAAGGCCTTACATGAGAAATTGATGTGTTAGACTTGCAAAGGAGGAAGTATGAGTGATAATGAGCTCATACACATAGCAGAATGTCAGGATGACAATTTTTAGTGCAACAGATTGCCCCCTAAAGTGCAAATTCTGGAATATATGAAGCTGAAGTCTGTCATATATGAAGAGTGCAGTACTTTATCATTTCAAGGATCATCCTATGGACACCCCAGTCGGAACCTGTAAAAACATTCAATGCAAAATATATATATATATATATATATATATATATATATATATATATATATGTACATATCATCGTTGAGGTAGGAATTCCCATACTCAGATCAAAACTAACTAGAAACTGATTCAAACTGTTCTAATACATCATAGTATAGACATGCATAGACACAGTATGGACGCAACCATCTGTTTATGAATATTCCATTGTATAAATGATAACAAAATTCCTCACAGCCTGGATGGTAGAAACTAGATCCAAGGTCTTCATTTCCGCATCTTGAACTAGTACGATTCTATCCATGTGAATGAATGTGTTGAAGTCGAACATGGTAGAAACCACTTGATTACCAGTCAATGATGTATACTGTTAACAAGTGTGAGAGTAACCACCAGTAATTTCAATGGCTCTCAATGTACCCAGTACAATCCATGAAATGTGAATGAATGAGTTGAAGTCGAACATGTCACAGAATCGTTCGATCGAAGGTCAATGATGCAACCTTTCGTCGAAGGCGATAAACCTGCCATTGAGGCATGCAGATTTCAAGGTACTGACGATTTCTAGATCAACTTCCTAGATAATGGGCTGTCGTCGATAGAAAGTGATCCGTCGTAGGGAAGCCCACAACATGAAATCATAGATCAAGTTTTGAAGAAATATATTGGCAACGACTGACTCAGGGATGGTCAAAATGGATGACAGACATTTTGCAGATGAATGGTTTATTTGAACTGTCCTCTTGAATACATAACGACACTGCAGATGGCTTGGTGACAATTGATCCAAATTTAATACCCAGAAACTGGATGAAGACTTTCAATGTGGTTTGATTAACTGTTTAGGCAAAGGATTTCCCAACCCAGGTGAACAAAAGTGTCGTGTTCAAGAGTGGTTAACTGGATTTTTGAAAAATCAAAATACAAAAAACAAGTCCATTTTTCTCTCTTTTCCCCCACCATTTCTGGCAAGTACCTCTTTATTTTTGACAAGCTTGAGGAGGATAACATTTTCTTGTGTATAAGCTCATCCTTCGGATGAGTCCAACTTAGTTTAAGATTCGAACCCTAAGAAGTAGTGGTTCGTTCCTGTTTAAAATTGAACAAGTCCTTTACTGTTAAGTTTTAACGAGTCCAGTATAGGAGAAACTCGACCTTTTTCAATTTTAGGGAGTCAGAAGAAAAACTTAAGGAAAATCCATGGGTGTACTTTTTCGTAAATTTAGTCTCTCAAGCCCGAAAAGGGGTAAAATAATGCGGGAGAGAACTCTATTGACCGTAATTAGTCAACGTATACCTTTTTCATAAATAGTCCATTTCAGTCCGTAAAAGGGGTAAACTTATACTGAAAGGACGACCATTAATTTACTTTAACAAGTTCGAATAATCAAGTACTTGGCAATATTTTCATGTTTAGAGAGTCTGAAAAGGGCTTAAAAGAGGACTCCAAGTTTTCCCTTTTTCGTAAATTTTTGAAAGAGTCTGAAAAAGTGATAAAAGTATGCTCTTTGTTGAAAATGATCAATTCCCCTGAAAAATCCAATTTCTGCAGAAAAACTTGAAACATTACACATACCTGTTTAAGAAAAATAAAAATTCTTTCAAAAATAACCTTTTTAAGTGAAAAATAAACAAATTAAAAATTCATTTATTCGAAAAAACTTATAAAAAGGCTTTTCTAACTTCATTTTTACCATTTGAGTTCAGAGTGAAAAGTAAAAGCTTTTGGGTAAAAAAAATTCCTGTGAAGATTCTGGAAAATCCATCCGATGAAATCGAGAACCGTCTACTCCAGGTAATCCACGACTTCCTAATCTTGCATTTCATCCATTTACATTTCATTTTTAGGCTTTAGATTTCGTTTTTAAGAGAAAAATGTGTTTAAAAAATTGCCCGCGGGGGTCCGCAGGCGCAACACACGGGCCCTGTGGACCTTGAATTTCTCCTACATAGAAAAAAGTCGTGGGTCTGCACTTGTCTCACAGTGCCCGTGCGTTCCTATGCACTGTGTATAAGAACAAAGTGTGGACCCCGCGCAATTAAATTTCTCAATTGCCGCCGAAATTTTTTTAAATTAGATTGTTCTAATATATCTTTTTATGCATTGTAGGATATACAAGATGCTAATTTGGAGAGAACGTGAGCATGAAGACATAGATGACGCCACAATTCTCCATTTTCTTATAATGCAGGCATTAAGAGCATGCGGTTTGTATAAATTCTGGGCCATTCAAGGCATGAGGGCACAGGTAGACCTCCTAACATGGTTGGTGAACAGGTGGAATGTACAGGACCAGTGTTTCATTATTGGCGGCCACCGGCTCGAAATTGAGCTGGAGGATATTTATTTTTTGACCGGTTTGTCCAAGAGGGGAAAAAAAATTTCTCTGTTTGGGACTAGGCCAGGTTGCCATACTGTCGCTAGTCTTCGATAAGAGTTCTGTAATGATCAGGAAGACCCTAGGGACAAACGGATTGACATAAAAAATATCATCCGTCCCGAGCTTAAATTTATTGTATTTACTATCACCAGACTGTGTGGGAATGCAGCATTGCATGTGGCTATCGGTTCCCAAATGCGCATTGTTGTAGACTGTTTTCGAGGCACCATTTTCAACTGGTGCGAAGCTGTGTTGGCTAACGTAAAAGGCCAACTAACCAGAGCAAAGAATGGAAAGCTAAATAACTTTGGATATGGATCCATTGTAGTCACCTTTTCTCTAGAGAGGATCCCCATGTTAGCTCCGCAAAACATTCTTGTTGATGTTGGACGACCTCGAGAACCTAGGATGGTTCATTGGGTTGCATTAATGGCCCGTCATGCTGCTGAGGGCGTTGAGGTTGTTCGATTTACTTCTTCATATTTTCATTGGCTGGAACGCCAACTTTTTGTTATAGAGGATTTTCAATACGCCGAGATAGATTTCCATGGCGACTGAGAGATGGCTCTCCCAGCAAGGGAATAGTGGGATGAATTAGGTAAAAATCATTTTCAACAATTTCTAAGTTCTAAAATTTTTTATTTTGATCGTCTTGAAATTAATAACCAAAATTTTTAAATGCGGATGTGGGCCACGGTGACCAGCCCATCTCAAACCTTATGAGAGGAGGCATCTAGCTGCTGCAGCACCAGCCCTAGAGGGCCAATCAGTAGATATTCTATCTGATTTAGAGCATCACCTAGAGTACCTGAATCTAGACATTCCAGAGATTGGCATAGATGATATCCCACTCAGACTACAGAGATACGTGATTGGTGTCCCAGGACCTTTTAGGAGGTTCCTATGTAGGGTGGCCTAGGTAGTGGTCTCTTATTGTGATCACCATTAGTGATAGGTTGATCATGTCGTAGACTCATATTTTTGACCTTTTGTATTACCATTTTTTCCGATCATAAGGTGTTTCCAACCTATGATCGAAGATGATGTATATTTTTTGGAACACTTCTATACTATGACATATCACTATTTACCAGCTATCTATGTACATGTTACGAATGTTGATTAATTTACTATTTTGATTATTGCAAATATCAATTTATCATACTAGAAGCAACTGCATCTACTAATGTATTTAAATGTCTTGGAATATGTTGATATTCAATGTAATCAAATTCACGTTCCAAGAGACGAACTCTTAAAAATAACCATAATAACACTGGATTTCTAATGGCATTAACCCTATTAAGCTGTAATACAACAAGTTCAGAATCCAAACTAACAATCAAACTCTGAATTCCAAACGATATGGCTTCAGATAATAACTCAATCACTGCACTATACTCTGCAATGTTATTCATTGTTTGACCAAGGCTTACCCCATGCATGGATACTAACTCGTCAGAGGGTGAATAGATAACCCAAGCTACAGAAGAAATGTTCCGTGTACTACGACAAGCACCATTAGCAAAACCAATGTAGGTTTGAAGAGATGTCGACATCTGCAATATCAAGAGTAAAACTCAGATAAGCAGGAAAAGTGATAAAAACACACTTCTAAACTAGGAATGCTTTTCTAATCTAAGACACACCAGCAGTAAAGAAATCTAATCTAATAAAAAATCTCCACACGAAGTTTAAGCATAATATCTCTTAAGATAAAGCCCATTTCTAAGTTTATCTAAAGGGACACCGTCAAAATCTATCAGCTCATAGGCCCCTTTTCCTAGCTTTCGCTTAACAATGAAAGGACCATGCCACATGGGCATGAATTTTCCAGCTCCTAGCTTATCGTTGGCTTGATCATACACTAAGACTAGGTCTCCTTCTGAAAAATTACGAGGGGTAACACTTCTATCATATTGAGCCTTTATTCGTTTGACATGAGCTTCGTTTGCTATTGCAGCGTTTCTTCGATTCTCATCTAATTGAGCCAAGTACAAAAAACGTTTCTCCTCTTCAGACGTAGCTGGGAGTAACTCTATGGCTAATTTCAATGACGGAATTTCGCATTCAATTGGAAACACAGCTTCCAAACCGTAAACCAGTTGAAAGGGAGTGAAACCAGTTGATGTTTTTACCGAGGTCCGATATGCCCAAAGTGCTGAAAATAACATGGAATGCCAATTCGACTTATGAATACCAATAATTTTTCTGATCATAGTGACTAAAACTTTATTGATAGCTTCAACCAAACCATTAACCTGCAGGTAACATGGAGTAGAACTATCGTGGCGCAGGCCAAGTTGATATGTCAGTTCAGTCATCATGATATTCTGAAAATGACTTCCATGATCTGTAATAATGGCTTGAGGAACACCGAATCTAGAAATTATGTGATTGAATACAAAATTCGCAGCAGTCTTGTCGTCTGCCAAAAATGTAGGCATCGCCTCGGCCCACTTAGTAAAATAATCTACCGCTAAGATAATATATGCATGCCCCCCGGATGAGTGAGGGTTACATGTAATAAAGTCAATACCCCATTTTGCGAAAGGACCGACAACAATTATAGGGTGAAGAGGAGCGGGTGGTGCATGCATTTTACGATCAAAGAGTTGAAAATTATGGCATTTCCGGACTGCATAGATATAATCTTTAAATAACGACGGCTAGAAATACCAGCGCGCAATATATTTTGGGTTGTGGCATACCCAGACATATGACCGCCACATGCTCTAGAATGGAAGTCATTTAAAACCTTCTCAGCTTCTTCATGAGTAAGACAGCGTCGGTAAACAGAATCCGTTCCATGACGATAGAGTGTATCACCAATAATATTGTATTGTTGGGATTGGAAACGTATTTTCCGTCCCTGAGATCGTGAGATTTCAGGCTGAAAATATTGTGTTTGGAGATAAATGATAATATCCCCATATCATGGATCGAAGGTACTGATAAGAAACAAGGATTCATCCGCAATGTGCTACTACACCACATTTTCAATATCAGTAGAGGGGAAATCACACATCAATTCGACAAAAACCAAATATTTCTTTACCTTGGATTTTTCAAACTCCAAGTCAAATTCTTGCAGGATAACTATCCATTTGGAATACTTGCCCCCTAGCAATTGTTTGGTTAAAA
Source organism: Pinus albicaulis (assembly GCA_034641835.2). NCBI lineage: Eukaryota > Viridiplantae > Streptophyta > Pinopsida > Pinales > Pinaceae > Pinus > Pinus albicaulis. The sequence goes on along the minus strand of CM076578.1, from coordinate 22,283,792 downwards.
TTTAAATCATAGGGTTACAGTCAGAAATTACCGTGGTTTTGCGTAGTAAGATGTAGTGTCTAAATCTTTGGATAGCTTGAACAGCTGCCAAGGCCAATTTATCCACATGCGTGTATTTGATCTTAGTCGGATGCAGATTTCGACTAATATAGTAAATTACATGTTCATTGTTGGATTCGTCTTCCTAAACTAAAACCATCCCAATAGTGGAATGAGAGGCGGCGAGGTACAAAACGTAGTCCTGGTTGTAATTGGGAGGATGCAATAATGGTGCATGGGTCAACACGTGTTTAAGTGCATCAAAAGATCGGTTAGCGATCTCATCCCAAAAGAATGGAAAATCTTGTTTTAACAACCGAGTAAAACCCTTTGTTAGCTCGGCGTAGTTAGGAATGAACCGACGTAAAAATTTTGCTTTCCCCTGCAAAATTTGGAGTTGGTGCAGAGTCGAAGGAGGAGGTAGATTGAAACTAGCTTCAACCTTCGACAAATCAACGTGAATGCCTGCTTTTGAAACAAAAAATCCCAGTAAACGACCCGATTCTACACAGAAAACACATTTGTGTGGATTCAGCGTAATTCAATAATGCCTACATCTCATAAAGATAGCTCGTAAGTGAGTGAGATGGCCGGCCCTACGCGATGAATGAGTAGGTAAATCATCAAGATAAGGCTACACAATGTGCTTAATGTCATGAAATGCATAAGAAAATGCAATAAGAAAATGTCCCCCATGGACAAATGAAATTTTTTTTTGGCTGATCAGCAGGGAGTATGTTTATTTGATTGTAACCCGAAAAACCATCCATAAAGGAAAACATTTCACTGCCAGCACAATCATCAATTATTTGATCGATATAGGGGGTTGGATAATTGTCTCTAGGAAAAGGTCGATTAATATCCCTATAGTCAATACATACTCATATCGTTCCTTATTTTTTGGTAACAGGAACAATATTTGATACCCAATCGGTTAAAGGAATTGGATAAATGAAACCTACACGAAGTAATTTTTCAAGTTCGGCTTTGATAGCAGCAGCTTTTCTAGGATGTATTTGACGTAGACGTTGACGGATAGGTTTGGCATTCAGGTAAGTCTTGATTTCATGTACAACAATTGACGGATCGATTCCTGGCATTTCTTCATATGACCAGGCAAACACATCACAGAATTCTTGAAATAGGGCTTTATAAGTTTGAATTTCATCTTCCGTACAACAAGCACCTATATGAATGTTTTCAATTATTCCTGGCTTTAGTGAAATTTCAATTGGAATCGTTCGAGAGATATTTTCCAAATTTAACTTAGAATCAGGATTTGCAATGGATTTTGCGGTTCTTTGACATATTCAGCACTAAAAATAGAAGCGAAATCATCTTCAAAATGATCCAGCTCAGGTAAAAATGAATATCGGTGATGTAGATCTTCCCATGGCAAATCGTCAACAGACAAAATTTCACGAATCTTCTCATTAGTATGAACAAGATCGGGAAATGTCGTTGTGGCTGAACTAGATATAGAAAGTGATTCCTCATGGATCCCATTCATTGGATTAGTTTTGGTTGAAGAAGGGTCGGAAAGTGACTGTACAGCTTGATATGAAATTTCAAATGGACTCAAAGGCATCATGCCATCAAACGAATCTAAATCGGAATCGGAAGGTATGATCCAAGGATCATCAAACATAATAGTATCTGATGAAATCATATGAATAGTTGCGATAGAAGGTGATACATTAGGAGGAGGAAAGGAAAAATTTCCTAGTAAACTAGAATCTTTAATCAAACCTACCCCAACATCCTTGTAATGGATAGCCGCTTTACCGACATGCTAAATTGTTTCTGTAGAGGCTGGATCGGAAGAAAAATAAGTTAACTGATCTATTGTAACAATCCTTCCTTGATGTGGAAAAGCCGAAAGACCAAAGAAACAACAACAGTCATAGCATAAGACCAACTACGACCCAGAAGAAGGTTGTAATCTAGAGGGGCATCACCACTTCCACATCTAGATTTACAGTTTTACCTTCGACCCTTATGGGTAAATTCTGCAGAATACAAAAAGGGTGGAAACCTCGGCCATCAAAAGCCTTTAGAATTGTCGGAGACTGATTGAGTGTAGGAGAACCAAGCGATTTCCAACACTTGATCGACATAATACACATTGAAGCTCCCTCATCAATCACAGTCTGAAAAATTGGTATGTTTTTTACTAATACTGGAATTTGGAAAGCCATTTGGTGAGGTAGGCGAGGTGTACTATTCTCTAAATCGAAGATTATAAGGTTCGAATCCTGAATATCGACAGCTCCTATGGCAGATAAAAGTAATTTACGTTGTGCTAGGCATGATTGCAGCACTTCCAAAGCCAACATTGTTGAAGCGGAAATAGCTAAGTCTTCAACAATGTTGTAATTATGAGCAGCTCTCGCATGTGGATTGAAATCTGATTTACGAAGAACACCTTTAGCAGGCGGTTTGATTATTAAGTCTGGATTTGGTTTCTTGATCTGTAGCGGACCAAAAATAGGAGGAGGTGTAGTTGATGTTTTTGCACTAGAATATTCTTCTTCTTTACCATCAACAGGATTCTTACTACCATAATCTTGTGATCGCGTCGTAATCCTGACATGAGACATCATCAAAATAGGTTCTTTTGAGGCATTCGAGGTAGAACCAATAATCTTACTATCTTGAGTAGGAAAAGGATCCTTAGAGACAACAGGTTGTTGTGAACCTTTAATGAATTTTGCAACCTCTGCTCGATGTGGGCATTCTTTACTAAAATGATCCTCGTCACAAATGTAACAAGGATAGAGAGGCTTGCATTTTTCTTCATTGGATTCATTTTTATCAATTTTCTCTTTTGAATTCTTTTTGTTTTTATTATTCCCTTTCTTTTTACCGCCGGATTTAGATTTGGTCGTAGATGTCTCTATGACATGAATGTCGGTAGACATTTCGGGGGAAGACTCTCCTTTCGAGGAATCAGGTAAAGTTATAATAGGAGAAGAATTTTTTGAAGATTTCTTCTTGCTTTTAGTATTGACTGTACCAATCATACCATCAGAGGCATGAGACCCTGAAGGAGCTGAAGTTATTTGACCTTGTTTTGGAAGATCAGGGATTTTTCATGTAAAGTACCTGACTGTGTATAGACGAGGTCAAGGTACTAAGCTTGAGCAATTACTTGCTCCTCAGTAACAACGCCGGCCTTAGCCACATCTTCAGTGATTTTGGGTAACAATGATTTAACAAACCATTCCGCTAAAATTTGATCCAGAATGTAAACTTTCACCAAACACCTTCTACATCGCCATTCATGAATATGATTAGAAATATATGTGGACGTGGATTGATTTAGTGAAGTTAATAGTTCTGTGCCATTGTCGTATCTGACAAGAAACTGACAATGAGTCAAGAAGGCAGTTGCTAACTGACTGAAATTATTAAAAGAGCCTCGTGGTAACTCAATGTACCATTTGGTGGCAAGACCAATAAGAGTTCTTTGGAAAAGACGTAAGTGAATTGAATCATCAATTATTGAATTAGACGCACATCAGATGTGATAAGTCATAATGTGATTTGATGGATCCTCTCCTGACTTACCTTCGAATTTTGGTATATCACTCGGCAACTTATGTGGCATTGGTGGCCAGTACGGATAATAGAAAATTGGATCATTCGTAAGGCGCGTAAAATCAGGTAAATCCAAAGTTTCAATAAATGGTAACTGATGGTTAGGGTCGTGAAAACCTTGAGTAGCCAAAGTAGTTCCAGGAGGAGGATACCCAGGATAACTGGGAATCAGATTTGCATTAGGAATTGTGTAACCTCCCGAATAACCAGGATTAACTAGACCAAACTAGGGTTGTTGAGGTTGTTGATAAGTATAGCCAGGGTACGGTTGATACCGATAAGGTGGGTTTTGTGAAATGGGACCGAATTGAGGCTGTCCTTGGTACGGTTGATACGTGAATTTCGGTTGACTTGTGACCACTGTACTTGTACCAGGTCCAAGGCCCAGACTGCTGAACAGAACTAGGTGCAGGAGTTTTAATAGTAGGTTGAACATGTTGCTGGGTTGGACCAAAAACCAAAGGTTGTCCAGGTTGAAAAGACAACTACACATTAGGCTGCATAAGCTGTTGATATTGGGACGGATCCCACACCATATTCATTCTGGTGTATTGTCCCGTAGAAGGTTGAACGTAAGGACCATAGCCTGGTTGAACGTAGGGTTGATAAGTAAGTGGTAAATTTCCAGCTCCTTGTACAGATGATTGACTAGAAGGCTGTTGGAAACCTTGAATTGGGTACTGACCTTGAGGTTGATAACCCTGAGGCGCGTATTGAAGCTGGGGTTGATAAGGACCCTGAGGAGCATATTGATTTTGGGGTTGACCTTGGGGTATGTACTGTCCTGAAGGTTGATAACCTTAAGGTATTTACTGTCCTTGAGGTTTTCCTCCAAAATAATATGATTCCACAGTTTGTCCTGGGAAAAATCTACCTTGAGGTTGCCCCCCAGGTGGTAACTGACTGCTTGAAGGTTTCCCCCTAGGTGGTAATTGACTACCTTGAGGTTGCCCCCCAGGCGGTAACTGACTTCCCTGAAAATGTCCTCCAGGCGGTAACTGACTACCTTGAGGTTGAGGATTCAGAATATTACCAGACATCATAAATATTTTCTCTAAGTTTGATTTTTCGTTTTTAATTCCATTAAGACCATATGATACTACTTGTTCAATCGGTCGAGGAGCTACTCCAAAGAAAGTACTAGACAGATCCTGATATCCCGAAGGAACAGACGGACCACCATGTAAAAATGCTTCCAGTGTCTGGGAAAACATAGATGACTCTCCTACCATAATGGACAAAGGGTAGTAACTTTTGGGCGTAGGATGAAATGGAATTCGAGGTGGAGAAAAAGCAAGACCCAGGTTTTCTAAAAATTTTGTCAAAGATAGATACCAAGCGTCAGTTCAAATAGGGTTGTAGAAAATATATTCATGCTCCCTAAGATTTAAAGACTGAGGGGATTCAGGAAGAGATAACTCTTCGTCTGGACTAGTAAGCTCTTCATTAGAAATGAGACCGGATGGAAGATCTTCAGTGACAATATTTCTTACCCTAGGTAAACCAGGATTGCTAGAAGTTGGTGTAATAAATCCTAAGGATGTTTCCAAAACATAAGGTTTAGTTTCAGGCTCAGAAATTTCAGGTTCTTCAGTTAATTCACTAGAAGGAGAAATACTACCAGTAACTTCCGAAACTGAAATTGGTTCTTGAATGTGTTTTGTCGTGGGTGTTTGATGATTAGGATGAACAACTATAGATGAAGTTCCAACTTCTGTTGATCTAATTCTACCCCATGATTAAATATTAACCGATCACACGTAAACAAAGAAAATCTCAATAAAAAACACCTAAAGTATCTAAAGAAACAAACATCTGAATCACACGCTTAAAAATCTAAGAGTTCAAACCACACATAAACAGTAAACTTCTCGTACTAAAAACACTAGTTGGTGATGAAATCCAACTTAGTAAAAATTTAATACAGAAAGGGCGGTTGGAACAGTTACCCCGAAAACCTGCTTAATGAAATAGACTGGCACAAGTTTCTTCACAAAACCATCTCGTGTGAAGAGAACCCCCCATAGAGTCCAAGTGAGTCTAGTCAACATTTTCTCCAGGTACAGTGAGATCTTTCCTTCACCATCACCTTAGGAAATAATCTTAAGTTTTTGCACACTAAGGTTACCAACAGTAACAAATACAACTAGGGGAATAGTCTACAATCTGATCCCACGCGCAAGGGCAGAGTAACAAAGCTCAATCCCCTTGAAGGCTCCTTGACATGGTCAATCTGAGGATTACCGACAAGTGACCCCAGGCTCCTCGACAATGGTTAATGTGAGGTTTACCATTTGTAATGCGCACAAAATCTTCTATCTTTCCCAATGAAATAGAGTTGATTGTCTCAAAGGTTCGGACATGATCTCGTGATTGACTTCTTTAAGAGAAGCTTCCCAGATTGTACCAATTACAATTGGATTTATTTCCTACCATAAGATTTATCTACTTGTTTGTTTTTGCTATCTTGGAGAGTTAATTACTCCCTACTCCAAGATACTAGCCTAAGCTATGTTGGTGATAAGAGCCCTAGAAATAAAAAGATTACTAGATGAATTTTAATTAAGCATTACATTTATGAGTTGTTTATTAAGTCAATAGGTGCGAAAATGAAACTTTGATAGTGTGAAGACTCGACTTCCAAAAACACTAAAAATGCACCTAAAAATGATAATCAATTCGTTTTCTTTCAATGAAATTCTAGCTAAAGAAAGAGTTCGAGAATGCAATTCTTTTAAGAGACAATTCTTTCTTTGAACATAAAGAATAACTGGAAGAAAATATTTTTTGTCTTTTCAACAATAACTCAAAATGAGACAAATTATCAAAGCTCACAACAAAATCCTTTCACTTTCAAAAACTGAAACTACAAAAACAATTTTCCTTCAAAAGAAATCTACAAATTTTAAAAGCACTCAAAACTACAAAACTAATTTTGAGATCTACAAACTTTAAAAATCTAATTGAATAAAATATTTAATATTTTTTGAAGAATGTTTTAGTTAGTTATTCAGTAAACTAAGGATCTATTTGTCTAGAATAACAAACAAATCAAAAAACACTCAGATATTTTTTCTTTATAAAAATGAAATTCAAAACGTATAACAAAGTTTTTTGAAGATTTGCAAAGAAACAAATAGATCTATTTCTCAATAAAGGATGGATTTCACAATCAGGTCAGAATCAGCAAGAAGGAAAAAATACTAATGTAATCTAAGGTATTTCAAACTACCAATGCTTTGAGTCACTACAAAGACCAAGTGAAAAGCAATCCAAAACGCAAAACTTCTAGAAAATCATCAAAACACAAATACTGCTGGAATTCATTCACAAAAGGATTTTGACAGAAACAACGTCAATCTGGGCAGAAACTAAAAACTCTAAATCAAAATAAAAATAAATTGAAGAAATAAATCTGGAGTTTTTCCAAAATTTTAACAGGGTCCACAAGCTTCCAAAAGTAACAGTTGTTGTCCTGCACTGTGCAAAAGAACAAAGTGCGGTCCCCAGAAAAGTTAAAGAAAAACATAAAAGATTTCAAAATTTCCAAAAATAGAGAAAACTTAAGCTACCCAGGCAGATATCTATCAATCAAAAACCAGGAAAAACTTTTCCTCAAATCAAAATAAAAGAGAACCAAAAACAACAAGATTGTTTCCCGAGTGGAGTCGCCAATTTGTTGGGCGGATTAATCAATCTTGCGGACAAGATCGATCTCCCTAGTAACAAAAGGTAATCTAGCAACAAAAATCCAAATAAACCTATCTTTCTCTAAACATATACGATTTATAAAAGAACACTATAAAGGTGTTTAAGAACTTACCGAAGATTCGATGCTTGTTTGAAGTCGTTGTCCCTCGTGCACTTGAAGGAGTTATCTTTGTAAACCTGCAGTCACAAGTAAGAAAACATTAAATAACACATGTATAGTAAACATCATAAATCATGGTCATCATGGTGATCAAGGAATCCATGAAATAAAAAGTTAACTAACAGCTTATTGAGAAAAATGAATTCATTTGTATTAACTTTAAAAGAAGGAAACCCTTACAACCTTAGCCTTGATGTTGAACAGGCCTTCCCAAGTTCCAAAGCAGGAATCTCCTCTACTCTGACAAGTATTGCACTCCTCCAACAGAGACAGATAGAGGTATGTGATCTCTCCTCACAAAAGTTTTAGTTAAATGAGTTTGAATCCCAACAACACTTAACCTCAAATAATTTTAATCCTGAACTCACCTTGAGGCTACCCAATGCTCTTTTTATAGTGGAAAAGAGGAGGTTTCAGTACCAACTATGAAGGGATAGAATCCTCCTTTAAAGGGATAAGCTCCTCACATCAAGGGGTTAACTCCATAAGGTAAGGGATACATGAACCTCAAAACAGCGGTTCTTCCACCGCAAGATTCTTTCTAGAGGCTTCTAGAATTTACTGAAAGTGAGATTTTTTGAGTTTACTTGTGCCTTTTTTATCTTTACAGGTCCGCACCCATAACACAGATAAAGTGCGTTCAGGTACGCAGGATTCATGAACATTAGGTGTAAGACCGCATGCAAGATACAAAGAAAGTGTGATACTAGAGTTAAGGAGATTTTTAAGAACTTTTCTCTTATTTTCAAGGCTTGACATGAGAAACTGATCTGTTAGACTTGCAAAGGAGGAAGTATGAGTTATAATGAGCTCATACACATAGCGGAATGTCAGGATGACAATTTTCAGTGCAACAGACCCAGAGCTGGAGCTAAAGAGGACTCGATCGTTGGCCACCCAACATCTTAGTCCACCACAGCAGAGAGGGAGAGGGAGACTGCATCAGAGGCAGAGATTGGAAGGAAACATCATTGCATCGGGACCTAGAGCCATTGCCTAGGGGCCCTTTGGCAAGTGGGTAAAATTTCTTCTCCGTTTCAAACGTTTAATAAGAAGAGGCCATCGAGCCATCATTTGCATTATTATCATTTTGACTCTCTTTATAGCTTCTGTATATTTGTGTTTTAGTTTTATTTTAACCAGAGCATACTTTAGCATACTTTTTTTCATTAAATGTTATGCTTTTGAGCTCCCCCACTTTCTTCCTATTACCAATAGTTTAAATATTAGACCACACTCTTTAAGCTGGTGTGATTTTGTACACTCATATAATTAATCCACTGCAACACGATTGGCGACTCCACTGACATGTTCCAAGTTTATGTGGTTGTGCCATCTTTTGCAGGAGACACTTTGTCTATACTGGAGTGGAGTTGACAGTCCTCTGATCCATATTACAGTCCCTAGACTCACTGAAGTGACAGACTGAAGAAGGTAGCTCCTAATATTTTTACTTGCAAGATTTTTGCGTGCAGTTTTTCCTCACAGAGGCACATTGTGCGCGTTCGGGACTGACCTGCGCACAGGAGGGCGCACCCGTCAAGGATTTTTGCGCGCAAATTGTAGACTGAGATTTTTATCCTTATATTCTGCATTTTTCTTCTTTGGAAGCCCCTAATGTATCTGCCAGTACTTGTGTTGATACCCCAAAGATTCTAAGAACTCACGTTTTGCTGCTTTCTGTAGGCATAGTTTTCATTTAAGTTGGTTTTTTGCAAAAAGGCTTCACATAGTTTAAGTAGGGGGTGAATTAACCATTGCTTTACAAAAAATTTATGTTTTTTGAAAATTCTGGTATGCATACTTAGTTTAACTAGTCCAAGTAAGTAGCCCAAGACCACACATGCATAAGCTAGTGTAGAAATTGTTTAGCTTAAATATAATTTTTGCATTTAGGAAATTGCGGGACTAGGATTGAATCGCCGATTAGAGAAAATAATATTTGTTTCCTTTGCACCATTTGGTGACCCTAGGAAATCATATGAACGCTCTACATTTGCGATTCACCATCTCCCTTTAGTTACTCACATAGATTAACTAGGAAGATTTGGAAGCGGCCCATTATCCGCAAATGATTTCCATTTGAGGAAGGAACAATGTCATATAGTTTAACTAGGGGAATTTTGTAAAGGATCATCGATATCCATATGTTCAAAATATGAGATTTTTCACCATACGCTCACACACACTCACCCAATAAGCAAAGAAATCCACCTAAAACTAACTTAAAACAACTCACTAAATTCTCCCCACAGGGGCCACAAAAGAATTTATAGATTAAGTTAGGATCAAGGGGGTAGGCATCCAATAAGCCGCCTTGATCACACTTCATATCGAAAAATAGAAGTTGTGTATTTAGGGAGCTTTAAAATCCACTTATCAGACCATGGAAAATAAAACCTGAGCACGGCAGAGACCCGATTCAGAGGGGGTTAGGCTTAGGCACAATGCGTGGCAAAGATTGGCCAGCGATCGACCGTTGATACTCGTGATCGTTAGCCGACGGCCGCGTTTTCCAAGACTCGACCACTACGTGACGGGTTCTTAGTGGCCAAAAACTAGGGCATCCTTTACCCTATAGGTGACGGTGCAAGCAAGCGCCAGGCCCTCTACCCTTACCTTGGTGGATTCTCTTCAGCTGACTGGAGGCGTTGCCAGCTCTTACGGGACGTTGTGCCAGCACTCGCAAGAAATATTCTCAAGGCCCAGTTACTTTTGAGTGTGTGAGGACGTAATAAGTCTTATAGGATTTTGAGTATCACGCGCAAACAAACAAAACCATTTTTGCTTGATTGATCACATAGATTAAGTTAAAGGGAAAATTCATTTATGTTTTGCTTTGTTTTATGTATGTGGCCATAAATTTGTCGTGATCACAGACTTGATCCCCTCAAAGTTTTCAAAAACCTAACCTAGTCGACACTAAAACGATCCCAACGTAACCTCATCGGTCCAGACGTCTTTTGGACCTCCCCCCGCACTGTAAGGACATGGATTGAGAAGACGTTTAGGCGTCAAAGACTTTAACATTGCTGCGCTCGCGGGTTCATCCGTTTCTGAGCAACCTTAGTTGGGAACCCCAGTCGGTCTCCCACCACATCACACACCACCCCCTCGTTCCCTAGGGGCAGAGACAAGGCCCCATATGGAAGCTTAAAGAGAATTCACATCAGTAAAGCCGCCACATACTAACCCTCGTTCTAACCAAAACTTCATGTCTTCACACGTTTCCACAAGGAAACATCGAACACTCCTTCTTCTTAGCCGCGTGAATCTACCCGATTTAACCAAGGTTCAACAACAACCTACCCACACGATAGGCGACCCGGCTCTCCCATGCTCATGGTCAGTGGCGCTCAAAGTTCAAAGGTAAGCAAGCGGAAGACCTAGGTAATCATGTAATTACCTTTCACCTCTGGTGCTCGTCGAATAGCATCATTGATGATACTATTCGTTTGAGGCTATTTCAACACACTCCTACGGGAGTGGCCACGAAATGGTACGTGGAGCAACCGCCTGCTTCACAGGGAACCTTTAGCGCCCTCGCTACCGTGTTCCTCACATACTTTCAGTTTCCCATTCACCACGATTCGAGAATGGAATTACTAACTCATTTCAGACAATCACCCTCCATCCATATCTAAGACCATCTCCATGAATGGAGGCAGTGTCGCAGTTTACGCAAAGCTAAACTCAAAGACCGGGTCCTCTTAGATTTATTCTTGGAAACTCTGATGGAGGATATTTCAAAGGATTTGGTGCAACGCAACCCCACATCTGAAGAGGACTCCATCAGTAAATACTCCATTGATTTTGGGGTTGAACTTGGGGTATGTACTGTCCTGAAGGTTGATAACCTTAAGGTATTTACTGTCCTTGAGGTTTTCCTCCAAAATAATATGATTCCACAGTTTGTCCTGGGAAAAATCTACCTTGAGGTTGCCCCCCAGGTGGTAACTGACTGCTTGAAGGTTTCCCCCTAGGTGGTAATTGACTACCTTGAGGAATCCCCCGAGGCGGTAACTGACTTCCTTGAAAATGTCCTCCAGGCGGTAACTGACTACCTTGAGGTTGAGGATTCAGAATATTACCAGACATCATAAATATTTTCTCTAAGTTCGATTTTTCATTTTTAATTCCATTAAGACCAGATGATACTACTTGTTCAATCGGTCGAGGAGCTGCTCCAAAGAAAGTACTAGATAGATCCTGATATCCCGAAGGAACAAACGGACCACCATGTAAAAATGCTTCCAGTGTATGGGAAAACATAGATGACTCTCCTGCCATAATGGACAAAGGGTAGTAACTTTTGGGCGTAGGATGAAATGGAATTCGAGGTGGAGAAAAAGCAAGACCCGGGTTTTCTAAAAAGTTTGTCAAAGATAGATACCAAGCGTCAGTTCGAATAGGGTTGTAGAAAATATATTCACGCTCCCTAAGATTTAAAGACTGAGGGGATTCAGGAAGAGATAACTCTTCGTCTGGACTAGTAAGCTCTTCATTAGAAATGAGACCGGATGGAAGATCTTTAGTGACAATATTTCTTACCCTAGGTGAACCAGGATTGCTAGAAGTTGGTGTAATAAAACCTAAGGATGTTTCCAAAACAAAAGGTTTAGTTTCAGGCTCAGAAATTTCAGGTTCTTCAGTTAATTCACTAGAAGGAGAAATACTACCAGTAACTTCTGAAACTGAAATTGGTTCTTGAATGTGTTTTGTCGTGGGTGTTTGATGATTAGGATGAACAACTATAGATGAAGTTCCAACTTCTGTTGATCTAATTCTACCCCACGATTAAATATTAACCGATCACACGTAAACAAAGAAAATCTCAATAAAAAACGCCTAAAGTATCTAAAGAAACAAACAGCTGAATCACACGCTTAAAAATCTAAGAGTTCAAACCACACACAAACAGTAAACTTCTCATACTAAAAACACTAGTTGGTGATGAAATCCAACTTAGTAAAAATTTAATACAGAAAGGGCGGTTGGAACAGTTACCCCGAAAACCTGCTTAATGAAATAGACTGGCACAAGTTTCTTCACAAAACCATCTCGTGTGAAGAGAACCCCCCATAGAGTCCAAGTGAGTCTAGTCAACATTTGCTCCAGTTACAGTGAGATCTTTCCTTCACCGTCACCTTAGGAAATAATCTTAAGTTTTTTCACACTAAGGTTACCAACAGTAACAAATACAACTAGGGGAATAGTCTACAATCTGATCCCACGCGCAAGGGCAGAGTAACAAAGCTCAATCCCCTTGAAGGCTCCTTGACATGGTCAATCTGAGGTTTACTGACAAGTGACCCCAAGCTCCTCGACAATGGTTAATCTAAGGTTTACCATTTTTAATGCGCGCAAAATCTTCTATCTTTCCCAATGAAATAGAATTGATTGTCTCAAAGGTTCGGACATGATCTCGTGATTGACTTCTTTAAGAGAAGCTTCCCAGATTGTACCAATTACAATTGGATTTATTTCCTACCATAAGATTTATCTACTTGTTTGTTTTTGCTATCTTGGAGAGTTAATTACTCCCTACTCCAAGATACTAGCCTAAGCTATGTTGGTGATAAGAGCCCTAGAAATAAAAAGATTACTAGATGAATTTTAATTAAGCATTACATTTATGAGTTGTTTATTAAGTCAATAGGTGCGAAAATGAAACTTTGATGGTGTGAAGACTCGACTTCCAAAAACACTAAAAATGCACCTAAAAATGACAATCAATTCGTTTTCTTTCAATGAAATTCTAGCTAAAGAAAGAGTTCGAGAATGCAATTCTTTTAAGAGACAATTCTTTCTTTGAACATAAAGAATAACTGGAAGAAAATATTTTTTGTCTTTTCAACAATAACTCAAAATGAGACAAATTATCAAAGCTCACAACAAAATCCTTTCACTTTCAAAAACTGAAACTACAAAAACAATTTTCCTTCAAAAGAAATCTACAAATTTTAAAAGCACTCAAAACTACAAAACTAATTTTGAGATCTACAAACTTTAAAAATCTAATTGAATAAAATATTTAATATTTTTTGAAGAATGTTTTACTTAGTTATTCAGTAAACTAAGGATCTATTTGTCTAGAATAACAAACAAATCAAAAAACACTCAGATATTTTTTCTTTATAAAAATGAAATTCAAAACGTATAACAAAGTTTTTCGAAGATTTGCAAAGAAACAAATAGATCTATTTCTCAATAAAGGATGGATTTCACAATCAGGTCAGAATCAGCAAGAAGGAAAAAAGACTAATGTAATCTAAGGTATTTCAAACTACCAATGCTTTGAGTCACTACAAAGACCAAGTGAAAAGCAATCCAAAATGCAAAACTTCTAGAAAATCATCAAAACACAAATACTGCTGGAATTCATTCACAAAAGGATTTTGATAGAAACAACGTCAATCTGGGCAGAAACTAAAAACTCTAAATCAAAATAAAAATAAATTGAAGAAATAAATCTGGAGTTTTTCCAAAATTTTAACAGGATCCGCAAGCTTCCAAAAGTAACAGGGGTTGTCCTGCACTGTGCAAAAGAACAAAGTGCGGTCCCCAGAAAAGTTAAAGAAAAACATAAAATATTTCAAAATTTCCAAAAATAGAGAAAACTTAAGCTACCCAGGCAGATATCTATCAATCAAAAACCAGGAAAAACTTTTCCTCAAATCAAAATAAAAGAGAACCAAAAACAACAAGATTGTTTCCCCAGTGGAGTCGCCAATTTGTTGGGAGGATTAATCAATCTTGCGGACAAGATCGATCTCCCTAGTAACAAAAGGTAATCTACCAACAAACATCCAAATAAACCTATCTTTCTCTAAACATATACGATTTATAAAAGAACACTATAAAGGTGTTTAAGAACTTACCGAAGATTCGATGCTTGTTTGAAGTCGTTGTCCCTCGTGCACTTGAAGGAGTTATCTTTGTAAACCTGCAGTCACAGATAAGAAAACATTAAATAACACATGTATAGTAAACATCATAAATCATGGTCATCGTGGTGATCAAGGAATCCATGAAATAAACAGTTAACTAACAGCTTATTCAGAAAAATGAATTCATTTGTATTAACTTTAAAAGAAGGAAAACCTTACAACCTTAGCCTTGATGTTGAACATGCCTTCCCAAGGTCCGAAGCAGGAATCTCCTCTACTCTGACAAGTCTTGCACTCCTCCAACAGAGACAGATAGAGGTATGTCATCTCTCCTCACAAAAATCTTAGTTAAATGAGTTTGAATCCCAACAACACTTAACCTCAAATAATTTAAATCCTGAACTCACCTTGAGGCTACCCAATGCTCTTTTTATAGTGGAAAAGAGGAGGTTTCAGTACCAACTATGAAGGGATAGAATCCTCCTTTAAAGGGATAATCTCCTCACATCAAGGTGTTAGCTCCATAAGGTAAGGGATACATGAACCTCAAAACAGCGGTTCTGCCACCGCAAGATTCTTTCTAGAGGCTTCTAGAATTTACTGAAAGTGAGCTTTTTTGAGTTTACTTGTGCCTTTTTTATCTTTACAGGTCCGCACCCATAACACAGATAAAGTGCATTCAGGTACGCAGGATTCACGAACATTAGGTGTAAGACCGCATGCAATATACAAAGAAAGTGCGATACTAGAGTTAAGGAGATTTTTAAGAACTTTTCTCTTATTTTCAAGGCTTCACATGAGAAACTGATCTGTTAGACTTGCAAAGGAGGAAGTATGAGTTATAATGAGCTCATACACATAGCGGAATGTCAGGATGACAATTTTCAGTGCAACGGACCCAGAGCTGGAGCTAAAGAGGACTCGATCGTTGGCCACCCAACATCTTAGTCCACCACAACAGAGAGGGAGAGGGAGACTGCATCAGAGGCAGAGCTTGGAAGGAAACATCATTGCATCGGGACCTAGAGCCATTGCCTAGGGGCCCTTTGGCAAGTGGGTAAAATTTCTTCTCCATTTCAAACGTTTAATAAGAAGAGGCCATCGAGCCATCATTTGCATTATTATCATTTTGACTCTCTTTATAGCTTCTGTATATTTGTGTTTTAGTTTTAGTTTAACCAGAGCATACTTTAGCATACTTTTTTTCATTAAATGTTATGCTTTTGAGCTCCCCCGCTTTCTACCTATTACCAATAGTTTAAAGATTAGACCACACTCTTTAAGCTGGTGCGATTTTGTACACTCATATAATTAATCCACCGCAACACGATTGGCGACTCCACTGACATGTTCCAAGTTTATGTGGTTGTGCCATCTTTTGCAGGAGACACTTTGTCTATACTGGAGTGGAGTTTACAGTCCTCTGATCCATATTACAGTCCCTAGACTCACTGAAGTGACAGACTGAAGAAGGTAGCTCCTAATATTTTTACTTGCAAGATTTTTGCGCGCAGTTTTTCCTCACAGAGGCACATTGTGTGCGTTCGGGACTGACCTACGCGCAGGAGGGCGCACCCGTCAAGGATTTTTGCGCGCAAATTGTAGACTGAGATTTTTATCCTTATATTCTGCATTTTTCTTCTTTGGAAGCCCCTAATGTATCTGCCAGTACTTGTGTTGATACCCCAAAGATTCTAAGAACTCACGTTTTGCTGCTTTCTGTAGGCATAGTTTTCATTTAAGTTGGTTTTTTGCAAAAAGGCTTCACATAGTTTAAGTAGGGGGTGAATTAACCATTTATTTCCAAACAATTTATGTTTTTTGAAAATTCTGGTATGCATACTTAGTTTAACTAGTCCAAGTAAGTAGCCCAAGACCACACATGCATAAGCTAGTGTAGAAATTGTTTAGCTTAAATATAATTTTTGCATTTAGGAAATTGCAGGACTAGGATTGAATCGCCGATTAGAGAAAATAATCTCTGTTTCCTTTGCACCATTTGGTGACCCTAGGCAAGCATATGAATTCTCTACATTTGTGATTCGTCATCTCCCTTTAGTTACTCACATAGATTAACTAGGAAGATTTGGAAGCGGCCCATTATCCACAAATGATTTCCATTTGAGGAAGGAACAATGTCATATAGTTTAACTAGGGGAATTTTGTAAAGGATCATCGATATCCATATGTTCAAACTATGAGATTTTTCACCATACGCTCACACACACTCACCCAATAAGCAAAGAAATCCACCTAAAACTAACTTAAAACAACTCACTAAATTCTCCCCACAGGGGCCACAAAAGAATTTATAGATTAAGTTAGGATCAAGGGGGTAGGCATCCAATAAGCCGCCTTGATCACACTTCATATCGAAACATAGAAGTTGTGTATTTAGGGAGCTTTAAAATCCACCTATCAGACCATGGAAAATAAAACCCGAGCACGGCAGAGACCCGATTCAGAGGGGGTTAGGCTTAGGCACAATGCGTGCGGTATCAGTTGGGGCTACCTGACCCTGTTGATACTCAGTACTGTTAGCTGACTACCAAGAAGCCCAAGACTCGAACGCTCACGTGGGACGGTGGTTCTTAGTGGCCAAAAACTAGGGCATCCTTTACCATATAGGTGATGGTTCAGGCAAGCACCAGACCCTCTACCCTTACCTTGATGGATTCTCTTCGGTTGACTGGGGCGTCGCCAGCTCTTACGGAACGTTGTGCCAGCACTCGCAAGAAATATTCTCAAGGCCCAGGTAATTTTGAGTGTGTGAGGATGTAATAGTTCTTCTAGGATTTTGAGTATCACACGCAAACAAAAAAACCATTTTTTGCTTGATTAATCACATAGATTAAGGTAAAGGGAAAATTCATTTCATTTTTGCTTTTTTTTATGTATGTGGCCATAAATTTGTCGTGATCACAGACTCGATCCCCTCAATTTTTTTCAAAACATAACCTAGTCGACACTAAAATGGTCCCAATGGAACCTCGTCGGTCCAGACATCTTTTGGACCTCCCCCCATTACCGGGAGGGGTTCCAGGTCTTTCGCCGTTTAGGCGTCAAAGACGGAACATTTCCACAGTCGTGGGTTCATCCGTTCTTGGAGCAACCTTAGTTGGGAACCCTAGTCGGTCTCCCAACACCACACCGCACACCACTCCCCCCTTGTTCCCTAGGGGGCAGAGGAGTGCGTCCCATATGGGAAGCCAGTAGAATTCACATCAGGGTACGTCACATACTAACCCTCGTTCTAACCAAAACTTCATGTCTTCACACGTTTCCATGGCGTAAACCTCTCATTCACCCTTCTTAGCCACGTTGAATCTACCCGATTTAACCAAGTTCACAAATAACCCCATCGCACACGACCCCGACTGGCCTCCCATGCTCATGAAGCTCCCTTCGGGTATACCAAAGTTCAAAGGTAAGCAAGCGGAAGACCTAGGTAATCATGTAATTACCTTTCACCTGTGGTGCTCGTCGAATAGCATCATTGATGATACTATTCGGTTGAGGCTATTTCAACACACTCCTACGGGAGTGGCCACGAAATGGTACGTGGAGCAACCGCCTGCTTCACATGGAACCTTTAGCGCCCTCGCTACCGTGTTCCTCACATACTTTCAGTTTCCCATTCACCATGATTCGAGAATGGAATTACTAACTCATTTCAGACAATCACCCTCCATCCATATCTAAGACCATCTCCATGAATGGAGGCAGTGTCGCAGTTTACGCAAAGCTAAACTCAAAGACCGGGTCCTCTTAGATTTATTCTTGGAAACTCTGACGGAGGAGATTTCAAAGGATTTGGTGCAACGCAACCCCACATCTGAAGAGGACGCCATCAGTAAAGCCCAGCAGCTTGAACTGATCTATACGCAGTCAGGATACATCTACAATATCCTGCCTAATGCCCCGCACCTGCAATCTTATCAAGAATTCCCAGGCACGTCTAACTCTTTAGACGGACTAATTGGGTCAATGACCCAAGGGTACCTAGGTAGCAGCAGTCAAAATCCTGGTTACACACATAATTCTACCGTGAATATGTCTCAACCCGGATTTCAAAGTCATCATATGCCGCAGCAAAATTTGACTAATAGGGCGTAAGCGTATCACCAAGGAGGACCTTATCCTCCGGCTGAGGGGACCCAATATGCAGAAATAAACACTGATGGAATAGCTCCCCCCCAATGGCCAAGTGCAAACATGGGACAACATTATGCTCAATCCCAAGCACACAACCCACCTATGCAAACCAATGCATAGATGAACTTTGTGCAACCGTCCCAAAATCAACCACACCAGTATGATCAGGAGAACTAACCTCCTAACGTGGTTAAGAAAAATAAAATAAAAAGCCCAAAGGGAACCCTGGACAGGGGGCAGCAACCAACAGCACCCACCGCAATCCCAGGTTGGAGGTAACTACAACCAAAATCAGAACCAGGAGCCAAGCACTGCCCCAAGGTAAGGCAAGAGGCCACCTCTACGAACAAACCATTCTTTTTAAATATGTGGTGAGTACGGGCATTATACTCACCACTTTCCTGAACTCCCTGAGCTTAAAAAGCTACAGAGTAACCAAGGACAAGGAGGGTCTTCCTAGAAAATTGCGGTGATGCAAGAACCTTTCCCCCATCAAGGGACGGTCAGCACTCAACAACAAAACCTAGACGATTCCGGGAAAAACAACCATGAAATTTACATGACTAGGGAAGAAATGTTTTTCCAAACTCGGAATCGTAGCTACAAAACCCCACCAGACACCAATACGTTAGGGGCTAGTACTACCACACTGATGGCGCCTTTGACCATTCCAAAGATCCCTATAGAACTGTTGCCAAAGATGGCAAATGGACCTAATAGGCGAGCAAGTAACTACTCCAAAGTGGCCCATAATTATAGCATCGTGGATGATTTAGCTCAGTCACCCACTATTATGTTCGCGTTGGAAGTACTGCAGTTGTGCCCCAAGCAAAGGAAAGCCCTACTTTCCACTTTAGGTGCTATCGACCCCACCGATACGCACATGATGGCTTTTGACTTAGACAAAGCCACCCCTAGGTTTCCTTCCATGGTCGCCTTCTAGATACCAGTATCGGTACAGAATATCACTATTCACCAATGTGTCATTGACGAGGGTGCATCGACATGCATCATGTAAGAAAATGTGGGCATAAGTTAGGATCCCCCAAACTCAAACCTTTCGTCATCACACTCAAAGCATACGACGGTTGTCCCTCGACTCCCGTCAGCCTATACCAAAATGTACCAGTCTTCTTAGCCGGAAAGACGATCCACATAGACATCGAAGTCTTGGACGCTCACCTGGATTACAACATACTCCTCATGTGGAGTTACATGTACGCCATGTCTGCCATAGCATCCTTCGTCTTCCGCATTATAATGTTCCCCCACGAGGATCGAATCATTACGGTAGACCAGCTGATGTAGAGTGAAAAGCGTCCCCTAACCAACACAGATGTAATTCTACCCTACGTAGATACAGTCGCAGACAGTCTTTCACGGTACCAAGAATACGACCCTGGCCAATTCAAACCATTGTCTGTCCTAGGGTCATTCCTAGGAGATCCTCCCATTATCCTTGAGGTATCGCCTGATGCCACAAGGGCCCCGGTGTGCATGATGTCTATATCAAGCACCGAGGTTAGTCAAGACACAGACTCAAGTAGTAACAGCACTGAGGCATCAGCCACGGCAACCTCTCTAGCCTACGTCGCCTCCCAAACCCCTTTCCTCTACCCTCCAGCTGGCTTCGTCTCCCAGCAGGTTTTGGCAACACTGGCATTACCCAACATATCGTTGGCGTTCCTAGTTTGGTACCTCATTCCCCCATTCGGAACAGGAGCCATCAACGTTACTGTCATAGGGTTAAATCCCCTCAGTCCATAGGAGCCCCTACCCACCCAAGAAACGGTCGCAACCGCCCTCGCATGGGAAGTTCCCATTATGAAATCGGTTATCACAATCAATAAAACCGAAAAAGAGGAAAGAAAGCGGTGACCCCCACCATGCAAAGGGATTCATCGGCCTGCGCTATATGTGATTGCATAGGACACCCTACCCGCATATGTCTGGATTTGGATCAGTTAAAACCACTCCTCAGCTCTGAAGTAGACGTCTCGACACCACGTTCCCGCAAAAATGAACCTGCCCCAAAAAATACAGGAAAACTGTTGTGTACCAATCACGCATGCGCTCTTTGTGGCAAATATGGGCGCTATACCCACCATTGTCCAGAGATACCATGATATAGGGATGCCTTACATGCGATCGAGTGATCCTATCAAGAGGATCCCTCCATCCAGTCTGTCAACGATGAGCCTCGTATCATCTTGTACCTATAGGAGGAGCAACAGTCACCAAAAAGACAACCATTTGTCCCTCCTCCCCCCAAACCACCATACACCAACCAGGAACAGGGGAACCTGAACGCCTCATCCTCTTGAGTTATCAAGTGCATGGATTACTGCAGACGGTTTGATCGATTCTATGACCCAAGATCACCTAGGCAGCAGTAATTTGTATTCGGGGAGTTACCAAGTGCGTCATATACTATAGACGGTTTGATCAGGTCTTTGACCCATGATCTCCTAGGCAGCAGTAGCACCCATGGAACTCAGGGAGTTACCAGGTAGGTAGATTCTGCAGACGGATTGATCGAGTCTTTGACCCAAGAACACCTAGGTAGAAATAGTACCATGCGCATCGATTTTGCAGACGGTTTGATCGGGTATTTTTCCCAAGATCACCTAGGTAGCAGTAGCACCATGCACATCGATTCTGCAAACGGTTCGATTGGGCCCTTGGCCCAAGGACACCTAGGAAGCAGTAATCAATACCCTGGATACTCATACGATTCTACTTAGAACGTATCACAACCTGCCTATCATGAAAGTCACCCCGACACTCATATACCAACCAAGGACAAGGGAACCAATATTCCCCATTCCCTGCATGGAATGGACCAAGGCACAATGTAATGCACCAGCCAATCTAGTGCAACCCTTCCTAGGCTCATCACCAACCATACACCCAGGAGAATTATGAAAATCCTCCAAATGTTGCAACAGGAAGCCGAGGAACAAACCAAAAGGGAGATCCTGGACAGGGGGCAGTAACCGGCAACGCCCCCCCTGATCTCAGTCTGGGGGCAACCCCAACTGAAATCAAAACTAGGAGCCAAGAAACAACACCCAAAGGAAAATTGGAGCTGAGAGTATATGATCACCAGACCGAAATTAGCACTGTGATCATCACTCCATAACAAACAGAGGCGATGCCACACATTCGCATTCCTGAAAAATAATTTTTTTAGCGCCGACAGGTATGCCCTCTCCCATCATGCTTTTTAAATATCTTGTCTTTCAATAATATTTGATGAAAATAATATGTTTTTACTTGAGGTAGTTATTTTTTCAGGAAGAACCCCGAGCCCGCTTACAACACCATCCACTGAAAATCTCGGAGCAGGTATCATTCTACCCCCAGCATGATAGAGTCCCAGAAAAATCTGCATATCCTGACACCATTTCTCCATCAGAAATAAACCATAGGGTCCTCATACCCGACCGCGTTTATCACCACCTCACCCTGCACATGATAAACGTTCACGTTGGTCGGTAGAGCATCCCCTCTATGGTGCTCGTCACCCAAAGTAGACCATATATTATAGTAGAAGTGATGCCATGGCCATACCACTTCGGTCTGAGAAGCACCTCATGCCCATCCATTCATCATGCATAAGGTCAAGTTTACCATTCAAACTAGAAGTCCCCTTCGCGGACGATCAAGTTGTACAAGAAGATTAAAATCGCACCTATGCGCCTCGCATTTGGCCCACCATACCTCCATTAGCAGAATCCCATCTGCAACACTTCTTCATCCGCTTCATCAACCTTTCACATGAGACCACCCAATGGGACCCCCACCCCCAGCAAAACATCATCCTCACACCTATAGTGAGCAACACCCTTTTCATGTTTTGGGGTACCCGTCTCTGTGTTTTGTACAAACCAAACCCCATTATTTTATTCTTTTGGTAAGTGTACAAAGACTGCAAACAATGCTCTTCGCCACTTCGCCCTCATATTTCACCTTTTCCCCCATGGAAGTTGTCCCTCATTCCCCTTTTTCGGAGTGTTTAACCCCCATGCACGCACCATCACGACATTCATATCCGTTCCACACCCGCCCTGGAAGTCCTACCGACTCCAGGGATTTTCCCTTCAGAAATAACTATGATTGCCGCTAAGCTGCTAAAGTATACTTCGACCTTGGGCCACTGAATCCCCATCATCCGTTTTCAGTCACCTCTCACCAACATGCCTATGTTAAACCCATCACATCTAGGTCCCTGACCCCTCAAGTCGGCGACCCTTGGTTTGTTTAAGGATTCCTTTTTGTCGACCTCGACACCTCTTTTCCAAAAAGGAAGCGGTAACTTGGATTACTCCTCCCCATGTAAAGGGGTATCCTCGGGTAGCACTGTGGGAGATATCATTGTCCACAGATGTCATTAATCCTCCTGACATTAGACTATAGCAAAAGCCTTCATGTCACGATGGTATCGTACCTTACAACCATTGCACTTTGATCAGATCCGTTGAAGACCCGTGCCTCCATAAGCGTCTCTAACAACAATTCTTACACGGGAAGGTCCCAGCCAATACATATGCGTACATTGTGCAGTGATATGCCATACCAAGATTACGCATATGGGTACCACTTTCCACCTATCATCAAAGAAAAAATGCCCCTGAGGGTGTCAGCATTCGTCGTCAACAACCACCAGCATCACTACCACAGTAGTGGCACAGACATCACATGTATCTGTCAATTTTGTTTAACTAGCCATAACAGCATGAGCATAGGACATGCCCGCCTAGTTGAAATTTTGTAAATATGTTGTATATTTTGTCTGCTTACAGGAGGTCCCTTAGGCCATGATTATCTCAGAAACGGTGCAAGTTATTGTCAATTCCAAAATTCACGCAGGCCTCTCTCTCTCTCTCTCTCTCTGTGTACTATACAGAAAAGAAACTATAATGTATTTTGGCTATACAATTCTTCCTAGACCTCACACATTAGGGGGAAACTGTTAAAACTGTAAAATCGTACAGCAGAAGACGACATCAAATAATTTCAAGCCTAAGGATTTACAAGGCAGTAACACATTATGGAATCAAGAATTATTTAAAATCTCTAATGTTTTGAGAAAATTAGATTTGAACTAGTCATAAATACTGAATTATGCGCTTTATCCTTGGAGAAGAGCGCCCTCTGCGCGCCTTTTTACCTGATAAGTGCGCATTCCTGGAAATGGAAAAAAGTCGCTTTCCGGGACCACACCAAGGAAAGGACAGTTACTCCTTATGTGAAAGCCACCTAAGGATAGCCACCAATGCCTCCTTAGACACTATGTGAGCACACAAAGGAATATTTGAGCAAATAATGGAATCACACCTCTCCCTTGGGTCACTATCCATCATGTACGAAGGGAGGGAAGGAGGATTTGAAACTGACCTATATAAACCCACCAAGAGATGAAGAAAGGGTGATCACATTGTTATGCTGGCCAAAGTTGCCCAAGCAACACCAGTAGTGTGTGACCTGGAGCTGGAGCTAAAGAGGACTCGATCGTTGGCCACCCAACATCTTAGTCCACCATAGCAGAGAGAGAGAGGGAGACTGCATCAGAGGCAGAGCTTGGCAATTGGGTAAAATTTCTTCTCTGTTTAAAACGTTTAATAAGAAGATGCCATTGAGCCATCGAGCCATTGTTTGCATTATTATCATTTTGACTCTCTTTATAGCTTCTTTATATTTGTGTTTTAGTTTTAATTTAACCAGAGCATACTTTAGCATATTGTTTTTCATTAAATTTTATGCTTTTGAGCTCCCCCACTTTCTGCCTGTTACCAATAGTTTAAAGAGTAGAGCACACTCTTTAAGCTAGTGTGATTTCGTACACCCGTGTGACTAATCCACCACAACAGTGACTTTGCATAAATTTATGTACTATTCTAACATATGAACATGTTTTTTTACAATGTGACATTGGTCTGGTTGTCATGTTAGTTCCTTATCACAATGTGACACTACTTCTCATCTTCCCAATTTTTTTAACATAACTACATTATATTGTTAGTTTTGTAATCTCACATAGTGACAAAGATATTTCTTCAACAAATTGTGACATGGAAATTAATTTTTTTCCATTGCATGTTCATGTAATTTTATTTGCACAACCACATTGTGATGATATGTAATGTTCATCAAAGGGACCTTTTTTTGTGACAATTGTGATGTTTGTTTGTCACTAAATTACGATGGTGTTTTTCATCACATTGTTTGAGCATTTATTGCATAGTATTTTGACATTGTTTTTGTTGCACAACCACATTCAGATGTTAGTTTTTATACTTAATTTTTTATGAAGGTTTTTTTTCATCAAAATACAATGCCATTTTTGTTGTTTGTCACAATGAGACCAAAAAAATTGTCCTTTAAAAATAAAGAAGGATTTTTTTTTTTTTTTTTTGAGTGAAGCTTTAAAACAATAAATCTCACATGAAAACCTACTCATATTAATAGTCTGAGCATTATATTTTTACTTCTATATAATAGCATTGGTATTATATTAATTGCACCAAGAAACGCTCTACAACCTAGTATGGTCTAGATATCAAGCGTAAATGTAAAACATTTAGCATTTAACAAATTTAATTTAATGTCAATGTAGGCCCTAATTAAAAATCAAGATAATTATTATGTATAAAAAATATAAAAATTCAAGATTGGTTTTAAGGAAGTGGAATTTATATGTAGGTTCAATAAAATAATAATAATAATAATAGGTTAAATGTAATATAGAGCCAAGTATGGTGGAGATATTATAGTGTAAACATTTAAAAATTGACTCAATAAATAATAAAAAGTAAAAAGTAATAAAAATAATAAAATTCCATTTGTTATATTGCAATTATTTTTTGTGGGCATTTTAACCCCTCCAACTCAAGTTAGAAATTATGCTCTCGATAAAAAAAATTGCATAAATAATAATAAGTTACATTGGTCAATGCTAAATCAATAATTGTTGATAAACAAATCATCTTATAGTCTTGGCTTAGAAGCATAAATAATAATAATTTAATTGCATAAATAATTAATAAGTTACATTGGTCAATGCTAAATCAATAATTGTTGATACACAAATAGTCTTATAGTATTTCTTTAGAAGCATCTAATAATAAGTTACATTGGTCAATGCTAAATCAATAATTGTTGATAAAGTAATTCTACACATTTACAATATTACTCCTCTAAATATTGAAGAAAAAATAAATAGAGGGGGGAAGTAACTCCTATAAGTATAGTTTTTACACATTATTCTTATCAATTTTTTATGCAAAGACTTGCTTAACTTATGGTTAGAAGTAATTGATGGTAGATATGTTATTTACTTGAGTATAAGTTATTTTCAAGTAATTTATTTTTGGATGGTTTTCTTGCGAAGCTTAGGAATAAAAAATCACTACACAAATATCTAAAAAACATGCATTAATATTGCAACCATATCTATAATTATGGCATAAAATATATATGACAATTATCCACATAGCATTATAGTGTGCAAAGGTTGCAATAAGACCTTCAATTTATGGTTCAATCAAATGTTTGAAAATATATTTTTTTCTAATGTTAAAAAATAAATATATTTTTTTCAAAGTTTAACATTATAATTTGCATGGTTCAATGTTAAACTAATAGTGATCAATAGACAAATAAAGTCGTGCCTTAGCAAGGACTAATAATGGTTCAATAACCATATTTAAATTTAACTAATAAGCACATAAAAAAATTTAATACTTACAATAAACTTACAATATAATAAGTTTCTTAACCATGGATATCCAGCCCACTTTACTATGGATATTATTAACTTGTAAATAGGTTTTGCTACAATACCATGGGCCAATATCATGGATTATCAATACCACATGCCAAAAAACATGACTCATTTCACAATAAAAAATCAAAA
Source organism: Pinus albicaulis (assembly GCA_034641835.2). Taxonomy (NCBI): domain Eukaryota; kingdom Viridiplantae; phylum Streptophyta; class Pinopsida; order Pinales; family Pinaceae; genus Pinus; species Pinus albicaulis. Next base: position 22,257,319 of record CM076578.1, on the reverse strand, counting down.
TGTGAAATGTTTTAGACATTACATATAGCATTGATTACATAGAGTGAAAATTCTACATCATATGGATGGATGGGAGAGAGAGAGAGAGTGATGGGGATGAAAGAGAAAAAGGGGGGTGTAAGAGAGAGAAAGATATAGGAATGAAGATAGAAAAGAGGGGATGGGGAGAGAGAGATGGAGTTGGAGGGGGAGACGGAGGGAGGGAAGAAAAAAGATATAGAGAGATAGAGGTAGGGAGAGAGAGGAAGTGGCAAGGGAAAGATGGAGGGAGGAAAAAAGATATAGAGAGATAGAGGTAGAAAGAGAGAGGAAGTGAAAAGGGAGAGATGGAGGGAAGAAAAAAGATATAGAGAGATATTCCAATTGATTTCACCAAAGAATTGGGACAGAATCATATGCTCCTCTGTAGTCCAAACCCGGGGCTTGAGCCCTTCTACTGAGGTGTCGCAAGGAGATTCACCTATTTTGGATAATTATTCTTCCGAAACTCCAGTGGTTGATCTCCCTTTGCTCTGAACAGACACAATAAATCACATCCACCCTTTTCTTTCACACTGCCCTTTAAGTACATTTGTGACTATTTGTGGAAAAAATGTTTAAAAGAAACCTAACTGGTTTACTCATTTCTCTTTATTAAAAGAGTTGAATACTGTTGGATTAATCAATATATCTTTATGGAAACTTTAATTCTCATTCTGGGGATTTTAGTTAAGGGTTTTGAAGTTTACTAACACCTGTAGGTTTTGGTGTAACGACAAAAGTTTTCATGGTATCAGAGCTTGGATCCAAGTTTTCCCTAGTCGTGTTTGAAGGAGGTGTTGATTCTCATGAAATTCTTTTAAGGAAAAGTGTTGGAGTAATCATCGCAGCTTTATGAATCCATAATCTGGAAGTTTACCAACACCTATAGGTTTTAGTGTAACTGTAAAAATCTACAAATACCCTAATAAATACTGTTCTAAAATTATTTGTTCGGCTAAAAAAACTCTGAATAACTTCCTGTCAAAAAAGCTTCCATGGTAAATCTTTGCCTTGTGAGAGAAATTAGGGTTCATGGTCACCCTGCTCAGACCACTGGATCCTTGCACATGTGGTTCCTTTAAATGACATGGCACATAAACCCTGGAAAACTAGAAGATAGCCTCAAATGTCATTGCAATGCACGACCCATATAAAACATCACTGTCTGGATGACCTAATTGAGGTGAACTTTGTGGCCCTTCGGTCTTTGATAGCCAGGTAAACCCATTGTTCCTTAACAGTCTCTGAGTATATTATTGAACGATCAATGCAAAGGGTATGTCCTGACTGTATTAATTGAAGTAACTTCAGTGGGTGGTGCAGGTAGAAAATTGATTGAAATTGAGATATGTTTGTAATCAAATTAATTGTTGGCTTGATTAGTGGAACTAAATTCAGTGGGTTGTATAGGTTGAAAATTGATTGAAACTGAGATCTGTTTGCAATCAAATTAATTATTTTAAAAGATATGTAAGGGCTGGAATAATTGACTTAGCGTAAGTGGGGTATGATGTTTGAAAATTGATATAAGATATTTAGCCTTAGTGGGGTGTGCAGTTTGAAAATTGATATAAGATATTTAGCCTCAGTGGGGGGTGTAGTTTGACAATTGATATAAGCTGTGTACTAGCTGGATTGAAGGAGGAAAACTCAATGGGGTCCTAGTATGAAAATGGAGTGTAACTGAAATTTGAGATCGGCTTATAATTGTTTTCTAAAACATAGCTTAATAAATTTATATATGTATTTAAAAATGCTTACAACAAAAAATATACTTTTTTTATATAAATTTTCTATTAAAAATTCATATCATTTTTTTATGGTTACCATTTAGGTGTTCTAAAAAAAATTAAGAAAATTACCAACTTTTTGTATAATAATGATAATAAAATTACTAAAAAGTTATATTAAGATGTTTTTAACTAAACCTTAAAACTTGATAGATAAATAAATGCAATATTAAATAAGTAGAAAGAAAGAATAGTTAGTATATATTTTTAAGTCTCATTCTAGAATGTTATGGAGGAAAATTTGGATTGATAAGCCTAAAGAAAATTATTTTCTTCCTTCAAAAAATTGAATATTTGTACCTTATAAAACTCAATGGAGCCCCTAATGCGATGGACACCTTTTTGAATGCCTCTATAGAGTATGATGTACATTTTATTTGGAAGACATAGAGTTTAGGGTTAACAACTTGCTAATGGGAAATCTAAGGACATTGAAGGCTAGCAAGCTATTTTTTTTTTAAATGGGAGAGCCTATCCTCATCTCACACATACACAAGCTCTTTAATTTGATAGTGAAGCAAATAAGGCCTAGGACGTAGTGCCTTATCATGCCTATTTTTAAGAGTGGGAGTAAAAGTGCTTCCTCTAATTACAAAACCCTTATGATTAGCCACATTTTAGCCAAGTTCTACGGGCATATTTTCGAAAAGAAGGTTAGCCTTTGATTTGAAAGCCATGGTAAAAGAGATAAATGCCAAGCTTCGTTTAAAAGATATCATTCAACTATGGACCATCTTGTTACTATTAGGATAATTGTAGAGGAGTTCTGAAATAATAAAACTGATCTCTTTTGTTGATTTGTTAAAATAATATTTGTTTTTACAATATTCTTAAAACAAAGCTATGGAAGAGGCTAGAAGAGATAGTGGTTCCTCTCAAGATGAGGGTTGTTGTAACAAGAGTGTATGAAAAAATTATTTCCAAGCTTAGGACCACCAAGGGTTGGTTAGAAAAAACTAAATGCAATGTCAGAGTAAAGCAAGGGTTTCCCGTATCTCCTACCTTTGTGGCATATACATTGATAAGCTAGAAGAGTGTTTGAAAGATGTAGGTTGTGTTCGACCTACACTCACTAGTATGGCCATAACTCTTCTCCTTTATGGTAACAATTTTGTTCTTTTGGCAAGGAGTCATTAGGATCTTGGCAAGCAACCTACAATCCTCTATGATTTCTACTCCAAGATGGGTATGAATATTAACAAAACTAAAGTTGCGATAATAAAATACAAAAAAATTACATATGATACTTTGATTTTGCGACAAAAACTAATTGGAGAAATTTTCTTCATAGAAATATATAGGAATCGAAATCCATCGTAAGCTCAAGTGGAATTATAAGATTTTAAAAAGGATAAAGGAAGTTGGAAAGCTTACTATGGGCATGAAAACATTTATAAGTAGATCAATCTTTGTTTTTTGAGATTAAAAAACTCCTCTTTGAGACTCTTGTCACTTCTATTATTTTATATGGATGTGAGGCTTGATGTTGTAGTATATCCAAAGAGTCATAGAGAAAGATTCCAAGAATTAGGATGAGCGCGACAAGACATACTAATTGGTGGAAAAAGACCTTAATCCATTCTATTTCACTTGTATTGATTCCAAGATATGAATTTATATTATTGTATTAATTTAACCTTCTAGTTCCTCGAGATTTATATCTAGTTCTCAGTAACAATCCATCAATGGATCATGAATGCATCTCATTAAGAAAAGGATTACAACTCGTAGTAATGTGCTCTCAAACATTATGATTTTCTAGGGACTCACTATCTAAAAGAAGATTGGATAGATCCAAAGGAAATTTATAACCTACAACCTCAAATTAAAGGGAATATTCCCTACCCTATACTCCTTATTGAAGCATTCCTTTACCTCATTGTAAGCGTGACTATGACTAGGTATATTTTGTATAAAAAGAACTTATACAACATGGACGCTAAGAGGTTTCTTAAAATTGCTTCCAAATCTAGTCAAAACCCCACCTTCACCTCAAGAAATGTGGGATAACGATTTCGAGTCTTGGGTAGAACATTGAGAATGAAAAGAGGAGATCATCTTGTAGAATCCAAATAATATTAAAAATATATTACTTCCAAATTTAAGGAGAAATTGTGGGGTAATATAGAGTTAGAGGGAAAAAAAAAACTAGGATATTATAAGGAGGTGATCAACCTCAATCTCAAACCATAACTATCTTTCTATCTTGACTTGTTTCATGAAGAAAAATGAATATTACCAAGGTAATAACTATATATTCTTAACTTCATAGTGAAACTGGGTGTTGGTTAATTCTCAAAATGTCATATGATGAATGAGTCTACAATCACCTGTGGTCCTAAGAGGGTTGAAGATGAAAACCATTTTCTTGTAGATTGTCTTTCTTAAATTCATATTCCATCTAATTTTCAAAATATTTGTAATACTACAAACGTTCTTAAACTTTAAATTTAAACTATTAAAACTATAGTGATTTGGAAATGCTTCTCTCACTTTTTTTGTAACATAGAAATAAAATATTAAAGAATTTTGATTAATCAAATACTTTCTTAAAGTCCAGTGAACCATATAAATATTAAAAGACATTAATCATATTATCATCAATAAAATTACTTTATTTTAAAATGAATTAAAAATAAATTAGCCAAAAAAATAAAATAAAAATTCACTTTCCAAATTATAATGTTAAGGTTATTTTGTAATTTATATATATATATGTTTTCTTTTAAAATGAATTAAAAATAAATTAACCAATTTAAAAAAAAAAAAAAAAAAAAAAAAAATCACTTTCCAAGGTTATTTTGTAATTTAACTTAATATAGCTTTATTTTATTAGTAAATTTTATAAATATTAAAAATAGTTAAAAAATAAATAAAATGAAGTGTTTAAATATCTAATTAAAAATTTATATAATTATAATATTATTTTTAAATCTATATATATATTTTTAGCTTAAAAATTTTAAATTTAATTGAGAAAATAATTCATTAGAAAATATATAATAATATAACTTGTTTTTTAAGAAAAAAAACATGATAACATTAAATTAGTACAAAAGTATCTGATATACACGAATATATATACTCAAAGGTTAGATTTAGCCGGATTTAACTGGTCCCAAAAGAACGAAATGTGGACCAAAACATCTATCACTAAAATCACAAACATCATGCACATCTAAAAGGCTTATTGACCACTTGTTCCCAATACTCGAAATAGTGGGCACACATATGTAGGAACCCCTGAGCTTAATGTTGAAAGGAAGCTCATCGAAAATAGTTGCGTTCCTGATCTTCCATGTATAACATGGTTTTAGTAATATTTCTTCCAATTTGATCGAAAATTACTTTTTTGAGCTTCTCATTAGCGGAAGGCTTTACAAATCTAATTACTCTCTAATAGCAATGAGATTTTTTATTTTTTTTAATTCTTCATTTGATTCTTACAGCTTTAAACATTCTTATGGAGTTAATTCATCGACATATGTGGAAATTGGTTTATTAAAATGTACTTAAATTTTATGTAGGTCATTAGAACTTAAAACTTAAATTAAAATTATTTATATTTTATTTATGTATATTAATTTAAAATGTACTTAAATTTTATGTAGGTCATTAGAACTTAAAACTTAAATTAAAATTATTTATATTTTATTTATGTATTTTAAAATTAATAGAGAAGTTTTCTAAAATTATTATAGTTTTGTTTATTTAATTGATCAAAAAGGTTAGTAGTGTGACATATATTTGGAAAATTAGATCAAATGTGAAGATGAACAATATAAGAGAAATTGTTTTTCATTTTCCACCCTCCTAGTATCGCAAAGGTGAAAAACTCTTTCATCTCATGATTTTTTGGGAATTGACCAATGCCTAATTTAACTATGAAGCTCATGAGAATTAGTTCTTGGCTTCGTAATCCTCATTTTCTTCTTAGCACTAGTCAAGATAGAAATATAGTTTTGAATTTCAAAATTGGAGTTCATCGTGTCTTTATAGTATCTTATATTCCTTTTTCCCTACACTTTCTGGTAAGCACATGGAGTGCAAGGCGAAGAAAATAATCTTGTTCGAACATTTTTAAGCACTCAATTAAGAGATAATTTAGCCCTTGATTGAGGTATTTGAGAGATCAAATATTGCTCCATCGAGCTATAAAACAAAACCTTGATTGAGCTTCTATGTAGCCTATGGTTAATTAGGCACTCGATCAGGTGGTCTTTTGGTTTTGGCAGGATTTAAAAAAACAAAGCTCGATTCAGCTACATCTCGATCAAAATATCTTTATACAAAAAGAGCTTGAAGAAGCTACTTTTTTTGTGCGATGAAAAAGAGAGTTCGAACAAGATACTTTTTTTGTGCAATGAGAAAAGGAGCTCGAACAAGCTACTTTTTTTGTGGAATAAAAAGAGCTCGAACAAGATAATTTTTTCATGCGATGAAAAAAGAGATTAGATCGAGCTCTTTTGTATGGGAATATGTGCAAAATGGAGCTCAATTGAACTCCTTTAAACTGTTAAATACCCTCCTTAAGGTTTGTGAACAAATTATTTTCTCATATAAGGGAAAAATGAGCTCAACTTAGGAGGAAGTATGTGTTAAAGGAGATCAACTGAGGAGGAAGTATGTGTTAAAGGATCTCAACCAAGGACCATAATTATATGTTAAAAGAGCTCGACCAAAGAGAGCACAATTGTTTCAAATCGCTAGCCTTGCACCAGTGCATCAACCACAACTCTCTTTGAAAAATGTCTATTCTGGTCGAGGTTGGTTTTCTGCCCTTGAATGCTACTTATAAATTCTTCTAAAATGACAAATGCATTGAGATTTTTCTACCCTTGAATACTTTTGTTTGATTTTGAAATGAAAAATGCATATACAACTCTCTTTTCTCTTTTAATAAATGAATTGATTTTAAATGAAAACCACCATTGGAATGTATTTGTTAGTGAGACTCTACCTTCTTCTTTCCCTACTCAAAAATATAACCTTGAACCAATATTGCAATAGCTACCATCAAATGAGCCTAATATTATTAAACACAATGAAGAAGTTAAATATATGAGCCTATATTCCCTTTTCCTCCTAGAAATTTCTAAATCCTTGAGAGGAAAATATTTGATTTACTAATATGTTAGCACTAGGTCAAAATCTATTTAAATTCATTCTCAACTCTAGACCACAAGCTCAAAAAAAATCCAAAGGACAAATGAGTGCCAATACTCTAGGAGTTCATGTTTGAACCGTAAAAGAAATGACCAAGCTCCACAAAGATGAGAAGAAAAAGGTGTCTTTTTGAAGATGATCAAACCTAAACCTCCATCCCAAACCATAGGCATATTCACAACATTTGAACTAACAGCATAACCCCAAGCCCTATGAAAATAAACTATGGACCATCATGTATTCTTAAGGTAAACATACATTTTATAAATAAATTATAAATCCTTCACAATAGAAATTATAAATTAGAACATTTATTTTAGGAAGCAACATTGAAATATTTCATAAAACTATTTTATTTTCTTATTCAAAATTTACCATAAAGTAGGTACCTACCAGGTTACCTTCTACTACAACTTAAATTGCTAATAATACTCGAGGATTGATATCATCAAAAAATAATATGATGTCCTTAATCTATCATCATATGATCTTATTTTTGAAAGATGACCCTAAAATTTTGCATTTTGGTTTTTAGGATTTCAACTTCATTGCACAATAGAAAGACTCCATAGTTAGTTAATTCAAACTATTTATAGGTCATCAATTTTTCTATTTTTTTTTCCAGCTCATGAAGTGGGAAAATGTTCTTGGCATAAAATGTTACTAACAATTTTTAACAACTCTATGTTTTCTAACAATTTTTTGAACATGGGTGATAATATGGAGATGTGAACTTTTTGTATTTATATAGAGGAAAAATATGAGTGCAATTCTATAGACTAAAAGCATGCATGCATTATGGATAACATGAGAAAATTGTTTCATCCATAATGTGCATGTGATTTTTGAGCAAATAAAAACATGCACAATTTAGTTCTATAAATGGAAATACTTGATGTGTGTTTTGAGATGAGATGTACAATGTGGTGTAAATCCATGCTAGGTCAAAAATATTAACTATCCTAATGCATGTAAAACCTAAGATGGTAATGAGGTAATTAGTGTTAATATTAGTGAGGAAGTTAATGATAATAAATATCGTTTCATGGGACTGTTGGAATTTGGAGGCATATCTTATTAAGAAAATACCTATTGTTTATTTTCCCTTGGATAAAAAATCGATATGTAGTGTGTTATAGAAGCAATTTCTTCATGTTATTGCACCTAGTATGTCATATGTGAAAATTCATTGAACGTTGGCGTAAATATTAGTAATTTAACACTAGCATTAATAACATTGAATATGTTAGAGATGTGTCATAAGACCTTTTTAGCAATTAGGAAATTGAACACTTCATTTCTCTCTATTTGGTTTTGAATGGTGTGGTGGAAGAAATATTTTTATGTACCTACCACATTTATTTTAGCCATTTCAAGTTTCTATGGATGGGTCCCATTTCCTAAAGCATGGTTCAATGCATAAATAAAATTAATATTAGTTATTAGTATTTACTTTTAAGCCTTGTGGGCCCTCTAAATAACCTTAAATCATTACAAAGGTCCTAGAAAAGGAATATTTCATTTACAAGTAAGACATGAAACTTATTTTGGTTATTGGTGGACCATGTATGCGTTCTATCTACATTTGTGATTTGGTGATTCAAACTAGGCACACAGGTAATATTTTGATGTATAAGATCAAAATTTATGCGTAACATTAGTTATAACATGCTTTAAGTATGAAAATTAAGGATTGTATCTTAATAGGTAATAGTTAGTTCATCCTAGGACATTGTCACTTATGTGAATAAGTTAGCAACATGGACCCTAATATTTTCTCCTACAAAAGTTACTCAATATATTGTGTTTTGAAATAAAATAGCCACAAAATGTACCAAATATATCCCCCCTAGTGATAGGATTTTTTTCTCTAATGCTATTTTTATATACATAAATATTTAGTTTATTTTAATTTCTATATAAAATATAATTTTTGGGCCAAGATATGATGATACTAGTGTCATTAAGATGGATGGAAAAAATAGACATTGCAAACTATTTAATATTGCATTATGAAATGTAACTAAATTTTCTTGATGAATCACAAGTATCCAAGTAAAGAACCTCACCTATTAAATTTAATTTGAAGTCTCTATACATACTTACCCAGCTTCCTTAACTCAAGTCAAAACTCAAATTTTTCATTCCATCTATAATGTAAATATATTATACTACATTCTAAATTTGGATGGCCCAACTTCCTAACCTCACCTTCCCAATTTAGTTTGAAGTGTCACTACTTATAAATTGCTTCATAAATCCAACATCTTAATTTTTCATTCCATTTATAATGTTCCTAAAATATGCTATGAGGTAGGCCATTATGGATAAACAAATTCACATTTCCCAGTCAATTCTTGATCCAAGTGGATATTGGTGGCCACCCGCCTATTCCACCTAGACCTCGAGTCAGTTTCATCAGTTTTCTTGATTATAGTAGCATTTACTATTTTTAGCATTTTATGGGTCTTGAACTTCCAGAGTTGTTTTAACCCCCTAAACAAAATTGTTTTGAGGTCTGCAAAAAACCTATAGTCGAGGGGCCTACCGCAAATTCTATAATATTTGGTGAGACCTTTCTAATGAAGTATTTTTAGTGCCAAACGGGGATCATATGACCATGTTACAACACTTGGAATTTGGTTCCCAACTAACCCCAATGGGGCCCACAAACTCTTTATGTTCCATCTCCTAGGGTTAGGGTTTTTTATGTTTATGGTTTTCCTTTTTTGTTCAATAATAAAAAGGCCCTTCAGCCTCATTGTAACACAATTAATAGGCATGTAGCCACCGCATATCTTCTCAGAGATAAGCTACCATCACCTCAGCTAGTGTATTTCCATTATGTATGTAAGAATTTTTCAGTTCTTTTTTTTGTAAGCTTCGTGGGACTACATCTTCACCATGTGCAATATATCACCTCGATCAGGGAAGGGAATTGAACCAATGACTTCACATCACATCAAGGAGTCCCTTAACAGAACACCCAATCACCATATATCCAAGACCACGTGGACAATCATTTTTCAATTCTTTAATATTAATGAAATGAAGATTTAAATTTTCTCTACATATTGTGTTTATGTTTATATATGTATTATGTTGCGTTCCTCCATAATTCCGGATCAATGGTATCAGAGTGGCCTTCTCTTTCTATATTTTTTATTTTCATGTCCCCAATGAGGTCGAGGTATGAGGAGTTAGGGCTCAAAGTGGTTGAACCTTTGCAAGACCAGCCTCACAAACCCCGACGATCTCCCATGGCGAAAGAAAAGAAATACAAGGGAGCAGGGGACACTTTCAAAATGTTTTCCAAAAAATCCCTTGAGTGACACAAAAATGCGATGATTAATAAATTTTCCCAGATCCTTCAGTGGATGCCCACAGGTGGTGCATATTCATTTGACAACCACTCTGGAGGCACCACTCCATGCAAGGTACAAGTCAAATTTGACATTTCAATATTTGAGGGCCATATATATGTAGACGTCATAGATAGATGGTTAAATCTCTTGGAAGGATATTTTTCTATTCATTATTTTTCTAATAGGAAAAATATTACAATTTCACTCCTCAAAGTCGACCCCCATGTGAAGGAGTGGTGGGAAGCCTATTGTGAATAGAAGTATGGAAGAGAACCCTCACTATTTTCTACCGCACCCACTTGGAATTATTTCCAAGTCACCATAAAGGAACAATATTACCCTGTGGGAAGCTCTAAGGACAAGTACATACAATGGACTATGTTGTAGCAACAAAGGGATCAATGTGTAAATGCACTGAAGAATATTTTCCATACGCTACGTATAAATTTGGATATCAAATATTCAGAAAAAGAATATGGTGCTCAAGTACCATAGTTGTTTGCACAAATACATTCCGAAAAAAATGGATTTTTTGGACTTCCCTACACACTAGGTATGCAGTTCAGTTTTTGGTGGAACAACTCCTCAACTTATGGATTCGACCCCTGATGTTGGGAGAAGTTGTTTGATACCTATATCTTTCAATTCTTAACTCATTTCACAGGAGGACATTATTGGATGTTGTTGAATTGATCAAAGACTCTATTTTAATCAGTATTTGGCAGGAAATTAATGAAAGAGTTGCAACTATTTCTTTGGGATACCTGTGGTATGGAAATTTAACATTGTTTCTTCTTTTGTTGCATTTGTATGAATTTTTTGTACTCTCCATGATCCATTTCATTTCTATTATATCTTGATTTTCAAGTTGATAAGAATAATAAATCTTCTATGATCTGTTTTGGGAAAATCTTCATAGTTTGTCTCATTTCTTTAGTTTAGAAAGAATACATGAATTGTGTTGCTCTTTCTAGCACCTCATCTGTATGATCCGTTCCATTCAAAAACCCTAAAGTGTTATCCTTCCTACCTACCTTGCCCCATTGAATGGACTGCAATCCTAAACTTATTTGCCCCGACCTAGCCTCTTTGACCTAATTCACCCATCCAACAAAACCAATTCCAACAAACAAACCCTTGTACTTATATGTAGCCTAAAACCCTAATTCATCCAGGCCTCTTGGCTGTGACTTTGTGGAGAGAGCCCTCTCGAGTTTGGTAGGGCTAGCTACCAAGCTAAAATATTGGTCTGTGGTTACCTCTGCTTGGACTCTTTCTCAACCTTAGAAATCCAGCGGAGTGATAACACTTCCTTTGCTGGCAGATCTAGTTATCCAGAAATAAAATAAAATAAAATAAAAATATATTCATAATTCAATCTCAAAATGTTGGCAGAGTTCTATAAAAGACATTGGGGCTCACAACATAATTTTTAAACATGAAAGGCTTGAGATCAATTGACAGCAGCCAGCTCCAACAGGAAGAGAGGATATGGATAAGCTTTTCAATAGGCAGAAGCACGTGGACAAGTAGTCCCAAAATAAAACCTCCCATTAAAAATTGGAAAATAAGATTAAAAAGGGATGATTTCATTTTGTGGATGAAAAATCTAAATAAGCACCGCCTCCTCTTTAACAGGGCATAAAAAAAGAATCAGGGAAGAACATGTGTAAGGGGCATTCACCTAGATCTGGGTGGAACCAATCCTATCACCTATGGGTGGGGATTATGAAAAACCTCCAACAACAGGGACGAAGCATATAGTTTATTGATGGGCACCATGATCCTCAAAAAAAGGAAAATACAGAATCCAATCATCATGGGAGACTCGGCTATAATTATTCAAGCCATTCTCAGCTTGAGAACTCCTCCAAATGCATAAATGGGTTGAATAGTCAACAGAATTAGGAAAAATATGATAGATATGGGTAGTGTCACTTTCAAACACATACTATGGGAAAATAATAGTAGTGTGGATCACCAGGTCAATGGGGCAGTAGCTTAGCTCGAAGGAGAAACAAGAATCCAAAATAAGGTATCTTTCACCCCAATACCTTAGCAAGGTATGCTTCCCCCCCCTGTCCCAGTCTCATCATAACAACAAGAGGATTTTGAAAAAAAATATTAACAGGGACTCCAGTTTGAACAATGATCCTCCTCAAAATTGGTATAATTATGGTCCTTCCTGCAACATTATACTTAAGCCAAACAAGTCTTGTCGATCCATTGACTTAATCCCCCCCATCTCTTTCATCTCCTCTCCTTTCAATATCATCAACCTTGGCTTATTCCTCTCTATCGGGCTCGATACTTCTCCTATCGACTCTTTCCGCTATGATTTTTTGTTTTTAAGCATATCAGTGCAAGCTCCTCTAGATCGGGCTCGATCCATCTCCCTCTTCCTGTCATGCTTGATCATTGTCAAGACTATGCTCCTCGGAAAGCTCGAATGCTCCTTTCTCTCCACGTTGTCTCCCCCTTCCATCCTCCCTCAAACCCATCCCTCTCCATATTTTATGCTCTCAGCCCTCCATCCTATCGCCCCCTCATCTAACAGTAGGTGCACTCTATCTCGAGCTTCTCTTTCCTGCCCAGTAGTGCTTCATTCAAACGCTTACTGTCCCTTCTTCTCCATGAGCTTCATTTTAGATTTGTTTTTTTCTTCCTACTTGCTCTCTCTATTAAGTTGTCCCTCTGTGCATCCCTACATATATCTTTCCAAAGCCTCCCTCACTATCATCCTTGATTTTGTTTAATTTATATTTGTTCTCCTCAAGAGGTGTGAGATCCTCCCATCATCAAAGCAACTATGTAGTCTTGGCACAATCCTTCACCTAGTCATCAGAGTGCATCTAGAAGCACAACCAAATCTCCTTGCCTGCAACGCATAGAAGGATCACCACTCTACCTCTTACCATCAAGATATCGACCAGAAGTATCCTCGGCAACCAACAATGGATATGAATTCAATACAAAGAACCTCTCAAAATGAGAGATGCGCCTTGAGCAAAGCCAACAAATACACGACGGAAAGAGTAAGAGAGACAATACAAGAGTTGAAGTTTCTGGTAAGGTCGGAGAATTTTGCCTTGAATAGGCAGCCTGAGGGAAAAAATGAAGAAATAGTTGCTATCAACAAATGCTCTAATCACCAAGGCACTAAACAAAGGGAACACCACAGCAAAAAATTCTCTAATCAATAACTAGTAGATCTCAGAATACAAAGAAGGATCTTCACTCGGAATATATTAATCCTTTTCCATTATGTTATGTAAATGTGTTTCTCTACTTTTTCAGTTTGTAAGGAAGTATGTCAAAAACGTGGTAGGAAATTCAGGAAATTTTGGAAACAAGGCTTTAGATAATTAGGACTGCACTCCCACTCTTATCTCCTTAAGTCTGCTCCTCTTTAAGCCCTCCCTGTAATGGGAGCTTGCTCCTTTTCTTTTTGGAAAATATATCACAATAACGACTTTGTAAAAAAAAAACACAAAAACAAAACCACATATCTATCTCAATATGTCTTTCATTAATTACACATATCTTTCTCATACATTCAATTTCACCCTTCACACTCAGCTGCATGGGTCTACAAACTCAACTATAGAATTCCCAAGGTCTCCATGCACTCAGCTATAAGATCGTTTCCTCTAACCCAAAACCACAAAATCTGACTGAAAACATTCTTACATCCAAATGCATTTCATCAACGTAAACCTCTTCTTCTTCGTATACTTCTATCTAGACTATTTATATAGATTTTGCATTTACAATACCATGGTATGAAAACCATGGGCGGAGTTCAACATTCATAAAATAATACCATCCCATTACATAATAAGGGTATTTTACCCACCCCAAATACCCTAAGACTCAAAATGGACTCTGCGTTGCATGCTCCACTCCTTGATTTGCAGAGTATTTTCTAACTTCTTTCATTGATGGATCACATTTCCAACAAACCCCCAGCACAAAACGGTGACTCATCCCAAGTCACAATATTGTTGCGCCATCGATATTCACTTTAATGTTTCTCAAGGCATTTGATCCAGATGGATATCGGTGGCCACCCACCTATTCCATTTGGACCAGCACCATCAATTCTTGCAGCTTTTCACATTTAGCACAACTTACTATTTTTAGCAGGTTTTCGGGTCCTCCACTCCCGGAGCCGTTTTGGGGCCTTAATGATCCAGGTGGATATTGGTGGCCACCCACCTATTCCATTTGAACCCTCACCATCAGTTCTTTCAGTTTTTTAGTTTCGGCACAGCTTACTATTTTTAGCAGTTTTTCGGGTCCTAAACTTCCGGAGCCATTTTGAGGCCCTAAACGTCGTTTTTTGGGCACCGTTCCTTCGGAAAATATGATTCCATTCCAAAATTTATATTGATGGCAACAATTTTAGTCCTCGGAAGGATATTTCTAATGATGTATCATGTGCATCAAACGAAGATAGTATGCCAAAGTTACGTCCCCGGGATGTTGAAACACCAATTTACCCAAACAGGGCCCATAGTTTTGGTGCTTCATCTCCTGGGGTTAGGTTTTTGGACGTTTAGAGTTCTCCATTATTTCTAAATAATAAATAGGCCCTCGAGCCTCATTGTAACATAGTTTAGAGGTCTGTAGCTACCGCATCTCTTCTCATAGATACGCTACCAGCACCCTAGCTATTTTTATTTCCATTATGTCTGTAAGCATATTTCAGTTATTTGATATTAATGAAATGAAGTAATACTTCCGCTACATCTCTATGTTTATTTCTATTTCTGTATTTTATTGCATTCCTGCATAAATCCATATTAGTGGTATCAGAGCGGTCTGCTCTTTCTCTGTTTTTCTTTACATGTCCCCAACGCGGTCAGGGTATAAGGAGTTAGGGCTCAATCTGGTTGAACCCTTGCAAGATCAGCCTCGCAAACCCCGACGACCTCCCATGGTAGAAGAAAAGAAAGACAAGGGAGCAGGAGATCCAATCAAAATATTGCTCGAGGATTCCCTCGAGAAAAAAAGGAACACGATGATGGATAACTTTGATCAGATCCTTCAACGACTGCACACCTACGATGCAGCTGCATCCAACGGCCACTCTGGAGGTGCCACTCCATTCAAGGTACAAGTAAAATTTGACATTCCTATATTTCAAGGCCAAATAGATGCAGACGTCATAGATAGATAGTTAAATTTGCTGGAAGGGTATTCATCGGTCCATGATTTCTTCGATCGAGAAAATATTATTTTTGCACTCCTCAAAGCTGCTCCCCATGTCAAAGACTGGTGGGAAACCTACTGTGAGAAATAGGATGAAGGGGAACCCTCTTTGTTCTCAGCCAAAACCACTTGGAATTCATTTCGAGATGGCATCAAGGAACAATATTACCCCGTGGGGAGCTATGAGGACAAATACATCCAATCAAGCATGATGAGGCAGCAAAGGGATCAATATGTGCATGAACTGATGAATTTGTTCCATACCCTACGCACAAAGTTGGGTATTAAATATTCAAAGAGGCATTTGGTGCTCAAGTACCATGGCTATCTACACAAAAAAATTTAGGAGGAAGTGGAGTTCCTCGACATTACATCGCTTGGCACAACATATCGCTATGTTGCCAAGATCGAGCAGAAATTTAAGCAGAAGAAGCGAGACTTTGGATTTGCGAAATCCGAAGCCAAGGAAAGGTGCCCCCGAACCGCAGAACAAGGGGAAAGGCCAAAGTGGGGCGACTCATAACAACACCACAAATCCAAAGAAGGACACGAGGAAGTGGCGTGAATTTCATAACAACCCCACTCATAGCACAAACGAGTGTCGCGCCAAATAGTCATTGGTGGTCGAACTAAAGACACCTGAATCAGATGCATTTTCTGATCCTGAGTCAAAACCAGGAAATGGCAATGACAAAGGGAAGAAAATCATTGATGCAGATCCCAGTGCCATTGTTGCCACCACCAAGATCCAGACGAAGGATATAGAGGATCCTGAGGAGGGGGAGCGCCTCTTCCATTCACAAATGTGGGTGAAGGGTTCTCCATTGCAATTCCTTATCGATATCAGAAGCCAAAAGAACCTCATTTCAGCAGAGGTTGTGAAGCGGCTCGTCCTACCAACCATAGCACACCCACAACCGTATTCCATCGGGTGGCTTCACCCAGGAAGACATATCCACATCCCCCAACAGTGCCGCCTTCCATACAGTATCAAGCCATTCAAGGATGAGGTATTGTGTGATGTTGCTCCTCTTGATGTAGCTGATGTGTTATTGGGCCAACCATACTTGTGGAGGCGACATTCCGTGTATGATTCTAGGCCTCGTGCTGTTGTTATTACTTTTGGAAATAACTTGTGCAAGATACCGGAGGTAGTGCCACCTCCTGTCATCTCTCTAACTACTGCAAAACAACGTAATAAGATTGTTTCCCAAACCAGGAAATTTATTTTCCTTACAAATCGTTGAGAGGGAAAGAAGAATATTGTGGCCACAACCTCGAAACAGGGCTCCCTTGCACAGCTGCAGCAGATGGACAAAGTCATTGAGGAATACGAGGAAATTTTCTCCTCACTCACAGAGGTTCCTCTACATTGTTAGGACGAGCACTCCATTGATTTGACTCCCAATGCACCAGCGCCTGATGTTGCCATACATCCTACAACTACACATACAGAATCCACACATGTACTATCTAAGGCTGATAAAGAAACCAAATTTACTAAACGCATCCAACATGTCCACCCGCAAGTCCATAACATCTTCAACAAATCTAATACCCAGTTCAACAGAATTTGCCTCATCTCATGGAGGATCTCAATGCAATGGTGACCATTTCTTCCTGTTGAAGCTTCGAAAATCGCTACTTCAAACATCGGGGAAAACCACCCGGTCGGGACCTTAAGACAGCTCCTTTTCCGTTTGGAATGGTGGCTCTGACTGGATTTAAAGGACCAGTTTCCTTGTAACTAAGTGGATTGGATTGGATGGATGGAAATGGGACTAAATTAATCTAAAATAAAACTATCTAATCTAAGCTAAATACTGATAAAGAAATCCTAATACTAACCCGGGTAGCTATATGTGAATACAACTTAAGATTGTTCCAATTCAACAATAACCATAAAAATGTATTATTAATCAAATTGAAATGTGCAGAAACAAATAAAGATAACTCTGTTTAAGAAATTAAATAGAGTTATATAAACATATTGCATTCATCATTGTATACCATTTACATGTAACTATGAAAAATAACGTTTCAATTATACTCAGAAATGATATATAAAAGGAAGCGTTGTTAAAACAAATATACATATAAATGATAGAAATTTTAAACAAATATCATAAAACAAAAGAGATCAACAGTAAACAGATAGAAATACCTTGCGCATCTTGATGACTTCAAATGTAATCTGATACTCTATCCAGTAATTATAATGCAAAACCAAATTCCAAGGTACAGAAATGCAACACTTCAAAGATAATTCCGCATGAAAATCACCAGATGTGATCCTTTTCAAAAAATATATAAGACAATGGAGTACAAAAATGCAATCTCCAAGTCCAAAAATATTAAGATCCAGGACCCTTCTCTAAATGCATGAGAGGGGTTTAAATACTACTTAACTAACTCTAAAAATAGTTTATTACAAAAAATAAGGATTTGGTTCAATGACCGTCCTTTTCCTAGGCTAAAATACAGTGAAATTAAAACTAAATCTATCTAACTATGAACTTGATCTTTGATCTTGCAAGCATCTAGCATGCTTTTAAGAAGATGCGGTTGATCGACTTCTGAATTCAACTGTCCTGAGAAGACAGAGTCGGCAAGCGTAGGAGCAATATTCTCTGTAGCATTGATAATACAATTAAGTGCACTGTGCTGACTGTGTGGCTTTACCAAGTACATCCAGTATGAGTCCCAATTTAATCTTGTCAGTCCCTGGATGAATTTTTCTCTTTCTTCTGCCTTTTGCCTCCATTCTGCTTGCAATTGATTTACCTGTGGGAGATAACCTGGAACAGTTTCAGAAATCAAGTTAGCTTTGTGTAAATTGTCATTTACACAATCAGTGAGAGTGTTTGCCGCTGTAGATGCCTCCTCTGCTGCCCTTTCTGCTCTTCTGATTTGTGCATCCCAATTAGTGAACAGTATTTCTTTATGATTTTCAGTAATGATGGGTGCACCAACTTTTCTACCTTCTTCTGTCTTTTGCCATGCTAAATAATCATTAATCTTTTCATTAATCAAATCATAATCATTTCGTAGATCTACGACATGACTTGTGATTCTATCGCTTTCTTGGCACAAGGAATTCCATTGCAATATTTTTTGGCAGAAAACTTCCTCTTGTTGCAGTAGTTGATTGTTCAAAGAGATGGTTTCTGAAATGAATTCTAGAAGCTTAGGATCATCCTTATGCTGTTCTTGGATTTCTTGAAGTTGTTGTTGTAACTCTTCAAGTTTTAATTGTTCTTCCTGATTGGCCTGTACCTGTTGCAATTGCTGTTGCAGAGCCTTTATCTGTTCTTCTTTTTCATCCAACAAAAGTTGTATCTCAACTGCTTTATCAATTTTTGCAGAAGCATACGCTCCTGTTATTTGAGATAACTTAGTGAGATTATGAGTAGGCTCTGTGGCAGGATCTTTCCATAAAACATCTACTTGTTCTGGTTCAGTAGCAATTGCACTTTCTATTTTTCTCTTTTTCCTTTGTCTCTTTACTACTGCTTTGTATTTTGGGCTGTAAAATACATCTAGAGGAGGAATGTCCTCTACATTAAGTACAATTTCAGAGGAGGGTGTGATTGGAATGTGCTCTGTTACTGCGGCTGTGTTGCTTGTTCCTGCATTCAAAAATTTGGTTGCTTGGACAGGGGTCTGTACATTCTGTCCCTCTACGTTAATCAATTTATTAAAGGTTTCCCATTCTTTATCTAATTCCATGGTGACTGGTTGTTGCTGTACGTTGGGTGAAGGAGGATTTGTTTGTTGAGAAATCAAAATTTGCTGTTGAGCAATCTCTTTAGGTTGTGCAGAATCTTTGATGGATTCTTCCCTTTTATCTTCCATTTCTTTGGATGTATTGGAGTGTTCAGATTCTCTGTCAGATTTTGATTTGGATTTACTTGTGCTTGAACTGCTGTTAAGACTAACACTAGGAGTTTTCTCCTTTGCAGGCTCTATGCGTAGATTATCCAATGGAATAGGAATTAGTCTCCTTTCTCTGTACAATTTGAATTCCTGAAAATCCCCTGGAGATAGCTGCTCTCTAGCTGAATTCAAAACTTCTTTAAATGAATTTCTTGCCTGGAACATATCATCAAAAAGATCTTGCTCTGCGACAAACTCCTTTACTTTGATTGCATTGGTAAAATTCTTAACAATATCATTTTGGTCGAATAACCTTCTGGAGAATTTGAACAGCTGTAGGCATGTAATGTTGCCTATCTCATGAAATGCATGACCAATATCCAACAGTGAAAATGTTCCACATTTTATGGGAAATTGTGGCCAAATGCCCTTTTTCTTGTCTTTTAAGTCTTTTGTCATACCTCCCTGACTACAGGTCTGATAAGCAATTTCCCAGGCTACAAGTCTATCTGGAACATATAAGGGTAACACATGTGGAGAAACATAACTTCCAAAAACCCTAATATAGGTGAATAATTCCTCCCCAAACCATCTTGCGACGGGGAGAATATCAACCTCTGTTTCTGAGGATAACCTCGGGGGATCCTTGTTATACAATGTTCTGTGCAATGGCAGCATGATTCCATGACAAATTTGGTAAAAATGGGGAACAAACTTAGATTCCCACAGCTCTTTATGGTACACATGAATGGGCAAAGGGTCTTGGATAGTCCATTTCCAGCCCATTACAGGGAATTTAGAGACATAGCAGATGGCGTCCATGACATAAGCAGATAAATAAAAAGGCGGATAAACCCGCTGGGAAACATTTCGTTTGGTCCGGTATTGAAAAATAGCAGTGGTCATAGTATCAGATAGGATTTTGGCCCAGTCTACAATTGTAGAATTAACGGTCGCATTCAACAAAGGAAGCCATTCGGGTAAAATCATATTTATGTCAGGCTTTCCAAAAAGCCTGCATAACATGGCAGCAGTAAAACAATAAGGAGAGGTAAGTGAACCCGTGTTGTACATACCTTGTTTGTTTTTCTTCAATGGTTCACTTCTTTTAGTCCACTCCTTTGTGCATTCTGCCAAATTCGTGTGTTCTCTGGCAAAATCTTCCATGAATTTTTTGTTGTAAGTCGCCTATGGTTCTGGCAGCTTATACATTAATCTCACATCTTCTATGGTGAATGACCCAATTAGCTCTTCAGATGGAGTCTTGAATTTCCTGTCTGAAATATCAGCACTGTCCAGGACCCATCTCACCATGTCTGTGTATGGGAGAATCCTTGGCCTTGCTGCTATTCTATGCAGAAATGAGCAAGCCAAGTCTCTAAGATTTTCTTCAGACGAATCTTTGGAACCTGCTGTAGCTACAACTTTTATCACCACAGGGTTTTCATCTTCTAACAGATTGTACATTCCTTCCCAAGTGGATATGCCGACATCCTTGTTACAGGCGGTGTCTGCGTATAGCGAAGCCATTTCTTTGTTCTCAGAATTTGAGCTCTTCTCCTTCTTACCCATAGTGTATACCGGAAGCTTTGTATAGTAATTCGCTCCTTCGTGCCTGCGTTTTACGAATAAATGAGAGTAATGATATTAGAAAGGTGATGAGACTGTTTTGAATATGAACGCGGATGAAATATAATATTTTAATTGCGAAATGACTTTCACTCTAAACACAATCTCATTTCACATTAATAATCAATCCAATCATTTAATATAATCATTAAAGCGCATAACGGATTTGACATATGGACAGATTGCCTTGGGATAGCACGCCTACATGAATCTGCGACATTGCGATCTGCGATTTGTTGCGCAATATCGCAATATCGCAATGTCGCAATATCGCAATATGAAGTCATCACAGTCATAAAAAGTAGCGCAAAAACGGGAATTGCGCAATAGCGCATATCGCAAAAATCACAAAAGCACAATATCGCGAAATCGCATGATCGCATATTTGAAAAGAGCGCATAACGCAAAATCGCAAAAGCGCATGTTTTAAAAGAGCGCAAAAGATATTCATTAACCAATTCTGTTTTCTGCGCTATGCGATCTGTGACTAATGCGTTTTATCAAAGGTATATATTATTTATGGATGCGCTATCTTGTTCAAAGAGCAGTTTTATTAAAAATCTATCATAAACTTAAGATTTTCACAATATTCTTTCAAAGGGATTTTTATAGGTTTATGATAGAAAGTTTTATTTTCTAAGGCAAACAAATCCTAATTGTTTTTTTGGATTTTTAACTAAGGGTCCCCATTTTATTTAGTATTATTACTAAAATAAAAAGGGGGTTTGTTGCTAGCCACAACACTTCCTAAGGAGGGAGGAATGATCCAGGTGGATTTCGGTGGCCACCCACCTATTCCATTTGGACCAACACCATCAATTCTTGCAACTTTTCACATTCAGCAGGTTTTCGGGTCCTCCACTTCTGGAGCCGTTTTGGAGCCTTAATGATCCAGGTGGATATTGGTGGCCACCCACCTATTCCATTTGAACCCCCACCATTAGTTCTGTTATTTTTTCAGTTTCGGCACAACTTACTATTTTTAGCAGTTTTTCGGGTCCTGAACTTCCGGAGTCGTTTTGAGGCCCTAAATGACGTTTTTTGGGCATCGTTCATCTAGAAAATATGATTCCGTTCCAAAATTGATATTCATGGCAACATTTTTATTCCTCGGATAGATCTTTCTAACGATGTATCATGTGCATCAAACAGAGATAGTATGCCAAAGTTACGTCCCCGGGAAGTTGAAACACCAATTTACCCAAACGGGGCCCATAGTTTTGGTGCTTCATCTCCTGGGGTTACGTTTTTGGATGTTTAAAGTTCTCCATTATTTCTCAATAATAAATAGGCCCTCGAGCCTCATTGTAACATAGTTTAGAGATCTGTAGCCACCACATCTCTTCTCAGAGATATGCTACCAGCACCCTATCTATTTTTATTTCCATTATGTCTGTAAGCATATTTCAGTTATTTTATATTAATGAAATGAAGTAATATTTTTGTTGTATCTTTGTGTTTATTTCTATTTCCGTATTTTATTCCGTTCCTGCATAAATCCGGATTAATGGTATCAGAGCGGTCTTCTCTTTCTCTGTTTTTCTTTGCATGTCCCCAACATGGTCAAGATATAAGGAGTTAGGGCTCGAGCTGGTTGAACCCTTGCAAGATCAGCCTCACAAACCCTGACAACCACCCATGGCGGAAGAAAATAATGATGACGGAGCAGGATATCCTATCAAAATATTGCTCGAGGAGGC
This sequence comes from Pinus albicaulis, assembly GCA_034641835.2. Taxonomy (NCBI): domain Eukaryota; kingdom Viridiplantae; phylum Streptophyta; class Pinopsida; order Pinales; family Pinaceae; genus Pinus; species Pinus albicaulis. The sequence continues at coordinate 22,234,558 of CM076578.1, read as the reverse complement.
CCTTGAGAAACAAAGGAACGCGATGATGGATAAATTTGCTCAGATCCTTCAAAGACTGCCCACCTATGACAAATCTGCATCCAACAGCCACTCTGGAGGTGCCAGTCCCTTCAAGGTACATGTAAAACTTGACATTCCTGTATTTGAAGGCCAGATAGATGCAGACGTCATAGATAGACGGTTAAATTTGTTGGAATTATACTTCTCGTTCCATGATTTCTCCAATCGAGAAAATATTATTTTTGCACTCCTCAAAACCGCTCCCCGTGTCAAATACTGGTGGGAAACCTACTATGAGCAAGAGGATGAAGGGGAACCCTCTTTGTTCTCGGCCACACCCACTTGGAATTCGCTCCGAGATGGCATCAAGGAACAATATTACCCCGTGGGGAGCTATGACGACAAATACATCCAATGGAGCACACTGAGGCAGCAAGGGATCAAGATGTGCACAAACTGATGAATTTGTTCAATACCCTGCGTACAAAGTTGGGTATTAAAGATTCAAAGAGACATTTGGTGCTCAAGTACCGTGGCTGTCTACACAAACACATTCAGGAGGAAATGGAGTTCCTTGACATTACATCGCTTGGCACAGCATATCGCTATGATGTGAAGATCGAGCAAAAATTTAAGCAAAAGAAGCGAGACTCTAGATCTGCGAATGCGAAGCCAAGGAAAGTTGCCCCTGAACTGCAGAACAAGGGGAAAGGCCAAAGCGAGGTGACTCATAACAACACCACAAATCCAAAGAAGGACATAGGGAAGTGGGGTGAATTTCATAACAGCCCCACTCATAGCACAAACGATTGTCGTGCCAAACAGTCGTTGGTGGCCGAACTAAAGACACCTGAATCAGATGAATTTTCTGATCCTGAGTCAGAACCAAACAAAGGAAATGAAAAAGGGAAGCAAATAATTGATGTAGATCCCAGTGCCATTATTTCCACCACTAAGATCCAGAGGAAGGATCTAGAGGATCCATAGGAGGGGGAGCGCTTCTTCCATTCACAAATGTAGGTCAAGGGTTCTCCACTACAATTCATTGTCGATAGCGGAAGCCAAAAGAACCTCATTTCAGCAGAGGTCGTGAAGCAACTTGGCCTACCGACCATAGCACACCCACATCCATATACCATCAAGTGGCCTCACCCAGGAAGAGATATCTGCATCTGCCAACAGTGCCGCCTTTCGTACAGTATCAAGCCATTCACGAATGAGGTATTGTGTGATGTTGCTCCTCTTGATATAGTTGATGTATTATTGGTCCAACCATACTTGTGGAGGCGACATGCTGTGTATGAGTCTAGGCCTCGTGCTATTGTTATTACTTTGGAAAATAACTTGTACAGGATACCGGAGGTAGTACCGCCTCCTATCATCTCTCTGACTACTGCAAAACAACGCAGTAAGATTGTTTCCCAAACCAGGAAATTTATTTTCCTTACAAATCGCTCAGAGGGAAAGAATAATATTGTGGCCACAACCTCGAAACAGGGCTCCCTTGCATGGCTAGAGCAGATGTACAAAGTCATGGAGGAATACGAGGACATTTTCTCCTCACTCACAGAGATTCCTCTACACTGTCAGGACAAGCACTCCATTGATCTGACTCCCAACGCACCACTGCCTGATGTTGCCATACATCCTGCAACTACAGATACAAAATCCACACATGTATTGTCTGAGGTTGATAGAGAAACCAAATTTACTAAACGCATCCAGCATGTCCACCCGCAGGTCCATGACATCTTCAACAAATCTAATACCTAGTTCAACAGAATTTTCCTTATCTCATGGAGGATCTCAACGCAATGGGTACCATTGATTCCTAAGGAGGGAGGAATGATCCAGGTGGATATCGGTGGCCACCCACCTATTCCATTTGGACCAGCACCATCAATTCTTGCAGCTTTTCACATTTAGCACAACTTACTATTTTTACCAGGTTTTCAAGTCCTCCACTCCTGGAGCCGTTTTAGGGCCTTAATGATCCAAGTGGTTATTGGTGGCCACCCACCTATTCCATTTGAACCCCCACCATCATTTCTTTCAGTTTCGACACAACTTACTATTTTTAGCAGTTTTTCGAGTCCTGAACTTCCGGAGCCATTTTGAGGCCCTAAAAGATGTTTTTTGGCATCGTTCCTCCAGCGAAAATGATTTCGTTCTAAAATTTATAGTCATGGAAATAGTTGTAGTCTTTGAATATACCTTTCTAACGATGTATCATGTGCATCAAATGGAGATAGTTTGCCAAAGTTACGTCTCCGGGAATTTGAAACACCAATTTACCCAAACGGGGCCCATAGTTTTGGCACTTCATCTCCTAGGGTGATGTTTTCGGACGTTTAGAGTTCTCCATTATTTCTCAATAATAAATAGGCCCTCGAGCCTTATAACACAGTTTAGAGGTCTGTAGCCGCCACATCTCTTCTCAGAGATACGCTACCAGCACGCTAGCTATTTTTATTTCCATTATGTCTGTAAGCATATTTCAATTATTTGATATTAATGAAATGACGTAATATTTCTGTTTCATCTCTATTTTTATTTCTATTTCTATATTTTATTGTGTTCCTACATAAATCTAGATCAGCGTTCGTCAATGGTAGAATCGCATTAGTGCACTTCTTTCATTTCAAATTCTTGGACCTCTCTTGGTTGAGCCACACTCTCTTGAAGACTGGCAAGATAACTATTTATGGGCTTGATGGGGCCTAGAACTAGGTTCAAATGGTGTTGCGTAAACCAATAAAACCCGCTACTACAGGCCCTTTCAGCAACGATATTCTTGTGCAGACCAATGTCTCACCCGAGGCAATATAGGGGGATGTTAGAACTAGGTTTACGCACCTAGAGGGACAATAAACTATGCCTTTAGGGCTTTTCTTCCTTAGAAGAGCTTCATGGAACAGATCTGTTACTTATACAATCAATGTTCAACACATCTATTGAACTTACTAGCAGACTACATGATCTTACTTAATAATGCATAAAACAAGGTAAACAACCATAAACAAAACTACGTTATGCAATTATAGATCGAAACCCTTATTTAGCACATATGTTCATAAAAAACAAGTAAAGTAAAACACATCAAGAGAACCACAAATCTATCTCAATAAGTCTTTCATTAATTACTTGGATCTTTCTCATACACTCACTTTCACCCTCCGCACTCAGTTGCAGGGTATATGCACTTAACTGCAGACTTCTTAAGGTCTCTGCACACTCAGCTGTAGGAGCCTTTCCTCTAACCCAAAACCACAGACTCTCACTCAAAACAGTCTTATATCCAAATTAATTTCATCAACTTAGACCTCTTCTTCTTGTTAGACTTCTATCTAGACTCCTTACATATTTTTTTCATTTACAATACCATGGTCTGAAAAGCATGGGTGGAGTTCAACGTTCATAAAATAATCCCATCCCATTACATAATAAGGGCTTTGACCCACCCTAAAGCCCCTAAGACTCAAATGGACTCTATGTTGCGCAATTCTCTCCTTGATCTGTAGAGTCTTTTCTAACTTCTTTCATTGAGGGATCCGATGTTAACACCATCTGGAATAAAGGCCTGGTTTCCATATTCTTAAATATTTGCCTCAGCTCTAACTGTCAACAAGAGAGAGGGATGCAGATGTACTTTTGAAAAGCAAGGTGGGTGTGGATGGTGAATGTTCAATTGCAAGTATGTCAAGCTTCTTCTATTATGGGGAGAGAGAAAAGTGAGTCTCTAAGAGAGAGGAAACAATACCTCCCAGGAAGAGACACACATAAACCGAAGGATCAGTCTAACATCCACCGAAATAGTCGACAAGGTATGCAACGGTCATTGCAACCAACAATTGGGAAATATGTGCATAATATCCTACAGAATAGTCCACAAGTATGGGACAAAAATAAAAACCACTAGAACACATTCTCAACCAGATAAGTACTAAAATAACCGAAATAGGTCAACTATCTTAGCACATGTGAAAGAAAACATGTAATACAAACATCCGTAGGATAGTCTTACAAACATTCATAGTCCATGCATGAAAATCATGCCAGGCTCATTATTATTTTTTTATTAAGTAAAAGTTCAAAGGCACATATATACAATGAACATCACTAGCTTGAATAGTGGAACGTTGGAGCCACTCCTTGATCCACTAAAGAACTAGGCTATCTCTCTAATTATTTGTAAGTGGAGCCAAGGTTAAAATTCATTTTCTCATACAATGAGGAAGTATATATGTCCGAAGGTGACTCTTTGACTACCCTCATGACTATTTGACTTCCCATGACTTTAAAACTTACATGACCCTTTACATTCCATGTGTGTTCTTTGTACTTCCACTTTACAATACATTTTGATTACAATATACATGGTATACAATAGTGATGTGGAATATGACCACTCATGACATGACATGACATGACACTACTGACATGGACAGCTTGATGCATGGCAATGTCAAGCCACTGCTATTGCTGAGAGTTGAATGTATTTGTGAAAGATATTTCCTTTACACCTATGCATGCCTTAGTGATAAGGAGTCTTCAATGATCTCAAGTCTTGGATAGTGGCCACAAACTAGTGTCCTTTCGCCTACTCTTTATCATTAAGCTTGTGAGTCCAGCTACAAGAGTGTATTTGAGCATGCTTCCCTCCTTCTCCTCCTTCATCATCTCGCCGTGACATGATAGAGTACATATTCCTACAATTCACTCATGGCAAGATGACATCAATCCAAAAACCCCTAGCCTAAGATGATGCATTATGATGCATGAAATGAGACCGATACAAGTGACAGGTTAGACAAGGAGGCTCAGTGACTGCATAGTTGCAAAGTTTAGGAATGCAAGGGGAATCCTTGATACTTGAGACTACACAGTGCACATTTCAAGTTGGAATGAGGGACATGACTGTGCAGTTTACAGAGCCAGTGGGACATACTGAAGGGATGGGCACTGGGACAGCTTACTGCACAGTTCTGGGAGTCAAGGAAGGTCGGGTAATTGTGAACTTGTGTAGTTCAAGGGATCAGGGGATGAGATTGAGGCTTGTGGTTGTGAAGTGTGCAGTTCAAGTAGGGATAGAGGCTATGAATGTGCAAATCTGAAGGTCAAGGTGAAGGCTTGGTCACAAAAATTGCGCAATGGAGCAGTCCTGGGATGTAGGTACTTCACACTGCGTAATTCCAAGACGCAAGGTCACAAATATAGGACTAAGACTGTGCATTGAACAACTCAAGGGAGGTTGGGTGAAGCTAAGTTGCTTGGTCAGGAATTTTTCCGAAAAATGACTAAGTGTGAGACCGGTGAGATCGATGTGAATAGTGATGAACTTTTACTGCGATGACACACTTAGCATATTTTTATGAATAAGACAACATAACATCCATGACATACAAATAAAGTATTTTCCTTCGTGTGACATCGTTACGACTGGTTCTGACAAGTCAAACACCAAAGATACACTTTACGACGATTGTGACGACACTTGTGTGAGAGTGCTCAAAAATTTGAAATGAGTGCGACGAATACTTACAAGGTTAGAAAAACTCATTTGTACAAAGGTGACCTCTTGGAACCACTAAAACAAGTTCATACATATATTTTTATGTTATTAAATTTTAGTTTGTAGTTTAGTTTGAGTGATTTATTTTTTTAGTTTGGTTGTATTACTAATTTCATTAATTGTGTTTCAGTTAATATGATTATAATTTAGACTTTTAATTGTTTTAAATTATTTTTAAATGTGGTTTAGTTATTATTTTAATTAATTTTAATTTTTAGTTTAAGTCTTTAACTTCAATTTTTAAAATAATTTAGTTTAGTTTAAATTCATAACTTTATTTTGTTTCTTAGTTAATATACTTTATATTTTTTAGAGATCTTTCAGTAAAAAACACATAAGAAACTTTTAGTATATGCATTTTGAACTATCTAGTGCAAGATGAAGAACCATATCATGGCATTAGATTAAATAGATGAAGAGAGATGTTTTCTAGCAGTTAGAATATAACCGCTAGTTTTAATTAGAGATTTATCATTAATTAATAAACAAAATTTTAATTTAAATAAAGTAATAGATGTAAATTAGTTGTAAATAAATAAGCTCAAATTCACTTTATATTATTACTTTTTAGTTTATAGATCAATTTGATTTATTGACCATTTAATTTTAATATTTACTTTGGTTATATTATTAATTTCATTTACTTTTAGGTAATATGATTATAATTTGCTTAAAGATAATTTTAATTTAATTTTAAATATGGTTTCCTCATTTCTTTAGTTTTATTTTAATTACTTTTAATTTTAGTTTATTTTTGTCACTTTAGTTTTTATAATAATTTAGTTTACTTTAATTCATAATTTTTTATTTTTTTTTAATGGGTATACTTTTATATTATTGCATCTTGCTTTGAATGATTAATTTTTTATTTCTAGTTTATATTAATAATTTCAGCCTTTTTAGTTAATATGATTATAATTTAGACTTTATTTGATTTAATTTAGTTTTAAATGTGGTTTAGTTATTATTTTAGTTTTATTTTAATTACTTTTAATTTTTAGTTTAGTTTTGCTACTTTAATTTTTATAATAATATATTTTAGTTTAACTTCATAGCTTTATTTTGATTCTTCGTTAATATATTTTTATATTATTACTTTTAAGTTTCTATTTTAGTTTGAATTATTGATTTTTTTTACTTTATATTTTACTTTACTTGTATTATTAACTTCATTCAATTTTAGGTAATATGATTATAATTTACTTAAATATATATTTAGTTTTAGTTTTATTTTGATTAGGAGATGTCAACAATGATTCTCATGAAAATTGGTGAATTCGCGCAGGATGACATGGGACACATGTCAAGAAAGCTGAAATAAGAGAAATGCTAAACTATTAATAGTTAACAGACAAATCAATTGCTATAGTCATGCTTTGGCAAGGAGTAATAAAAAAAGATAAACACTAACTAACAAGTTACACAATTAAATAACTGAAAAAAATTTAAAAATTTAAAAAAAATTTAAAATTTTTTTTTAATAAAAACCCCTCTTAAATGAAAAAATACACACACCATATAATTGATATTTCATTTAAAAAATAAAAATAAAATTCATATAGTATTACCTAAAATTTATTAAATTAAACACGCAACATAAATTATAACTTTTTACAAAATTAAAACATGAACATTTTAAACATCTCTCAGGTCATATTTTAAGCAAATTACTATAAATAAACACTAACCAGTACAACTAAATTACCAAACTTACAAACAATAAAAACCAATAAAAATAATATCATTAAAACTCAACACTAACCAGTACAACGAAATTACCTAACTTACACTCAATAAAATTACCAATAAAAATAATACCATTAAAACTGAACACTAACCAGTACAACTAAATTACCAACCTTACGATCAATAAAAACCAATAAATTTACAAATAATAAAAACCAGTAAAAATAATAGCATTAAAACTGAAGTCCTAACATCTAAATATCTCAAATTACATAAGGAAATCATATAGAAAACACTTACACTTAATTATCTCAAAATACATAATGAAAACACTTAATGAAATCATATACAAAACGCTTTACATATATGGAAAAGCTACTCACAAAGTGGGAAGAGGTGCCCATCAATCATGAAATCTCACCATATTCTCAACTATCATAGAGAAGACTCGGTTCCGTGCCTTGGTAAGTGTATGGTTAAGAGTGACCCTGTAAATGTATATTTCGATATAATTGAAATCATTACGAAACTGCAAAATCCATTCAAATATTTGATATAATATTTTCTTGGTGAAATATACCTCAACCACCAAAACCATGATAGGTTTTTGGTAAGATGCACCTCTACACACCAAACCATCAAATATCAAAAAATAAATCTATGCCATGAGGCTACTTATAATGACCTTACTAACTTTTCTTTTTCATGATAGTTATGACAACAGGGTAGCTTTTCCCAAAACGAAACCGATATAGTTAGTAAATATATTTTTGATAATAAATAATATATTATTTGGTATTTTGCAAGTTGTTAGATATACTCTAGGTGTTATATTGGCAACCATCAAAATTAATTCTAGGTCTATAATATACTCATTGGTATCTATCGACTAAAATGTAGAGTTCTATAACATAATGATGAATGATAATTTGATTGGAGATTTCAGGCAACACTCATATATATTTTGAATGTGATTAAAACAAAAAAATATATATATTTATAATTATAATTATAATTAATAATTAAATTAAACTAATACCATTATAAGATTCCAAAAAATATGAATAATAAGCTTAATAGGACCCTTTTTATTAAATAATTGATGATTTAACAATAACTCAAACATATGTAATAGGTCAAGGCAAAAAAAATATATATATATATATATATATATTCAGGTGACCCATTACACCACTCAACCAAAGGACAATGGTCAACCACACCAGACTATGCGAATGGCTCAGATGTGTTCAGTCTGCCCACACCCAAACAAGGGATTGCCCTTGGCTGGCAATGTGGCAGATCTGTTGAGTGAAGGAACTTGGCAATGACAGAATGGCCTTTCGGCCTTTGCCTTCTATCGTTCCGCCCTCTGCAACTCAATGAAATGACCCTTGTGGTATTTGTAATGGAACAAACGTCTGTCAATGATGACTTCTCCCTGTAATGGAGAGATGATGTGGCATCAACAATGTTTTATGGCCTCTCTATGGAACCTTCGCGTTATGAATAAGTGGATCAGCCATTATATAGGCCAATATTGTTGCAAATGGCCTCACGATCTTGCAACATGATCCTCACAGTCTCGATGTTTCAAAATTCTTACTACCTAATTGACATCGTGTTAGTCAATTGAATGGCACACGTTGACTCCTTCCAATCAACAGAGCTACCACGATGTCCCAATCCATTGTATGGTTCCTTTATCCTTCAACTCCATGTAAAATTTCTCTAGTCGTGGCTATTAATCAAAACTCCTCCAACTGTATGATATGTAATGGCCTCGTGACGAAGAGTGCATCCTCCACTTGTGACAGATTTTCTTCTTGGTATTTCAAAGAAACCCCAGATCCGCTTGTGCCTTTCTGCCCTACATATTTCCAACAAGGCATAAAAATATATAGAACATTCTTCCTTCAACGCGCAAGTATACCCTTGACTTTTTTCAATCCATGGTCGTATCCAAAACCGTCTATACTATGATGATTCCTGTGCACTATATGAATTTATGCAGGAGCTTTCGAAATTCCAACATGTTGTTTGCAGTTTCATGTACAAACCCCTTGGGCTGTCCCAATGTGATTATAATGGTCTTGATTCAGACAAACTGTTACGAAACCTACAAAGAAACTCAAAAATCAATGCCTCCAAACCAGAAAACAATAGAAGTGAAAAACCTTTTTTCTTAAAAATGGAAGAGACAAAACCAACTAGGGTCATCTAAAGAACCACCGAAGTTGGGTTTCCAACTAGGGTTAGATCGAATCCTACTAAATTTAGGCTAAGAATATCATATGAAACCTCACTTGCGGAACACTCACTTGCACTTCCAAAACAATGTCAAGAGAAAATCCAAATCCAAATCCATGTCTTCCTTTCTTGCTTTCTTCTTTCTTTCTAGCTTTCAAATGGGTCTTCTCCAAGTTCCTATAATTGACATAATACCATCAGCCAATACCACTAGAAAATACCATCAACAAGTACCTTGGGAAATTACCATGTCTTTAGAATTCCCCTCTTTTCCCCTTTTATTATAAATCGCGAGTCTCGAAGACTCTCTTTGTTGCTAGCCTAAAGGAACGAATATTTCAACTTCCAACAATTAGTTGGTCCAGGATATTTAACATGGTCAGTATGGGAGAAACTATAACTAGTCCTTCTTTTGCACATTTCCTTGGCAAAGAACTTGCAGACAAGTGTTGTTGTTGTTGGTCGGTCATGGAAATATTGTTCTTCAGAATATAATTGATTCTTTCATGTACATTAGATTCTTATATATTTGATGATACCTGTAAGCTCATTTCATATTCTTGAAGTATTCGAGGAACCTGAGCTAACACTTGAAGTCTGAATAAAAATATCATTTTCTAGCTCGGTGCCAACTACAAGACTCAAGTTTTCTTCATTTTTTCTTAGAGATGGAAAGTATTTGTTCTTGAACTCATAATCATTGGAATACAATGGTGGACCTCCCAAAAGTTAGCAAAACTTGGGTCTGAAGTGATACCTTATTTCCATCACGACCTCATATGTCTTCGCATTAACATGGAGGAATGCTTGATCCAAATTGTGGAAAGAAGACCACTCCTGCACAAGCATAGGGGTAATTGAACCAAAATCATGTGTTTGAGTTGTGAAGATCTCATTGTTAAGCACTTGAATGAGTTGTTGCAATCGATGTTTGTTTTGCAACAAGTCAACAACCTAAATTTTCTTGTATGAGCAAACAAGATGCTGACAAGCCCACAATTCCACAATATCAGCTTTGGATTCTGCTAGTGATGAATGAGGTTCTTGAAACTCCACTCAAACTGTTGAATAATTGCTACTATAAAGTTCAATGGTGTGAGGCCCAATCCCAATGACAATATTTATGGAAAACCATATGTATGAACAAGGATTCAAAATCCACATATTTCTTTTGTTCATCTGAAATGAATAGATCTGTAATGGGTAGGAGCATAGACCTAAATTTATCCTCTGCAACGTTTTTTTAACATGACCATGGAAGTTCACCTTTCTTTTACTAATTCCTCATCATTTAGAAAATTGAAGGAAACTATATGAGAATATTTGACATTCCCTGCATTATATATAAGTTGAATCATACAAGAAGGAGCAGCATCCATATTTACCATATTCCATTCCATTAAATACTCCCAAAATTTGTAAGATTATAAGTACTTTTAACCTAAAGTTGAAGGTGGGTTTGTAGGCAAGCAATTGCTTCTTTCACTCTTTGACAATATTTCAGTGCATTGCCCTCATTATTGTATACCTCCAAAAAAGTGGAGTCAAAGATGATAGATTTTTTGTAGTGTGTTAATTCTAAATCTTGTTCATAAAAAACATTGGACAAATACCCAAAGGAAATTGCATAGCCAATATGAGATTGAATCACTCATTGGTAGCACAATATTGCATCTTGGGGATTTTTCACATACTTTAATAAATTTTCTTGACTCAATTATGCATCCAAAAAATTAGGCTTCAACCTCATCACCCCCTTATAATAAACAAGGGCCTTCTGGAAATCCCCTGCTTCCATGAATAGACCATTCAAGCACAAATATAGTTGTCCAAATGATATTTCTACTACAGGTCCCACAAAAAGTATAAAAACTTCATTCACTCGGTAGCATGATTATTGGTTAATAATTTGCATAGTTTTTAACTTAGGAAAATGAGGAAAATTATCTTGTTTGATATTTACCTCTCTTCCTTGATCATCAACATGATTGGGGCCAAGAAATTTTCCATGATCAAAGGGTGTTGGAACCTTCAACACATGAAATTGGAAACATATGCATCCAACTACCTTGTGAGATCTCAAGTTAAGATGTCGTAACCTTTTCGCCCCCAAGAATTTCTGACAGACAAAAATCTTATCCTTTCCTAAATCAGCTTTTTTATTTATGTTGTTAAGTAACTAAATACGAGGTCTGTGATTGAAGTCATTTGTATGTAGTGAATCTATTGCTACTGAAAATGCAAATCCATTTTTTCCACTGTCCATCATATATGTACCTTCAATTTGTCTCTTGATACCTTGATCTTGGACTTCACTTTCAACCACAATAGTTGTGTCTTTTGTTTGAGTTGATCCCTTTTCCATATCAAGCTTATCTTTTACCTTTTCACTCCCCTCAGATGAAATTTTTGTTGGCATTGATGTTGTGATGAGTTGTTGGTTGGCATTGATTTCAACCTAGTAGCATGGTGTTGGAGGTTGCATTGATGTTGTGTTGATGTGATATTTGATTAGTGTTGCACCAAGTGATGGTTGACATTGATGTCAACTTGGACTTGGTTTGGATATGTATGCATATGCTTGATTGTTTGATGGTCTTTGGCTTGTCTACTAGCTTGGACTAGCTTGGAGGTTGGATGACCATGCATTACACTAGCTTAGAGGCCTTCCCATGATGATGGTCTTCATAATCATGTCGATACATAAAAAGGTTTATGGTTGCTACATGAGTTAGAGTTGAGGAGCCTTGTTGATTAGGTCTCCTTGGTCTCCATGTTCCTAGATTAGCTCTCTTATGATGACATGTTATACTTTGGGATTGGAGAGGATCTACATGTGATTGTGGATGCTTCATATGGTTGTGAAGCTCCTAGAGGATGTCCGACAGGTATGAGTTACATACTTAAGGCAAAGTTGTTGTGGAGAATTTGATTTCCCAGTTGTTTAGTATGGTTTTTGGATATAAGTGACAATTTTGCATTGGATTTTATGGGCAAATGAGGATGGATCTCAAAATTTTGAGACATGGGTTTTGTGTAGAACAGGCCAAATTAGCTTTCCCATTGAGAATTTTTTTAAAATTCAGTTTATATTGAGAGAAACAAAAGGTTATTCTAAAGATCCCCTACCTAGTCGCATGGAGAGCAACCTTTGGGAGTTGTTTTAGGCTCTAGACACATGGAGGGTAGCCTATGGGAGAAACTATGGCATCTCATTTGCTCTTAGAGTGTGTTGTGCAAGTGACTATACCTGTAAGTGAAAATTTCCTCTGTATTCTCGCGCTCCTCAGTTATTTCTCGATTTTATTTTCAGGAAATTAATTGTAAACTATTGGAGAAGCTTCTATTGAATAATTCAGCTAGAGAGTCAAGTGTTTAAGGATTTAACACATTAATCAAGTGAGTAGTGGATAATGTGGATAATTTGTTTAAATAGAGGAGCACCTCTACCATTTTTGAGGTTACTGAGTGCTCATATTCCAGAGCTAAAGTCTATATAGAGATTGGAGGTCGAGTGCCCAGTTGCAGAAGTATTTCAGAGGCTAATTCTTGTGTTCTAGGCATGATTCTATAGCAAATCTAGATAGCTTGATGACAGAGGAGATGAGGAGAGAATAGGTCCTTGGTTATGATTGCTTATTTGTGTATGTGGGACATAGATTTTTTTTCACGTAGATATAGAAATATTTCATGTTTATGTTTCTTATTTTAGATTTCATGTAGATTGCTTGCATCTAATGTATTGTGTCTATGTGATTGAGAGTAGAATGTGGATGATTGTGAGTGTATGTGTTGTCTCTTGGGAAACAATATCTGGTTGTAAGGAGATTAATGCCCAAGTCATTTACTACAATTTGTGAGTAAAATTGTTTGTTGTCCATTCATGTTGTAACCCTGGAATATTATATTTTAAACCCCTTAATCTTTACAAGGAACAAAGCCTTTCACAGTGCCTTTAAATGATGAATCTGAATGAACAGGGAAAAGATGAAATGCTGGTGGAAAACCTTTAACAATATGTTGTTATCACATAAACACTATTATCTCTGGTTTTAGCAAAACATGGTTGAAAGAAGTGAAATTAGAATAAAGGAGGGCATTTAAGTAATTTAACTCTAACTCACATATGTAAAATTAGAGACCAGCAGCTACATTACTTTATTCCAAGTGAGAAAGCATACACATGATGGAACAAAAAGAACTAATCACATTCATCAAATTGTGGAAAATCTTCTGAAAAGCTTTATTAATCTCGTAAATATAAACTATAAAATTTTGCAAAACTTCTAAGGTCCAAAGTCTAGAACCCCTTCCCAATCTAATTTCTAAGATTTTATCTTTTTTCCCTCACCCCAACTATCTAATCAGTTATAAAACTGACTTTTAACCATTAAAAATCTATTTTTGACAATCTTCCTTTCAAAAAAAATTCTGAAATAATTAAATTACATTTTTTTTATTTAACATTATATATATTATTATTAATAATAATATATTTAAATCCCACTTGTTTTACAAGTTTTATACATTTCAACACTCGCACTTAATTACAATCATAATACATAGAGCAAATCAATGGAGGATACATTTTTCAGTGTATGGCTATAGAGATAATGACTATGGATGGCGTGTGGGTCCCACATTAGTGTGACCCATATGTCATTAATTTGAAACCAAATACCATTTTAGGGCGCACCGTAGTAGTTTTCCAAATAAACACTGAGTGATACTATTAAAATATTAACTATAGATCTTAACTATGCAAAGAAAAAGTTGGCGATGGCGAAGCACAGAGGATACTTTGTTGAAGAAGATGAAGATTTCAGCCACGAATTTCGATTTTTCACAACTAACTGTGCCCTTTCAGCATCTAATGAGGATGACATCTGGTATGTCGATTCTGGTGCATCCTCTCACATGACAGGTAAGAAGGAATGTTTTGAAACTCTTGAAGAAAGTACATATGGATCAAAAATTTATTTAGGAGATGATAGTGGATACGATATTAAAGGCTATGGAGATATTCCGGTAAAATTACCAAATGGTGATATTAGTCGTCTTAAAAATGTTGTATATGTACCCGAGATTAAGAAAAATTTGATATTTGTATCCATGATAACTGATCAAGATATGCAAGTTGAATTCTTCAAGACTCATTGTGTCATAAAGGATTGCAGGAAAGAAATTGTTGCAACAGGCGTGCATGTAGGAAGCCTATACAGATTAAATGTAAAAAGTATACCACAGCAAGCCATGGTTGCAGGTGGATCGACAGCTGAAAAACTCTGGCACCAGAGATTCGATCACTTGAATTTGCAGGACCTCATGTTATTGCAGAGAAAAGGTATGGTCGAGGGACTCCTTGTTTTTCACAGTACTTAGTTAAATTGTGATGGATGTGCCTTAGGTAAAATGCATAGAGAAGAGTTTCCTGTGCATGATAGAAGGAAGGAAAGAGATATCCTAGAACTAGTGCATATTGACATATGCGGACCTATGCAGACGAGGTCACTAGGTGGAGCATATTACTTTCTTTTATTTACTGATGATTGCACTAGATATTCATGGGTTTATTTTCTGAGTAAAAAGAGTTAGACTTTCCAGTATTTTATAGAATTTGAAACCTTGGTGGAAAAACAGTTTGGAAAAAGCATAAATTTTCTCCGCTCTAATCAAGGGGGAGAATACAGGTCAGGGGAATTCATGAAATTCTGCAAATCTCATGGGATGGTTCAACAGTTTACAGTGCCACACACACCATAGCAGAATGGAGTGGCAGAGCGCAAGAACAGAACCTTAGTGGAGTGCACAAGGAGCATGTTACAAGGTAAGGGTCTATCTAATAGTTTTTGGGCAGAAGCTATTAACACTGTTGTCTATTTAAAGAACAGAAGTCCTACTAGATGTCTTGGCTTCAAAACCCCCTTTGAAGCATTATATGGACTCAAACCAGTAGTGAATCATCTTAGAGTATTTGGGTCAAAAGCCTTTACCCATATACCCAAAGATAATAGGAAGAAATTAGACCCTAAAGCTATCAAATGCATCTTTGTTGGATATGGCACTAAATTTAAAGCATATAAGTTGTTCAATCCTGAGTCTCATAAGATATTTGCAATCAGGGATGTAGTGTTTCATGAACAGGTTCAAGAAGGGAAAGATGACAGTGATGATGATTGGCACATTCCATTGTTGATGGAGGAAAGAAGCAAGGATGAACGAGAGCAGGAGCAGAAAGAAGAACAGGAAGAAGGTGATAATGCAAGCCCAAATAAATCTGAAGAAAACAAATTTGAGGTAAGTCCCCTACCAAGGAGATCAAGTAGGAAGACTCAAAAACCATCCAGACTGAAAGACTATGCTTTGATGTCAAATATTTTGAACATTGTAGAACCCACTAATTACAACGAAGCTAGTCAATCTGAGGCATGGAGGGTTGCAATGAATGAAGAGATTGAATCTATTCTTAGAAATAACACTTGGGATTTAGTTGAACTGCCTAAAGATAAAACACCCATAGGATGTAAATGGCTGTATAAACCAAAAATGAATGTAGAAGGAAGTATAGAAAAACTAAAAGCTAGGTTGGTTGCAAATGGGTACTCACAACAAGAGGGCATAGATTTTGATGATACCTTTGCACCTGTAGCAAAGTTAAACACTATCAGAATGCTTATTTCCCTAGCAACAAAACACAATTGGGAGCTACACCGGCTTGATGTTAAATCTGCATTTTTAAATGGTGAATTAAAAGAAGAAATTTACTTAGTACAGCCTGAAGGGTTTGTAAACAAGGGGCGGGAACATATTGTTTGCAGATTGAAAAAGGCACTATATGGCTTAAAACAAGCACCCAGGTCTTGGTATGAAAAGATTGATTCTTTCTTTTTAGAGCATGGTTTTCATAGGAGTTTGAATGACCCAAATTTGTATACCAAGTACAATAAACAGGGGCAGATTATTTTGATTTATTTGTACGTGGATGACATGATTATAACAGGAAATGCAGATAATTTAATCAAATAAATCAAACGGCTGATGGCACAAGTTTTTGAAATGAAAGATCTCGGAAGTCTCCATTACTGTTTGGGATTGGAAGTATGGAAATATACTGGACATACTTTTCTTACTCAAGGAAAGTATGCCAGAAGTCTGCTGGAAAAGTTTGGCATGGATTAGTGTAGGACAGCAGCAACACCATTGCAGTAGAATTTGAAGTTATGCAGTGACGATGGCACTAAGGAGGTGGATGCCACTATGTACAGACAGCTAGTTGGGATTTTGATATATCTCATAACAACTAGACCAGACTTGGCATACTCTGTTAGTGTGTTGAGCCAACTCATGTCTAAACCACTTGAAAGTCACTGGGTTGCAACAAAAAGTGAGTTGAGGTATCTTTGTGGTACTAATAATTATGGCATTTTATAGTTAAGATCTATAGTTAAAATATTAACTAAATCCTCTTGTTTCAAGGAAAAATACCTTGACACAAGTTTTAGCTTATCAAAACATACAAGACATGAGATGGCCTCTTCATATGTATGGGAAAATAGACAATAGAACTGATAACAAGGAACAAAAAACCTTTGAGGAACTTCAATATCTGATACGTAATTGTTTCTGCAACTTCTTCATTTTATATCAGAAAGCTTTCTTTGTTAGTAAAATTCTTTCCAGTGGAGTCACCGGATGAATGATTAACAACCAAACTTCGATATCTAAATCTTATTCTCCATCAAGAAATATATAATTTTACACAGAGAAAAATAGCTTCGTGTCTTCGTTCCCTGGCAATGGTGCCAAAAATTGTTGTCTCTTGGGAAACAATATCTGGTTGTAAGGGATCAGTGCCCAAGAAATTTACTGCAATTTTGGAATAAAATTGTTTGTTTTCCCTTCATGTTGTAACCCCAGAATATTATATTTTAAATCCCTTAACCTTCACAAGGAACAAAGCCTTTCAAAGTGCCTTTAAATGATGAATATGAATGAACAGGGAAAAGATGAAATGTTGGTGGAAAACCTTTAACAATATGTTGTTGTCACAGAAACTATTATCTCTGGTTTTAGCAGAACATGGTTGAAATAAATGAAATCAGAATAAAGAAGTGCATTTAAGGAATTTAACTCTAACTCGTAGATATAAAATTAGAGACCAACAGCTACATTACTTTATTCAAAGAGAGAAAGCATACACATGATGGAATAGAAAGAAGTAATCACATTCATCAAATTTTGGAAAATCTTCTGAAAATCTTTATTAATCTCGTAAAGATAAAGTACAAATTTTTGCAAAAATCCTAAGGTCCAAATTCTGAAACCCCCTCCCAATCTAATTTTTGGGCTTTTATCTTTTTTCCCTGAACCCAACTATCTAATAAGTTATAAAAATGATTTTTAAAACAGTTAATAAACTATTTTTGATAGTCTTCCTTTCAAATTTTTCTTTGAAATAATGAAATTACATTTTTTTTAATTAACATTTTATATATTATTAATAATAATATATAAAATATTTCAATCCCACTTATTTTACAAGTTATACATTTTAACAGTAGCATTTAATTACAATCATAATACATAGAACACATTAATGAAGGAGGATCAAATATTCAATGTACGACTATAGAGATAATGAATATGGATGGTGTGTGGGTCCTGGATTAGTGTGCACCATATTTCATTAATCTGAAACCAAAAGCCATTTATGGGAGCACCCCAGTAGTTTTCCAAATAAATACTAAGTGATACCGTAATAGATATTAATCGTCGATCTTGGGCTAAGAGGTTTTGATGAATCCACCTACGGGACCACTCATTGTCATAAAATTCATTAATTTTGTGCTTCTGAGATCCTCTTAGATCTAGCCTCAAATATTTTGGACCATCTATGATTTCTAAAATACTAAAAATTGGCGCCACTCCTTTTTCTATATGTTTATGACAGTCTGCAAATATTTTTTTCTCTGCTATGTATAGGTCTCTCTCATGTTGCTTCAGTAACAAAACTCATCTTAAGAAACCCTCAAATGCATCATCCTTCTCATGAAAGCATTTCCATGTTGGCACATTTCCCTAAAATGTTTTCTTTCACCATTAAAATCATAGATATGAGATGCTCAAAGGTTGCATTGACAGGGTCAAAATTAGGCCACAGATAATTCTCCAAATACTAGCTGACTTCAAAAACCATCACCCTCTACAAAGGAACATATTTTCTGCCACTTGTTACAAAGAGTTCAGTTCTATAAATTTCGTCCACAAGACTTGGATTAAAATCAGGATTTGATACAACATCTCGAGAGATTGCTTGTAATCACTTACTGATGTAACAAGAATGACAAGGATCACAGTAAAATTCATAATTTCACCATTAAACCACCCTTCCTTAATGCCTTCAATTTTATGCTGAAAACAAGTGATAGAGATGCGCAAACCATCAAAATTATGATCTATATTTATGCAGTAACACAAGGGAATACACATATAACCATAAATACAAATATGCAGCGGAAGTAACACTTCATTTCATTAATATCAAAGAACTGAAATTTTCTTACAGACAAAATGGAAATAAACTAGCTATGGCGCTGGTAGCTTATCTCTGAGAAGACATGTGGCAGCTACAGGCCTCTCAACTGTGTTACAATGAGGATCGAGGGCCTATTTATTATTTAGAAACAATGGAAAACCCTAAACATCCAAAACCCTAACCCTAGGAGATGAAGTTCCAAACTATGGGCCCCATTTGGGTAAATTGGTGTTTCAACTTCCCAGGGACGTAACTTTGGCATACGATCTCTGTTTGACGCGCACCATACCTAGTTAGAAAGATATATCTAAGGAATACAACTTTTAATGTGAGAAATGATAGACAATGGACCATTTTTTCTCCCAGGTTTCCCAAAAAATGTCGTTTAGGGCCTCAAAACGACTTTGAAAGTTTAGGACCCGAAAAACTGCTAAAAATAGTAAGTCAAGCCAAAAATGAAAAACTGAAAGAGGAAATGGTGGTGCCCCAAGTGGAATAGGTGGGTGGCCACCAATATCCACCTGGATCATTCCTCCCCCCTTAAGAAGAAATGTTCCCCATTGCGTTGAGTTCCTCCATGAGATGAGGAAACTTCTGTTGAACTTGGTCCTTAGTGAACCACTTGTCTTGGTGCAGAAGTTGGCCAGCTTTGACAACCCAATAAATTTGGATCTTCTGTTGGCGAGTGTTCATGATTTGGATGTCCATGATACAATCTATGGTGGCCTGTTCCATGCAGTCTAGGTTTAACTCTATTGGTGTGAGTTGTTCTACAATGTCATAGGTGTCCAGTAGAGGTGGGAAGTAGGGACGAAGGCAGTCCACATTGAATACTCGGTGTAGACCAAGGAAAGGTGGAATAATGAGATCGAATTCATTGTTCCCTAAAGCCTTGGTGATGGTGTATGACCCATATTGGAGCAGGTGAGGCTTGCTGTGGGGTCCAGTGAGGTGCTCCTTCTGCAAATGTAGCCACACTTTATTGCCCACCTGGAAGTTGTGTGGCACCCGATGTTGATCATGTTGTTGCTTGTACTTAGCATTGGCTCTGTCCAGTATGTCATGAACCTATTGGCAGATAAGCTAAACACGCTCAATGAAGTTTTTCGCTTTTTCAGCTTCAGACTGGACGTGAGCCGAATCGGCCTGAGTATCCGCAAATGGCATGGCTACGTCCATGGAACATAGTGGATGGAATCCCAAGCCCACATGAAAGGGGCTATCGTCGGTTGAGTTGTGGAGAGCCCAGTTCTAACTATGTTGTACATAGGGGAGGCTTTCATCCCATGTGCGTGGATTCTTGGAATTGTACATGCGTATAATGTGTACAATCATCCTATTGATGACCTCTGTCTGGCCATCAGTTTCGGGAAGGAAAGTTGTGGACTTGGTGAGCTTGGTGTCTAGCATTGACCAGAGGAAGGACCAAAATGTGCTAAGGAACCTGTTTTCCTGATCTGCTATGATAGACTAGGGGATCCCAAAGTTCACCCACACTCATTCAAAGAAGAGTTTAGTAGTGGCTTCTGTTGTGATATTCTTCTTCCAGGCTGCCATAATTGTCATCTTCGAGAATCTGTCAACGACCATGAAAATACATTCGTTTCCATGCTTAGTAGAAGGAAGGCCCAACATGTAATCCATGGAGATGGATTCCTAAGGTCGACTAGGGGTAGGTAGCAGAGTATATAGGCCTTTCTTCTTGATGGTCGGGTTGGAAATGGCGCAAGCAGTGCAGGATCTGATGTAATTCCCGATATCCTGTCGAAGGTTCAGCCAATATAAATACTTCTGCAATACTTCCACTGTTTTCTCGACCTCGAAATGGCCAATGACTCTACTGTAGTGTCCTTCCCATATCATCTTGGCATTCTCGATTGAAGGAAAAAAAAGGTTTCTGAGGTGACATAACAATGCATCTTGGAGGTGAAAATTTGGAACTTGTGTGCCCCCAAGAGTGCCTTGTATGTGTGGCCAAATTCTGGATCGCTTTCATAGAGAAGCGGACAGTCAGAAGTCTCGTGCCCACAAGAGTTGAGAATGGTGATTAGCGCCACGATCGGTGGTCGGCTGAGGCAATCTGCAACATTATTAGAGCTACCCTTCTTGTACTTGATGTTCAAATGAAACTGTTGCAGATATGTGGACCACTTCTGATGGCGATCGTTCTGCAACTTCCCTTGTGTCTGTATGAACTGAAAGGGCTGGTGGTTTGTGTGAATCATTGTTTCCTTCCCCAAAATGTAATGCTTCCATTGGTGACAAGCCTGCACTATGGAATAAATTTCCTTGTCATAAGTGGGATACTTGCGAACTGTTTCGGACAATGTCTCACTGTGATATGCCACTGGATGCCCTTGTTGAGTAATAAATGCCCTAATAGCATAGTCATAGGCATCTATCTCGATCTCAAATGATTGTTGCAAGTTTGGTAATGTGAGCACTAGGGCAAAATAGAGGCATTGTTTCAATTCTATGAACGCCTTCTGTTGAGATTCCGACCAAAAGAATTTTTCTTTCACTCCTCCCTTTCTGATTTGACTCAAGGGCCAAGTGACATGAGATAATCCCAACACGAACCTACGGTAGAAATTAGCAAGACCCAGAAATCTGCGAAGCTCTGTTAAAGTGGTTGGGGCTGGTCAATCCCGAATGACTTGGATCTTGGTTGGATCCACATGCACCCCCCTTTCATTAATAATGTATCCCAGATATTGAACCTGGGTCATGCCAAAAGTGCACTTCTCCAAATTGGCACACAACTTGTATTGCCGCAGTGTTTGGATGTAATATTCTAATTTAGGAAAATCAGCAATATAGGGACCAAAAACACATTTTTCAGAAAATTATGTTATAATAGTCAAGAAAAGCCCATAGATCCATTATTTTATGTATTATAGCATCCAAATATACAATGGGATCATAAACAAATCATTCTAGCTTACTTAAGCAGATCTCCCAAGCCCAATATAGCCCAAAAACACTAAAACCCCATGACTACTGCAACATATAAATTCTGAAGCATGTGACAGTGCAATTTAATGAGGGTTTCTACTACAAAAATAAAGAAACAAATGGATCTACTAATATATTACTCAAAAGAGCTGAAAAATGGAGATCTAGTCTCTTTCACACAATCTCAAGATAACCCGGCAAGGGTTTCTTGAAAGGCATGAGATACAAAAAGTATAATCTGCAGATCTATGGCTGAATCACACTGTCTGACTGAAGCTCTGCATATATATGGCTGAAAATACAAATAAATGGCTATAACTTCCCCTTACTAGCTTTCCAGGTGAAAGGTTGATCCTTCCACTAGGAAACTAGCTCATCAATAGGGGTTTTTACCCTTCCACTGCAACACCATGAAAAATAACGCAGTTTCTCAAGAAGATTGCACTGTGGCTATAGATGAATGCTTGGCCCAATTCCGGATGGTGGAAATGAAGCCCAAAATACTCCTCTCATATTTCTTCAACAAGTTCTCCAAGGAAGAGTGCAGAATTCCCACATGAGAATACCCTTGTACTAAACAGTACAACAAACCCAACTAAATAGCTGAAGCATGCAATAAGTCATAAGACTCAAACATAAACAATATTATGAATCCCTCTCATGGCTTCCATCCCTTCCCTTATATTCTTGGTGAGCTTCCTCACTCTTGGCCCCACTCATTCATGAGATTACTTCCATGCAAAGACTCCTCCTCCAAAACTGCGTTGTTCCCACTAGCTCCACTCTCTTCTTTGGCAACACTGTTGATTTTGTCAACCTTGATCTAGTCCACATGCATTTCTCCCTTTCACACCCAAGGTGACTTTATTTTTTCTATCTAAACTGATCTACATTCACACTGGAAGTGTTTTATTCCTACTAAAGAGATTTAAGGGTCTCCTTGCCCCATTTATTCTTCTAGACTGAAATAGAAGAAACATATAATATTCCAACTAGAAATAAGCTAATTGGGAATATTATAGTCCTCCCCTCCCAAAAGTTGCTTGTCCTTAAGAAATAGTAAATAAGGATGCTGCAAAATTTTCTCTCCTTCCCAAGTGGCATCCTCATCAAGAAGATTCCTCCATCGAATTAGATATTCTTTGATCACCCTGCTCCTTAGCTGCCTCTCCCGAGTATCCAAGATAGCCTCTGGTTGAAAAAATAGATGG
This sequence comes from Pinus albicaulis, assembly GCA_034641835.2. Classification (NCBI taxonomy): domain Eukaryota; kingdom Viridiplantae; phylum Streptophyta; class Pinopsida; order Pinales; family Pinaceae; genus Pinus; species Pinus albicaulis. The sequence continues at coordinate 22,211,349 of CM076578.1, read as the reverse complement.
CCCTCATATTCAATAGGTGGGAGATCCATAGTGGCAACCACATTTTCTCCAATGGCCTTCTTGAGGAATGAGACATGAAAAATGTTATGGATATTGCTCCCAACAAGAAGCTCTAGCTCATATGCTACTTCTCCAACACGATAGATCACCCTATATGGTCCATAGAACCGAGGTTTGAGCTTATCAACTCCTTTATTCTTGAGTGTAGACTGTCTATATGGCTAAAGTTGAAGATAGACCAAATAATCTACCTCAAACTGCCTCTCTATTCGACGACAGTCTGCATATATTTTCTGTTAGTTTTGTGCTATAGCAATGTTGTCTTTGAGGGCCCAGAGTATATCCTAAATCTCTTGAATCCACTCCTTTTCTCTAGGAGATTTTCCTGCCCCAAACATCACATCAACAGATGAAAGTGCATCATACCCATAAAGGGCTCGAAATTGGGTCATGCCAATGGACATATGAAAAGTTGTGTTGTAGCAATACTCCCCCAAATGGAGCCAACACAACCATGCACTCTGTTGGCCCGAAACATAGTTCCTCAAGTAGCCTTCTAACCACTTGTTCACTATTTCAGTTTGACCATCGATTTGTGGGTGATAGCTAGTACTTGGTGTCAACTCAGTACCCACCAACCAAAAAATATCTTGCCAAAATCCACCCATGAAGCAGCTATCCCGATCACTGACTATGGTCTTTGGGGGACCATGGAGTCTAAATACATCCCTGAAGAAAATCTTAGGTACCTATGAAGCAATATACCGTGCAGTTATAGCAAACAAATGTGAATACTTTATTAGTCGATCAACCACTACAAAGATACAATCCTTACCCTGAACTGTAGGTAGACTAGTGATGAATTCCATGGAAATACTCTCCCATTTCCCATCTGGAATAGGGAGTGGCTATAATAATCATGCAGGATGGTTGTGCTCTCCTTTGTTCTGTTGGAAAACTACGCACTCCCTGATGTGTTGGAGTACATCCTCCTTGAGACCATTCCATGAGAATCTCTCCCGAATAACCCGATAAGTCTCGGTGAACCCTTAATGCCCTGCAAGTGGGGAATCATGTGATGCTTGCAAAATCTTCTCCTTGAGCTTAGAATATCTAGCCAAGAAGACCTGATCTCGGTAATAGATGACCTCATCCATCACTCTACACCTCTCATCAGTCACCAATCCATCTAGGATCTCACATGCAAAGTGGCCTTTGGAGTATTCTACTAACAATTGAGCCTTCCAATATGCATCTACGCTCATCAAGGACAACGTTGCTGGCCTCTTAGATAGATCATCTGCCACTACATTACTCTTAGCTTTGACATATTCTATGTCAAATTCATATTCTTGTATCTTACTTACTCATTTTCGCTGCCTCTCCTGAAGTTTCCTCTGCTCAAGAAAGAAACAAAGACTATTATGATCAGCCTTCACACGGAATATATTTCCCACCAAATATTGTTGGAACATGGCTAAAGCATGCATAATATCCAGCATCTCCTTATCATATATAGGGTATAGTCTCTCATGTGGCAGCAACTTCTGGCTCTCAATAGCTATGGGGTGTCCCCCTTGTATCAATACTACCCCAATGCCTTCTCCTGAAGCATCACATTCCAACACAAAGGGTTGTGTAAAATCAGGTAGGACCAATATTGGGCAGCTACTCATCACCTTCTTGAGCTTATCAAAAGCTCTCTATGTTGTGGCTGTCCAACTAAAAGCTCCCTTCTTGGTTAGATCTCTAAGTGGTGCTGCTAGTTGAGAGAACCCTTTTACAAACTTCTGGTAATAGGTACATATGCCTACAAACCCCTGAAGTTCTGTGACATTCTTTGGTTTGGGCCAATCTCTAATAGCACGGATATTTTCTTCATGAACTCTTACCCCATCCACTCCAATGTTGTAGCCCAAGTAAAGCATCTCTGTGAGCCCAAACTCACACTTGGAGAGCTTAGCATAGAATTTTTTCTCCTTAAGAATGTGTAATACTGCCTCAATATGATGTAAATGATCCTCCCATGTGTGGCTATAAATAAGAATGTCATCAAAGAAGACCAATAAAAACTTCCTCAAGAGACCACAGAAGATGTGGTTCATGCAAGAATGGAATGTTGTCGGAGAATTGGTTAGCCCAAGAGGCATTACCAAAAACTCAAAATGCCCATAGTGACATCAGAATGTTGTCTTGGGGATATCTTGATCCCTCACCTTGATTTGATGATACCCTGATCTCAAATCAATCTTGGAGAAATACTTGGATCCTCTTACTTCATCCATCAATTCATTGATCCTGGGAATTGGGTATCTATTCTTCATGGTATTTTTGTTCAACGCTCTATAATCAATGCACATTCTCAATGTGCCATCTTTCTTCTTCACTAAGACCACTGAAGAGGCAAAAGGACTAGTGCTAGGTCGGATATGTCCGAAAGCCAAAAGCTCCTGAATGGTCTTTTCAATCTCATCTCCATAGGCTTTGAGATGCCTATAGGGTGTGGTGGTCACTTCTTGAATCCCTTGTTTCAACTCAATAGGGTGCTTAAAACCTCGGTTAGGAGGTATCCCAGGTGAAAAATCCCCAAATATTGTAGAATATCAGTCCAAGATAGATTGTAGATATGGATGTATTGTTGAATCCTTGCTTCCAGCTTCTGGAAAACACATTTCTACTGCCCATTCTATGTCCCCTCTGCGAAAATCTACTTCCGTCCTATGGGTTGAGACAGTCTGGGGTGGATAGGTGTGTATGCCTTTGATTTTCTGATGTTTACCACTCCCCTTTTCTGTCCACTCCAGCTCTGTAGGTTTTAACCCTGAACATAAATTATCTACACATGAATCTTATAACAGAAAATAAACAATAGTGAGAGCATAAAACATAAAACAGATAAACACAGAGATTTTCCCCTGGATCCCAAATCGGGACGACCAGCTTGATTTTTCATTATTTTCCTCTTAGTGTTACAACACATATATATACATGACAAAGCATACATAAGCCCCAATCCATTAACCCTAGATTAGAACATAACCGTAGTTCCCTTGACCAGATTTACAAAATACTAGGGGTCGAAAACCATCGTACCCCAAAAAAACATGTGCAAACTCATGCACAAAACATGGGTGGGTCCACCTATGAGTGGGACCGCACACCAAAAAAAAAATTCCAGGGCGCTGTCACCCCCCTTGTTGCGCCCGGCGCAACGTACAGTGCATGGGGCTAGTCGTGGAAAGAATATAACACGCACCCAACATTCTCCCACTTGTTGTTTTCTTTCCACAGGGGGCCACAGGAGAGCTTAGTCATTTGGCCAATTCTTCAACACCCATTGTTTCTCTACACCAAGAGAACTTCTAAGTGCTTATAGACTTTGTCAATGCATCTGCAACATTCTTCAAAGTGTCCACCTTTACCAGCAACACCCTTTTAGCCTCAACCATATCTCTAACAAAGTGATATTGAACATCAATTTGCTTTGTCTTTGAATGATAAGCAGGGTTCTTAGCCAAGAAAATTGCACTTTGGCTATCATAGTCTATCCTTATAGCTTTCTATACCAACCCCATACTTGAACACAATCTCTGCAACCAAACTGCTTCCTTGCTTGCATGAGTGGCTGCTATGTATTCTGCCTCTGTAGTTGAAAGCGCCACTACAGACTGTCTTTTACTCATCCAACTAACTGCACCTCCAAATAGGCTAAAAACATACCCACTTGTAGATCTTCTTTGGTCCAGATCTCCAGCCCAGTCTGCATCAACAAAACCACGAATGTCCAACATTCTTTCTAATCCTGGTCTTCCTTAGTAGCACAAGCCATAATCACTAGTGCCACGTAAATATCTGAAAACCTGCTTCACTGTTGTCCAATGCTACTTCCCTGGGTTTGACATAAACCTGCTCAATACTCCCACTGCATGTGCAATGTCTGGTCTAGTATAGACCATTGCATACATCATGCTACCCACTGCACTTGCATATGGAACACGGGACATATCCTCCTCTTCTTATTGTGTCTTGGGACAATCTTTAGTAGACAGCTTTACACCTACAGGAATAGGAACATTCATCGGTTTACTATCTTGCATATTGAACCTCTGCAATATAGTCTCGACATAATTCCTCTGGTTTAACCAGAGCTTCCTCTTTGCCCGATCTCTCTTAATTTCCATGCCCAAAATATAGTTTGTAGCACCAATATCCTTCATGTCGAATTTGGAGAACAGTTGGGTCTTCAAATCTTGGATAATTTCTTTGTCATTTCCAATTAACAACATATCATCCACATACAAGACCAAATACATAACACGGTCACCAATTAATTTAAAATAAACACAGTGATCCTCCTTGCTTCTAGTGAATCCAAGTCCCTGTATATAGGTATCAAATTTTTGATACCACATCCTTGGTGACTGTTTAACCCATACAGAGACTTCTTCAACCTGCATACTAGTTCTTTCTTACCCTTCACCATGAAGCCTTCAGGTTGCTTCATGTAGATCTCCTCTTCTAGATCCCCGTGAAGAAATTATGTCTTCACATCCATCTGTTCTATCTCAAAATCAAATGCAGCAGCAACAGATAAAATTAATCTAATAGAAGTAACTTTGGCAACAGGAGAAAAAATATCACCAAAATCAATTCCCGGCACCTGGGAATGACCTTTGGCTACCAACCGAGATTTGTATTTCTCCACCTTGCCTTCTACGTTCATCTTCTTCTTAAACACCCATTTTCTCCCGATGGGCTTCCTTCCAGCCGACAACTCCACCAGATCCCATGCCTCGTTTTTATGTAAGGATGCCATTTCATCAACCATGGCCTCCTTCCAGAGTTTTCCATACTTTGAATCTACTGTCTCCCTGATAGTTCTAGGATCATGATCAGTTATAGTTAAGGAAAAATTTGAACAGAAAGCAGATGGACTATACCTTTCTGGTTGCCTTCTTTCCCGAACTAATCTTCTCACAGCTGGAGTTTGTGGCTCTTCCTCTTCTGAGTCTTCTTTTGTTGTAGAGTCTGATTCATCCTCCTTTAGCTCAAAATCTATCTTCTTAGGTTCCTTTGGTAGGATTTCATGTGTAACAACATCTTTCACCTCTCTAAACACCACATCTCGGCTATACACAACCTTCCTTGTTTCTGGGTTCCAAAGCTTGTAACCCTTTAAACCATCCTTATACCCAATAAAGATGCACCTTTCAGATTTATTATCCAACTTGGTCCTTTTCTCCTTTGGAACATGTACATAAGCATCACATCCTAATACCCTTAGATGTGAAAGAGAGGGTTTCTTACCAGTCCATACCTCATGTGGAGTCTTATCCTCCAACGCTGATAAAGGTGATCTGTTAACTAAGTAACATGCAGTTTCCACTGCCTCTGCCAGAACTCGTGTCCTAACCTAGTACCACTGAGCATGCTTCTTGCCTTTTCCATCAGCGTTCTGTTCATTCTTTCTATAACTCCGTTTTGCTGAGGTGTGTATGGAGTAGTCTTCTACCGTGCTATACCACACTTCTTACAGAACTCTTCAAATTCCTTCTTGCAGAACTCCCCACCATTATCTGTCCTCAGTGCCTTTATCTTCTTCTCTGTCCGGTTTTCCACCAGAGCCTTAAATTCTTTAAATTTGTCAAATACTTCAAATTTCTTCCTTAAGAAATATATCCGCGTATTCCTTGAGAAGTCATCTATGAATGAAACATAGTACACAGACTTTCCCAGCGATGGAACTGACACAGGTCCAAACACATCAGTGTGCACAAGTTCTAATATCTTGTTCGCCCTCTTAGCACCAGAAGGAAAACTCACCCGATTCTGCTTCCCATATACACAATGTTCACAGAAATCGAAATCCAGAGAGAAATTAGACATACCTTCTACCATGCCATTTCTATGCAGTATCCGAAGGCTCTTCTCTCCAATATGTCCAAGCCTTTGATGCCATAGCATGGTCTTTTCTCCAGAGACAGCTAGGCTTTCCGCTCCATTTTCAGGAACCACAGAACTGTTACACCCATCAATAACAGTGCTACCTTGTAGCTTGTACAGAGTTCCAATCCGAACTCCCCGCATTAATACCAGTGCTCCCCGAACCATCTTGCAGGCATATTTCTCGAACAATGTTTTTACACCTGCATCATCCATCTTGCTTACAGAAATCAGATTTCTGGCCAATGCAGGAATATGCATAACACCAAGAAGTGTTCTAATCCTTCCACCTTGCAGCTTCAGCTTGAATTTTCCACGTCTTACGATTCTGGCCTTCCTATCATCCCCTAGGAAGACATCACCACCATCATATTTCTCATACTCGCAGAACCACTCCCTATGGGGAATGAAGTGAAAGGATGAACCCGAGTCAATCAACCATGACTCATGATCTACATTTGTACTTGAAGAAGAAGCCAAATACACATCCCCACCTTCATCCGAGGTGGTTTTTGCCTCTGCAGAAGGAGCATCATCAGATCCCTTTCCTTTCTCAGGAGCTTTAGATTAGCATTCCTTTTTGTAGTGCCCTTCCTTTCCGCATTTCCAGCATACCTTTACAAACTTTCCAGGAGATTTAGATCTCCCTCTAGATTTGGATCTCCCACTCGAAACCTTATTCTTGTTTTTGTTTTGGGACCTTCCTCGTACAGATAAGGCATCTCCATTCTGACCCTCCATATTTCTCCGTCTCATTTCCTCCGACAGCAAGGCTGAGACAATGTCATCAAAATTCAAGGTAGTTGTATTACTACCTATTGCAATAACCAGACTGTCCCACGAGTCTGGTAGAGAACACAACAAACTGATGCACTTATCTTCATCTGAGATTTTAATATCAACAGATGACAGCTGACTTACCACAGTATTGAAGGCATTCAAATGCTCTATCACCGAGTCTCCATCCTTCATCCTCAGGTTATACAGCTTTTTCTGCAGGAACAACTTATTCACCAGAGACTTAGATTGGTACAAAGTCCCAAGTTTTTCCCACAAATTCTTCGTCGTAGCTTCCCCAAATACATTCAACAATACTGAATCTGAGACACACAAACGTATTGTGCTCTTAGCCTTCCAATCTAGTTTCTTCCAGTCTTCATCGACATTACCATTGGTTTAGTACCTGGCTCTACCGCGATCCACTGATCTTTATCCACCAGCAGATCCTCCATCTTGAGCTTCCATAACTCAAAGCTCTGACCATTAAATTTATCGATCTCTATCTTCCCAACGCTCGTCATCTTCTTTCACCGCAAGAATCGATCCCGCAGATCTCCCACTGAGCAGGGTCTACCTCAGTCCCGAGAAAAAAACCCTCAGCAGCAAAGGCGTCCCCTTGAAGCTGAAAAAGCTCTGATACCAAATGTATGTTTTAACCCTGAACAGAAATTATCTACACACGAATCTTATAACAGAAAATAAACAATAGTGAGAGCATAAAACATAAAACAGAGAAACACAAATATTTTCCCACAGGGCACAGGATCCCAAATCGGGACGACCGGCTGATTTTTCATTGTTTCCTTTTGTGTTACAACACATATATATACATGCCGAAGCATACATAAACCCCAATCATTAATTTTAAGTTGAACATAACAGTAGTTCCTTGACCGGATCTACAAAATGCCGAGTCGAAAACCATCGTACCCCAAAAAACCATGTATGCAAACTCATGCACAAAACATGGGTGGGTCCACCTATGAGTTGGACCACACACACCAAAAAAATTCGCGGAGAGTCTTTGCCCCCGGACCACGATCTAAGGAGACGCCGCCCCCTATGGTCCCCCTAACATTGGGCGCAACGTCGGCGCATGCTGGAACAGTGATGGAAAGAATATAACACACACCCAACAATCTCTAAGGTTTCCCAATCAGTGGTAACCTTTCCTAAAGTGATTGACCACTGGACACCCAATATCACATTGGTGTCTAGAATATCAACCACAAAGAAGTGGACTGTCAATGTGTAAGTTCCCATAGTGATGGTTAATGCTAGAAAATATTTGTCACACTACATGGTTCTAGCTCCTGGAACCAAAACTGAGAACCCCTCAAAGTCTTCTATGTGAATGCCCCTCCTTTGCACCAACTGTGTATCAATAAAGTTATGGGTAGTTCCAATGTCTACCAATATTGATACTCTTTTTCCCATAATAATGCCCCTAACTCTCAAGGTTAGATACTTGGGAACTCCTCTCAAAGCTGCAAGAGTCCCTCCCATTGGAGAAAATTCCTTTACTACATCCTCTGTGGGGGGTGTACCTCCTTCTGTTACTACAAAGCTATTCTTCTCCTCCTCATCATAAAATATCTCAATGCAATGTGCTTTCCCTGCAACACATTGGTGGTTTGGTACCCATGGCTCCCGAAAAGTGAAACAAAGTTTTTTCTTCGTTACATCTCTCCAATCATTATCAAGAGATGTCTTCTCCTGATTCTCCCTTGGGCAAGAAGAAATATTTTGCTGAAAGTGTGCTTTGGCCTTGGGTAAGGCATGTCGCAAATCCCTAGCCTTCTCCATAGCTTCTTGGAGTGTAGTTGGTCTAATGGATCTCACCAACCCATGCAATGGTTCAACCATCCCATAAATAAACATGCATATTCTCTCTTTCATAGTGAGGTCAGATACCATGACTGAAAGCTTCAGAAACTCAAAGAGCTTGAGCTTGGTTAGCCCGAAAAAGTGAGCTTCCGGATCCCTAGGATCAAATCTCTCCACCAACCTCCTGGTGAAGTCTGAATATGAAGTGATACTAGCATGCCCAAGTGTAGATAACCCATGGAACCACCACTCATGTGCCTCACCTTCTAGGTGCAGTGCTGCTATTTTGATAGCCTCCACTTTAGAAACTCTATTGAGTTGGAAATAAGTGTCCTACTTCTCTACCCAAGCCTCGGCTGTGCACTTGGGTGACCCATCATAAGAGGGAAAAAATAACCTGCCAAAAATGTGTTGTAGATTTGAGTTCTACATATACCCTCCCTTTATATGGTGATTGAAGGATCTCCTACCATCCTTGATTCGACAGAACTCCTGAAAGTTCAAATGTTCTTTGAATCTTTGGGATTGAGATTCATATTCCACAAAATAATCACCAAGGGTTTCTTCTCTCAAGGGCCTTCCTTACTCACCTTCCAAAGATATGAATGTGGGCATAGTGGAGTGTTGTGAAGAAGGCTATGCTACTGTTTTCTCCCACCACAAATGTGAGGTACCATAGCTTTCTCCATGGTGAAACCCTCTAGGGGATTCCTTTTGTCTTTCAAATCTCATCTCTTTGATATCTTTGGAAATGTCCTACATATTCTGAAGAAGGATTTTTGGAATGTCTCTCTCCTCCATGGCTATAGATGTATTTCCCCTGCAAGCTGAGCCAAGATTAGGGCTTTGATATCACTGTAATATTTCAATTTAGGAAAATCAACAATATAGGCACCAAAAACACATTTTTTAGAAAATTATGCTATAATAGTCAAGAAAAACCCATGGATCCATTATTTTATGTATTATAGCATCCAAATATACAATGGGATCATAAAAAAAATCATTCTATCTTAGTTAAACAGATCTCCCAAGCCAAATATAGCCCAAAAACACTAAAACCCCATGACTACTGTAACACAGAAATTCTGAAGCATGTGACAGCACAATTTAATGAGAATTTTTTCTACAACAATATAGAAACAAATGGATCTTCTGATATATTACTCAAAATAGATGAAAAATGGAGATCTAGTCTCTTTTACACAATCTCAAGATAACCTAGTAAGGGTTTCTTGAAAGGCATGAGATACAAAAGTATAATCTGCGGATCTATGGCTCAATCACGCTGTCTGACTAAAGCTATGCATATATATGGCTAAAAAGACAAAGAAATGGTTGTAACCTCTCCTTACTAGCTTTCTGGGTGAAAGGTTGATCCTTCCACTAGGAAACTAGCTCATCAACAGGGGTTTTGACCCTTCCACTACAACGCCATGAAAAACAACATAGTTTCTCAAGAATATTGTGCTATGGATGTATATGAATACTTGGCCCAATGCTGAATGGTGGAAATGAAGCCCAGAATACTCCTCTCATATTTCTTCAACAAGTCCTCCAAGGAAGAGTGTGGAATTCTCATATGAGAATACCCTTGTACTAAACAATACAACAAACCCAGCTAAATAGCTGAAGCATGCAATAAGTCATAAGACTCAAACATAAAAAATATTCTGAATCCCTCTCATGGCTTCCATCCCTTCCCTTATATTCTTGGCGAGCTTCCTCACCCTTGGCCCCACTCATTTATGAGATTAATTCCATTCAAAGACTCCTCCTCCAAAACTGCGTTGTTCCCACTAGCTCCACTCTCTTCTTTGTCAACACTATTGATTTGGTCAACCTTGATCTAGTCCACATGCATCGCTCCCTTTCACACCCAAGGTGACTTTATTTTGTCTATCTAAACTGATCTACATTCACACTAGAAGTGTTTTATTCCTACTAAAGAGATTTAAGGGTCTCCTTACCCTATTTATTCTTCTAAATTGAAAATAGAAGAAACATATAACATTCCAACTAGCAATAAGCTAATTGGGAATATTACATTGGAGGACTTGTCAGATGTGGTGGAGGTGCTCTTCCCAAGTTTGGCTAAAGATCATAATGTCATCCAAGTACACCACTACAAATGAGTTTGTGAATGGCCGCAAGATGTCATCCATCAACCTCATGAAGGTTGCAAGAGCATTTGTCAACCTCAAAGGCATGACCAGCCATAAAAAAAGGTCCTCCTTGGCTTTGAAGGCAGTCTTCCACACATTGGAGGGTTCGATTGGTACCTGGTGATACCCAAACTTCAATTCAATCTTGCCGAAATACTTCACCCCTTTGAGTTGGTCCAGAAGGTCATCAATCCATGGGATCGAGTACCTATTCCAAATAGTGATCTTCTTCAGTGCCCGATAGTCAATACAGAGTCTCCAGGTCCCATCCTTCTTCTATACCAACATGATAGAGCTCCCATAGGGTGATGAACTTGGACGGATGTGACCTTTCTATAGCAGCTCCTAAATCTGCCTCTTGATTTCATCATTCTCTAGAATAGACTGCCGATAGATCAGTCCATTGGGTGGCGGCGCACCTGGGGTCAGATCAATGGGGTGCTTGACTTGACAGTGCAGAGGAACCCCTGTGGGTGAGGTGAAGATGTCCCCGTACTCCTCCACAACCTTTTCCATTTATTTTTGTCGTGCAGAGGAGCCCTGTCTGGAGGTTGTGGCCACAATCTTCTTCTTCCCCTGGGTGTGGATCATCAAGAAAAAAAATTTACTGGTTTGGGAAATGAGCTTTCTACATTTCTTTTCAGTAACAAAAGAGATAGTGGCAGGTGGTGGTACCTCTGGTATCTTGTACAACTTATTTCCAAAAGTAACAATAACAACGTGAGGTCGGGACTCATACACAACATGTCGCTTCCACAAGTATGGTTGGCATCATAATACATCAGAAACATGAAGAGCAGCAATGTCACATAATACCTCATCCGTGAAGGGCTTGATGTTATAGGGAAGGCGGCATTACTGGCTGACGCAGAGATCCCGTCCTTGGTCAAGCCACCTGATGGTGTATGGCTGTGGATGTGTTGTGGTCGGCAAGCCCAACCACTTCACAACTTCAGCTAAAATGATGTTCTTTTGGCTCCCATTGTCGACAGTGAACTATAGCGAGGAACCCTTACCCACATCTAGGAGTGGAAGAGATGCTCCTCCTCCTCTGGATCTTCTAGTTGCTCCTTCTGGATCTTCGCAGTGACAACAGTGGCATTGGGCTCCACATCAATAATATATTTCCCTTTTTCATTCCCCTTGTCAGGTTCTAATTCAGAGTCAAAGCATGCATCTAACTCAAAATCCCTCATCTCGGCCACTAACGACTTCTTGGCCTGACACTCACTTGTGTTGTGAGTGGAACTCTTATGGAACTCACACCACTTTCCCGTGTCCTTCTTTGGCTTCGCGGTATTTTTCTTTGCTTGTGGACTTGAAAGGTTGTCTTGGGCCACCATGCCTTGGCTTTGTCCTTTGTTCTGTGGTTTTGGGGCACCTTTCCCTTGCTTTTCATTTGCAAATCCAAATTCTCGCTTCTTCTGTTTGAATTTCTACTCAATATTGGCAGCATACCGATATGTCGTACCAAGCGAGGAGATGTCGAGGAACTCCATTTCCTCCTGAATGTATCTGTGCAGACAACTGTGATACTTTAGCAACAAATGTTTCTCCTAATTTTTGATACACAACTTTGTGCGCAGGGTATGGAACAGATTCGTCACCTCACGCACATCGTGATCCCTTTGTTGTCGCAGAGTGGTCCATTCTATGTACTTGTCCTCATAGCTCCCCAAGGGATAGTATTGTTCCTTGATGGCATCTCAGAAAGAATTCTAGGTGGGTACGGCTGAGAATAAAGAGGGTTCCATCTTGTCCTTTTTCTCATAGTAGGTTTCCCACTAGTCCTTGACATGGGGGGTAGCTTTAAGGAGTGAAAAAATAATCTTCTCCTGGTCAGAAAAGTCATGAAATGAGAAATATGCTTCTAATAGATTCGACCATCTATCTACAACATTTGCATCTATTTTACCCTCAAGTATGGGAATGTCAAAGTTTACTTGTACCTTAAAGGGAGTCGCACCTCCAGAGTGGCTGTTGGATGTGGATGGGCTGTCGGTGGGTAGTCGTTGAAGGATCTGGGAAAAGTTATCCATCATCGCATTCCTTTGTTTTTCGAGGGCCTCCTCGAGAAATATTTTGATAGGATCTCCTACTCCCTCATCTTTCTTTTCATCCTCCATGGACGGTCGTCGAGGTTTGCGAGGCTGATCTTGCAAAGGTTCCACCAGATTGAGACCTAACTCCTTATACCCCGACCTCATTGGGGACATGTAAAGAAGAATCGAGAAAAAGCAGACCGGTATAATACCACTAATCCAGATTTATGCAAGAACACAAGAGAATACACATATAAACATAAATACAAAGGTGCAACAGAAATAACACTTCATTTCATTAATATCAAAGAACTGAAATTTGCTTACAGACAAAATGGAAATAAACTAGCTAGGGTGCTGGTAGCTTATCTCTAAGAAGAGATGTGGAGGCTATAGGCCTCTCAACTGTGTTACAATGAGGCTCAAGGGCCTATTTATTATTTAGAAACAATGGAAAACCCTAACCCTAGGAGATGAAGTGCCAAACTATGGGCCCCGTTTGGATAAATTTGTGTTTCAACTTCCCGGGGACGTAACTTTGGCATATGATCTCTGTTTGACGCGCACCATACCTCATTAGAAAGATCTATCCGAGGACTACAAGTTTTGATGTGAGAAAAATCGGTCCATGGACCCATGTTGCTCCCAAGCGTTACACCATTTTTTGCTTCATCTAACCTATTATCATTAGATGGACCCAAGTAGACCATGTAAGACCAATTTTACCCTAAGTAAAATTGCTTTCACTATGTGAAATAACTTAGTAAAACACCTTATTATGTTGTTTATGGTCTAAACAGGAAACCCCAAAAGGAAATAATAAACAAATCTATATTTGTTTATATTTCCTCAAGGAATAATTAGTTAAACATCAATTTAATTATTATTCCTGGTCATATTTAACCCAAAACAAGGAAATCAATTAAATAAATCCTTATTTATTTGATTATTTCGTAGGAATAAGTTATTTAATCCTTATTTAAATAATATTCCTAGTTAAATTTGACTAAATCATTTATAAATAATTAAATAAATCATTATTTATTTAATTATATTTCCACCATTTCTTTAAAATAATAAATAAATCATTTATTTATTTATTATTTATAAATAAAGGATTTGACCCAAGTCAAAATCCTTTTCCCTGCAACAAATATAATAAATATTCCTAAAAGGTGGTTCTAGAAGTTGGTTAATAATATTTTATTCATGCACCAAGTTCTAGACTACCCTAATATTTTGTCATAAATAGAAGGGTTTTCCCATTCATTTTTCACCTTTTGTTGCATATTAGATCAATCTAGATCTATACTCTTGGTCTGACTTTGAGCTATTATCATTGTCACATTCTCCATTATTTTCTATGTGAGCTCCCTTTGAGTTTTATGTTTGTTTGGGTTTTCTACACCAACAAGAGAGAAAAATGCTAGATCTGAAGCACTGAGGACTTTCAAGAACCCATCCCATTGAGGAGAATTGGAAACACCTTTCTTGTTTTCCTTTCAGGTGCCCTTAATATAAAAATTCTTTCAAAATTATTGTTCTTGTTTTGTCTATTGGATGCATGGAGCAAAACCTTATTTTCACTGCTTAATGTCTTTTTATGCATAGATCTGGATTTGTGCAACTTTGTCTTGATCAACTAACTGCAGATTTGAAGATATTGGCAGCCATAATTGATGTTAGGGCTATTTGTTATGCGTAGCTAAAGTGGTCTTTTTCCGACAAAAGATTCATACTAATAATTGGCGACTCCACACGGGTTTTCTTTTGCGACCGCTGTCGTTTTATATATTCCTGCATATCCAGCTATTTTAGACCCTAGGGTTTCTCTTTAGCTTTTTTTTTTTCCTATTTTTATGGTGTTTTTCACCTCTAAAACCCTCAAACATTAAAATTTTTAACTTCCGTGTGTTTCTGGCCATATTGCGCAAGTGACACACATCAGCCACAACTAAGATGACAACTTTTTCTGAAATTTGCCGCCGAGAGACCCGGATCTACAGGTCGCACTTATCGGCCCAAAACCTGCGACCTGGGCTGGAGGACGCACTTTTCTACCCCAAAACTATGACTTGGACTGAAAACAGGTCAGAACCTGCGACCTGCACTTTTTTCTGCAATTTTTCTGGGTTTGTCTGAAGCTTCTGTCAGGGTTTTCCAGCCTCTGTCTCCACCCATTTAGACTTGTTGTTGATCTTTTTTACTCAACTAAGTGGGAATCTCGCCCCTTAGGACTTTATTACCCTCCACTTTTTGTGGAAGAGTTTTAGCTGTTTCAGACGTCTGAATTTTCAGAGTTTCAACCTTGTTCTTTTCAGATCTGATACCTCATTTTCAGATCCCTCTTGGATCAGCTCTTCTCCCTTTCAAATCACCTCATATAGTTTTGTTTGGGTTTGCCTCTAGGGTCACCTCCTTGTCCCTTCTCCCTTTATCTGATTTCCTCCTTTGTTGCAATAACCTTGCCTTTGCCTCTTTGTTGTTTTTTGCACCTCTTTTTAGCAAATTTCTCCTTTAGATCCCTGTCCCTCCTGACCTTAGATCTATTGGACCCTTTTTCATGTGTTTTGATTTGATTTTTTCCCTCTTTTAGACTAGTTTTGAGAAACCCGCCTTCTTGGGTTAGATCGATGCATTGTTAGCTATTAATTTTCTATTATTTCAGCCTTATTTACTGTTCTCTGCAGATTTATTTTCAGTTATGCAGCACACTTTTTCTTTTACTCTCAAAACATCTGGGTTTAAAAATTAAAATTAACACATGCCACACACTGACCCTAAGTGAAGAAGAGCCTAGTTAACACCGCCAGGCAAAGACTTTAAAATCAACTGACACTGCACCTCTCTGTCCTTGTTTCGACATTGACATCACTTGATTCTGCACCTCCCTACCTTTGTCGGTTATTCTTCTTCCCTTTGTGCCATCATCATTGCGCCCCCAAGGCATATATCACGGAGACTTTTTGGCCTTCACCCTCAGTTTCTAGTTGGTTGACTTACTCCTTCCCGTTGCAGTCGAGTTAGTCCTCCCCCAAGTCTGCACTCCGACTCTTCTTCTGATTCTTCCGGTTCTCCCCCTACTTTTGGTTCTCCCCCTGTTACCTTCACCATCTCTAGTTCAGGGCCTAACGCTAACAACAACCCTGGTCCTACTGCTGGGTCTGTTACTAGCGGAACCTCCACGGGAACTACCTCGACTGTCCCTTTGCTCCCTTATATGGCCGGTCTCAGTCTCCCCGATTTCAATCAGTTGATCAATGATCCTATCCGCCACGATGTTGGTTGGCCTGCTATGCCTACCAAGCTCCCCTTCGACATTCCCAAGTTCGAAGGCCTTGCTAGTGAAGATCCCTCCAACCATATCTAATCTTTCCACATGTGGTGTTCATCCAATTCCATTACTGATGATTCCATTTGCCTTAGATTTTTCCAATGCACGCTTACAGGCGAAGCTTCTAAATGGTATGTTGATCAAACCGTCTCTTCCCATACCACCTTTGCGACCATTGCCCAAACCTTCTTATCTTATTTCCAACTCCCTCTCTGATACGACACTAGTACCGAACTCTTGAATTCTTTCTATCAATCATCTTCGACCCACCTTTCCACTCATGTACAGGAATGGCAGGGAAGAAGGAGCTTATGTCAAGCTCCCACCTTTGAAGATCGGGTCTACATGGACTGGTTCCTTCGATCTCTCTTACCTGCCATCGGCAAATATGTCTCATCCCAGTTCCCTCAAACCGAAGAAGCCACCCTCCAAATAGCCTTGAAAGATGACCTCATCTATGCTCAATCTGGTTATGTTTATACCGTCCTTCCTGAACTCCCTAGACTCGGTGGCACTAACGCCCCGAAGGCATCTCACTCTGCCAACAGTATCGTTGGAGCTCTTTCACATACCTATGCTCAACCTCCTATGGGCTATGGTTTCCCTTTGGGAGAGGCCAACACCTCCAAAACTTTTTCCCCTCCAGGTAGCATGTATCCAGGATACGGCATGCCTCCTCCTTTTTCCCAACCTCCTGCTTACCTCAATTTTGCCCATCCTAACCATTATCCTTACCCACAGCCTGGTGTCCTAGCTCCTCCAGCATTTGGACCTCTATCTCCCTTGCCTTCTCAACCCCCGCAACAGCAACTACTACCCCCTCCAGGGCAAGTATTTTCACAGCAGGGCGTGACTAATCCTCCTTCTTCTCAAAGAAAGAGGAAAGGTAATCAAAATCAATTTGCCCCTGGTAATCGTGGATCCAATCCTTCAAGTATTTATTCTAACACTACTAACCAGCAAAAAGGCTCTTAGCCCAAGCCGGACAGGCCTCTTCGCACCAATAAGCCTTGTTCGTGTTGTGGTGTATATTACGGTCATTACACTCATGATTGTCCCCTATTACCACAGTTGCGGCAGATGTGGGAGTCTCAGGCTACATTGCGAGGACAGCATGCCTCCCCTACTGTTCCCCCCAATGCGGCTACTTCTCAACCGGTTGTGTTTACTGATCCTTTCCCTCAGCAAGGATTCATGGCTACCCAACCACCTCATGCACCGGTAACCACTCACCCTTCCCCTTCTAGTTCCTCCGATTACCAGATTCTCATGATGAACTCTAACCAACCCCTCACCGTCGACCTTAACCTTCAAACTCGGTCTCGTCAGTACCCCACGCCTCCCTCTCCGTCTGTCCCTGAGTCACGATCTTCAGGTCCTACATAGCCTCTTTTGACACCCAATGGTCCCTTGCAGATCCCTCAGCCCAAAGCTAAGGTTCATACCAAGGTTCCTAAGGGCCCATTATGTCGAAATGCTGCTTCTAGTCGAGCTGCTCATTCGTATAGCATAGTAGATGATTTGGCACAGTCTCCTACTGCCATTTCAAAACTGAAAATCCTCCAGTCGTGTCCTTCTCAAAGGAAGACTCTATTATCTGCCATGGGCACTGCAGATCCTGCTGATGACCAATTGATTGTTTTTTACGCCCGTTAGTCAAACCATCCTCCCCTTCCTGCTTCCGTTGCTTTCCAAATCCCACTCAAAATCCGGAATGCCAACGTGGCTCGATGTATTATTGATGAGGGGGCATCCACCTGTGTGATGTCTGCTTCGGTTTGGAAACAACTTAGATCTCATGAGCTGGCCCCTTCCACCATCACCCTTCGTGCATGGGATGGCCATGCCTCCTAGCCCATTGGCCTATTCTGTAATTGTCCTATCACTCTTGTGAGCAAGATTGTTTGTGTTGACGTTGAAGTCATCGACGCCCCTCTTGATTATAACATTATTTTGTTTCATAGCTACACCTATTCCATGTTTTCTGTCCAATCCACGGTCCACCGCAAGATTTTTTTCCCTCATAATGGAAAGATAGTCACCATTGACCAGTTGACATATCATGAGCCAAAATCTCAGACCTCCCCTGAGTTGACCATCTCTTCTGTAGCCAATAAGCAAACCATCGATTCTTTGACCAGTGTCTCCCTCGGCATCTACAAAGACTCCTCCTTGCTTGGAACCTTCTTTGGTCTTCCTCCTCCTCTTGTCTCTGATCCTAGTTTAGCGAATGTTTGCATGATGAAATCATCTCGGGTTGACCTTAAGCGGCCCGCTTCGGCTAGTCAGCAACCTCAACCTCGCCCGCCACAACCTGCTCCTAGCACTTCACCTCAGCCAGCCGGACCTCCTCCTTCTGGCCCCTCTCCTACAGCTGGTACCCATCAGCCCCTCTATCCCCCTGGGTCGGTCCCACCAGGTCTCCACCATCTTGAAGCCGTCCCTCCTAGCCATTATCCTGTTGGTCAGGTACCTTTCCTTACTCCCCCTCTCGGAGTCTATTCGGTCCCCATCATGGCCACCCTCTCCCTCCCCAATTTGACCCTAGGCATACCCGTCTCGTACCTTGACCCACCAGCCGCTACCCCACCAGGTCACCCCAAACCATACCTTGCTTTGACACTGGTGCAACCAGTTACCCTAGCTTCTTCCATCGCTATAGTGCCACCCACACCTTAACAGAACCCCTCTCCTATTGTGACAGCTGCAGGAAAGAAAGGCAAAGCTTGCAAGGGGGCATCCAAATACAAGGCCACCCTGACTGACCCTACCCCTCCTCCACCCACCAAGCCCTATGCCTTGTGTGATGTCGTCGGTCTTGCCACCCATACTTGTCCCGAGTTGCCTCGTATTAAATCCATGGTTAAAGTCGCGTTCCCTGAGTCTACGGTCCCTAAACCCTCCGTTCCTTCCTCATCCGCAGCCAAGAACCCAAAAACTCTTCGCACCAACAAACCCTGCGCTCTGTGTGGTGTCCATGGCCATTATTCCCACCATTTTCCTCACCTGACGCATTACCGAGCCTCTTTACAGGTCATTCGCAAGTATGAGGTTGAACAAAATCAATCCGCCTCTCCCATCCTCACGCAGTATGCATCAGGTCAGCTTGAGGATCCCCCTACTACCATTGACATTCCCCCCCCTGATGTTGAAATGATGGAACCCACCACCCCCATCCTCTACCTATCATCATTCGTGCGACCCTCGGAGTACATTCCCTCTGAATACCCTCCTTCTGTTTTGCTTGATCTCCCTTTAGCGACATTTTTGGGCTCCACATCATTTGACCATCTTTTTACCTGTTCTTATGTTATCTCCCGTGACAATTTGTATGTGTGCCTCTCCTCCCACGCTGATGATTTAAGTAGCTTTACAGCATCATGTGGTTTCCCTAACCTTTTCCTTCCCACCCATAACCAGGCTGATACCATCTGTATTGATGATGTTCTCCGCAGCATGAGCACCAGCTATCCCTCCCGTAGCCCTCATACATCACCCTCTAGTCGATTTATGAGTCATGGCCATCCTATCCAGACTACTCCCTCCCGTAGTTGTCATTTTATGTCTACACTGCACTCACGTTGCCATCATTGTTCTTCCCCCTCCCATTTATTGTCTTCTGACACTCTTCCGCAGGATCTCCCATCCACACCCTATATCGGCTACGCTGATGGTGCAAGTCGCTATTCCCGGAATCTAGCCTTGGTAGCTTGGGTCATCTTTACCCCCTTGCATACCGTTATTCTCTCCAATGGGATCTACATTGGTGCTACCACCAATAATCAGGCCGAATATGATGTAGTGCGTGGTCTTTTAGCCGATTCCATCTCTCATCACATCCTCCATCTGCATGTCCGTTTAGACTCCCTGCTTCTTGTCTTGCAACTCAATGGTGTCTATTGTGTGCATAATCCTATCCTTTTTAGACAATATTTACGAGTGAAACTTTTGATACGTGAATTTAGAGTCATTACTTTCAGTCATGTACGTAGAGACCAAAATCACTACGTAGATACCATTCCAAACCATGTAATAGATTGGAATTTATCACACACATTTCCCACAAGACAATAACATTCAAAATCATAAAAATGATGCATATCCATAATAGGTGTCGTACAACATGTTTTTAGAGTCCATCTACTCTAATACATATGACATGCCCATAGCATGTTACAAAAAACAAAACTCAAAACTGGGGGGCACCACTTGCCCCTACATACATTCTAGGGGGCACCACTTGCCCCACATCTAATCACTATTTGGAAGATCCAAAGCCAATGGCTCTGCTCCCACAGCTCGTAGATCACGCATAGTCTGACCCGCCATCGCCATGCGCTGCATGACACCTCGCCATTCCGAGGGTAGCCCAATACATAGCTCTATGTACTGGTCGTCTAAGTCTTGCCAACCTCACTCCGAAACACCAGTCAGAAGCCCCTCACATCTACGATGGATGTCCTCCAAGAGGGTGGTCATATCCTCATTCTATGTCATTCTCGATCCACTAGCACCTGTAGTTCCTGATACTGTGGGTCATCCCATATATCCAGTCGATTTTATCGGAGCTATATCTGCATACCAAAAGTATAAGGATTAGTACCATATATAATATTCACAAAATTTAACATGCACGTAAAAAATTAGTCACTTTTCACTTACCACCAGGCCCCCATACTCGACCAGGCGAAAGTGGCAAGTTCGGATCTCCACAATAACTCATCCCACTATAGGGATAGTCGTCTATGTACAATGACATCTGATCCCAATGGGCAAAGAACTCCGGTCGGAACACCTGTCCGATTGCCCCTCCTCCTCCTCTACATAGTAGTCGCCCCCACCGGTGCATCCTGGGTTCTCTCGGACCCCCATCCGGTAGCTGTACACGAGGTCGCAAAGTCGAGATATTCTCAAAAAAGGAGCACAATACGGTCCCATACGCGCAATCATGGTTCACTTGTCGCTTGCAAAGAGACAGCTATCGTTTCAACTACACCAACATCATCTGGGCCCACCCATAGTAGGTCCCTCTCAACACACTTTTTACTATCATCATCTGCCCTCCAGTGATGTGATGGAGCGCCTGGCTGCCCAGGATCTGCAACACTGCTGCCGCCATTGCACAAGTCTCTAACCTCTCTAGATCCCTAATTGGTATCTGAGTCCCTTTGACTCAGAGGCCTGGTCGACAATGTCACTCTACAAACTCCATGATGTTATGCCCCTGCGGTAACACTGGTTGTGTATTTCCCACCGTCCCTAATGGCGGGAGACCAGTCAGGAAATATGGATCCTGGACTGTCAACTCGATCCTATGCCCCTGCACTATAAAGACCTCATGATCTGGATCCCAATAACTGACAATCTGGGCCAACAAGGGCTCCCCAGCTCTCATCAGAGGGTTCTCCACAAATTTCAGAACCCCACACCTGGCCAATGCACGACGGACACCCTGATCCGCTTGGATATCCGACCGTAATGTACCCAGGTCTCTCTCTCTCCACTTGATCCATATATCTGCCATATCTTCACAAAAATATCATCTTTGTCAGTATACAGATAGGAAAAACTACATTCAATTACACAAAACCCAACTCTCAACCCACAACAACACTGAAATCACCTCCATCTGACATGTCGCACTTTTTGGCCAAATCCTAGGATAGGTCGCACTTTTCAGGCCAAAACCTGCTTCCTAGGTTGCAATTTTTGGCCCAAATAGTGCGACCCGGCCATGAAGATGAGGGAGGGTCTGTTCCTGAGATTTGGGACCCTAATCTGAACTTTCAATCCATCAAAACGAAAGAGTAGGATTAGGCCTCTTACCTGCAACTGACGGATCTCGATTCCAACAGTCGGTTTGTCTGCTATGATTGTCGCAAGATTTAGGGCCTTCTCTCCTCTCCACATTCACCACAGCTACACAAGAAAATGAATTTATTTGGAGGGAAAATGCCTTATTGGAAGAGAAACCCCTGATTTTTCTTTCGCCCGCTGCGACCAAACCCTAGCCCTGTTTGACAAACCGTCTACACCATTGGAAAGTTCTCACCGAGCACTCAAATGGGTATCTGTTATTTTTTTGTGATTCGATACTTCACCACGACACATTTTGTCCACGAAGGGTCTATTCACCTCTCCTCCAAATCAAATTTCCTCACTTACAACACTTGTACTTGGGGCACCACGTTGCCTCCTTACTTGTCCTTGTTCGTGTCGATTTTCATCATGAGATACCCCTTTGTACTCATGTCCCCCATCTGGACCTTTACTGTGTGGCAGCATCATTGAGTCGCCCTTGTTTAGAGCATCTGAATTGGGTTATCATCGCATTCATGGAGTCTATCCCGCGTCCCTTTGTATCCCGTCATAGTCCTCCATCCTTCATTGCTTGGTTCCTCTCTTGTGTCGCACATTATGGCCTTCAGCCCCACTATCCCCTATCCCTCATGATATCGTATCAGTCGCTGCCAAGTCATCCATGCCCTTTATGCTCTAACAAGGGAAGTCATCCATTCACTACTCAGTATCCTCCACTCCATCATCATCATTATTGTCAGTCTGTCAGTCGCTCTACTATTTTCTCTCGTGCCTTAGTTGAGGATCCCTTATTGCCTCACCTATGGCGGACCTCCTTCTGTCGACATCAGATCATTCATTCCAGAAGACAGGTCTAGAGGGCGGTATACCTTGGTTCCAGCTTCCACACTTGTTCGGTGCCTCAGATCAGGCAAAAGGGAATCCCTCATTACCCTTTGACTTGATTGCTTCTCAGCTCCATCTCCTTCCAGCATGATTGAGATCCGTATACTTCATGGTCTAGTGATGCAGTAGCAGATATTGGTGATTCCCATGTGTGTGTGAGATGTCTCAACCCTCATGAGGGGGTGGCCCTACAGGTAGCCCCCCACATGCCCGGATAACCTCTTCATTCCAGCCTTTGATGCAGCTCCATATATTTGATGATGTTGGCCTTAGCCGCTTGCAGCGCCTCTTTGATTTGCATATATCGGTCAGACTTTGCGAGCCCTTCCCTGTTTATAGGGGGCATTTGGGTTTCATTTGTATCTCATGTATTCAGATATTATTGTATAAGTCCTGGCTGTTATCCCAGGCACAACATGTATGTGGGATTCATCATTCTATCTTTTATCTGGCTCATTTTTATGGCAGCATCTACTTTATAGTTCGGTTCCTTATTTACTGGACAAACTATTATTTTGTATTTTGTCTCGGCGGGCATAGGTATGCCTCCCCCGCCATCTTTAGCACAGGTACCATCTCATAAACAGAGACTTGTTGCACCTGTAAGTCTCGTCTCCTCAGGGTCTAGTCCTTTAACACATTAGACTACCTTACATTTCTCTCTCTGACTTCCCTCCTGATGTTTGGTGATTGAGTTCTTACAACGTACTTCGGTCATACAATTTGCTCCTAACACTCGCACGTTGGGGGGGCAATCTGTTACACCATTTTTTGGTCATCTAACCTATTATCATTAGATGGACCCAAGTACACCATGTAAGACCAATTTTACCCTAAGTAAAATTGCTTTCACTATGTGAAATAACTTAGTAAAACACCTTTATTAAGTTATTTATGGTCTAAACAGGAAACCCCAAAAGGAAATAATAAACAAATCTATATTTATTTATATTTCCTCAAGGAATAATTAGTTAAACATCAATTTAATTATTATTCCTGGTCATATTTAACCCAAAACAAGGAAATCAATTAAATAAATCCTTATTTATTTGATTATTTCCCAGGAATAAGTTATTTAATCCTTATTTAAATAATATTCCTAGTTAAATTTGACTAAATCATTTATAAATAACTAAATAAATCATTATTTATTTAATTATATTTCCACCATTTCCGTAAAATAATAAATAAATCATTTATTTGTTTAATATTTATAAATAAAGGATTTGACGCAAGTCAAAATCCTTTTCCCTGCAACAAATATAATAAAATATTCCTAAAAGGTGGTTCTAGAAGTTGGTTAATAATATTTTATTCATGCACCAAGTTCTAGACTACCCTAATATTTTGTTATAAATAGAAGGGTTTTCCCATTCATTTGTCACCTTTTGTTGCATATTAGATCACTCTATATCTATACTCTTGGTCTAACTTTGAGCTATTATCATTGTTACATTCTCCATTATTTGCTTTGTGAGCTCCCTTTGAGTTCTATGTTTGTTTGGGTTTTCTACACCAACAAGAGAGAGAAATGCTAGATCTGAAGCACTGAGGACTTTCAAGAACCCATCCCATTGAGGAGAATTGGAAACACCTTTCTTTTTTTCCTTCCAGGTGCCCTTAATATAAAAAATTCTTTCAAAATTATTGTTCTTGTCTTGTCTATTGGATGCATGGATCAAAACCTTATTTTCACTGCTTAATGTCTTTTTATGCATAGATATGGATTTGTGCAGCTTTGTCTTGATCAACTAACTGCAGATTTGAAGATATTGGCAGCCATAATTGATGTTAGGGCTATTTTTTATGTGTAGCTAAAGTGGTATTTTTCTGACAAAAGACTCATACTAACACCAGGTTTCCCAAAAAAATTCATTTAGGGCCTCAAACCAGCTCCAAAAGTTCAAGACCTAAAAAACTACTAAAAATAGTAAGTCATGTTGAAACTGAAAAACTGAAAGAGAAAATGGTGGGGCCCCAAGTGTAATAGGCATGTGGCCACCAATATCAGCCAAGATTAGCTTATGAGTGTTGTGTCTTGTAATTCTCCCCATTTGAAAATATTGCATGTAGCCTCTCGCGGATACGAGTTCTCTCCATGAGCTTCAAATTTACAATGAATTTCTTCTGGAACTTCATTAATACCCTTCTCCAGATTATTATGTAATAGCTTGGATACTTTATGAGAGGAATTCACTCTCATACAAGAAATTATATCCTAAGAAACGCCCTTATCATCATAAATTTTCAATGATAAATCCCTAAAGGCACTTATAACATCCACTTTTTCAACAACAATTTCTTGTTTATCTAGAATCACTCTTACATATTCAAGCATCTTCCATGACAAAACTAGATCTGAATCTTCCTCATCATTTTATCAAAACAAAATAACAATGGCCACCTTGTACGAGCTCTACAAATTCTTTCCTAAAGTTATTTTCCACACCTTTAAATGTATTCTCAATTGGTTCATCCTTACGTTGGTCAAAGACTGAAAATAATTCTCTATTTTTCTCATTACCATCATCAAGTTCCACGAGTCTTTTATGTAACTCCTCTCTTTATTCTGTAAAATCGACATATTTATCTAATGTTTTTCTTTTTGTAAATGAAATCACATTTCATATCACCAAATTCTTATGACACAATATAGCTTCCTACGGAAAATGATCGAGATCACAAAAAACGAATTGCAGTAGAAAAGAGTCATCCCCAATTTGCACAATGTTTTTAAATAAAACTGGCATTTGAAGGAACTTAAAAAAATCTTAAACTGCTTCGAATTTTTAAAAATTTCCTGCGATGAAGTCAATTGGTGTCTCTCTGCACAAAACCCAAGTCACGAATTTAAAACTTCAACACCATTTGCTAGAAAAATGATCCTGAATTTCACTGCCTGAAGATGTATGTGTTTTATCTTCTTTCTATTTGAATACAATAAATTATTTTTCTTCCAAGAGGTTTTGCACATCCTTAAGTTGAGGAGATTCATTTACAATTTGACTATTTTAGTTGGAACCAACAAAATGTAATCGCTGAAGCCAAATATTTATTTCCACTTTCAGTTTAGTAGTGATATGAGTCTTTTATTTCCTAAACTCTGGACGGTTTTATCCTCCAACCTCTGATTCACTAACATTATGTAAGTCTTCCTCCCATTCCAGTTGTTTCTTTATTTTCGCTCTTATTCTTGCTACATCTTGAAGAGAGAATAAACAGTTTACAAGCCAGACTTATGTAGAAGTTGCAACTTCAACAAACTCCACTATATTTTCCTTCCCATGAAGAATATCGGTGCAAACATTGACAAGACTTTGAACAGTTGTATCAAACTCTGAGTTTTTCCACTCCAAGACACATATCATGTAGCAAAGAATTTCTAAATAATTCCCATATATATCAATTCCACATGTTGCATGATCCATGCTCTTTGAATGAATTCGATCTTGGAAATTTGACTTGATAAAAACTTTGGATAAGCATAAATATTTTGTGATCGAAAGCAGTGACTTTTGATCCAACAGGGGTAGTTCTTGTTCTATTTGAAGATGAAAATACAATCATTTCTTCTTCAGATGAGCTCCCGTTTGAATGGTATTTGGGTGAAAATTTACGTTAAATTATTCCCTAAAAAAAACACCATTAAACACATCAATGTTGTTTATATTTTATTTTGCTGGGGAGACTTGCTCAACATTTGAAAATCGAGACTATACAATAGAAGCCTTAACCCTCTCCGTCACTTCATCCCTGTTTTGATACCATGCATAAAACCTCATGAAGATTGGCATTATCTACTTCATTGGTTTAGGGCATAATTCACTACCTCAATTTTCTTGCTCCAAATCCAAGAGGAAAAAATAAGCTACAATAGTATGGATGGAATGAGATTGTGAGTGGAAGTTGTAGTGATGTGAGTTGTGTTGCATCCATTATATTTGCAGAGTTGAATTTGTTTCATTGATTGGTGTTTTGTATTCTTTATTTCATTAGAGAAGAATTTGTTGTCTTTTGTAGGGGTCCTCGTTTGAAATATTCTGAAATGTGGCCCTATTGATCACTGGATTGAATTAGCTTGGTGAAGAAGGAATAGGTGTTCCTTGCCTATGGGTGTAGGTAGCCAGTGAGAAGAAGTAAAACTCTCATAGTCCAATAGTGGTTTGGCGAGGCTTTTAGGGGATAGGAGCCTTCAGTGGATAGGAGTTCACTTAGTTGATATCATATGAGAAACTTCCTTGCTGTGAGGTTTTCCACAGAGATCCTTGTGTCATTTGTTCATGTGATTGTTTAATTGGTTAATTTATTTTATGTGATGATCATGGTATTTGATTTGTTGGTTAATTCATAATATGATCTAATCTAATAATGGTGTAATGTGTGATTATTATCAGTAAGAAGAAAATAATTTTAAAGTATACATTGTCACTATTGATTCACCCCCCACCCTCAATAGTGAGGACATTTCCAACAATTTCTAAAGATTTCACTACATATGGATCCTCATCTCATTCCTTTTCCATAATATTATTTGTATTATTCTCCTTTGTTGTCAGTTCTTAGGCTTCATATTTGAAATTATTTTTCTTCCTCATGGCTATCCGCATATCCATGATTTATGCCTCCTTCAAGGTAGCTCTATGTGTTTGCTCCATCATTGTACATACTACCCTTTTCTGTTGATTTCTCCTAATAAAATAATAATCATTGATGGTTAAGGCTGTCTTACTTCAGGAGGTAACATTTGGTACTCCCTCATCCAAGTTGTGGTTGTTCCTGCTATGCGTGAGAGAGATTCCTGCTCCATAGCGGAATCATCCAAAAATGTTGGCATGGTTGGATTGCTAATATAAATGTGTGATATATTCTAGGGATTGGTATGAGCATGTATATGACTTCCCCTACATAATTGTGAACCACCATCTCCATTATTTCTCTAATGGTTAGAATTTCCAAACTCAAAATGGGACCTTTTAGTGAGAATATGTGTGATTGTTTATTAGTTTTAGACGATCCTATCAAGAGAATTTTCAAGTCTATAATCCTCCTGGTCTTTCATTATTTATCCTCACTTTTCTATAATGTTGTTTAGATCTAATTTAGTCTTTCTTCTCATTCTTGAGCCTTGGATTGCATCTCAAAGATGGTCAAGAATGTGGCTTTAATACCACTATAATATTCAAAGATATATGAATAATAAGTTGATAGGAGCACTTGTGTATTAAATGATGGATTATTTACAATAATTATGAGGCATATGTAATAGGCCAAAGCATACAACTTTATTTAATTTATGGTGACCCACTATCCCACTCAACCAATGGAAAATGGTCAACCACACGATATCATTTGAATGGCTCAGGTGAGTTTAGTGTACCCACACCCAAACAAAGGATCGGTTGTGGCTGGCGATGGGGCAGATCTGTTGAGTGAGGCACTTGGCAGCAACAAAATGGCCTTTTGACCATTTCCTTCAATCATATTTCCCTCTACAACTAAATGAAATGAACCTTATGGTATTTGTAACAAATAATATGTGCATCAATGATGGATTCTCCCTGTAATGGAGAGATGATGTAGCCTCAATAATGTTTTATGGCCTCTCTATGGCACCTTCACATTGTGAATAAGTGGATCAACCACTATATAGTCCCATACTACTACAAATGGCCTCATGACCTTGCAATATGATCCCCATCATCTCTACATTTCAAAATTCTTGCTACCAATTTGATCATTTCTTAGTCAATTGGATGGCACACATTGACTGCTCCTATTTAATAGAGCTACCACCATGACCCAATCCATTGTATGGTTCCTTTATCCTTCAACTCCACATGTAAGTTCTTCATTTGTGGCTCTTAATCAATGATCCCCCAACTCTGTGATATGTAATGGGCTCATGACATTTAAGAGCGCATCCTCCACTTGTGATAGATCAACCTCTCAATATTTCAAAGAAACCCCAAATTTTCTTGCACCTTTCTACAGTTGGGATCGACCATGTCTTGTCTCCCTACGGATTTCCAATGAGGCACAAAAATATATATGACATTCTTCCTTCAACGCGCAAGTATACCTTGAATTTTGTCTTTCCATGACCACAACCAAACCTCTTTGAACTATATAAATTTATGAAAGAGCTTTCGGCCTTCCAACAGGTTGTTTGAGTTCGATGTATGGACCCCTTCGTCTATCCAAACGTGATTATAATGTTCTCGATTCAGATAAAATATTATGAAAACTGCAGAGAAACTTAAAAACCAATTCCCTCAAACCATAAAATTATAGATGCAAAATACCCCTTTTCTAAAAAATGGAAGAGACTGAACCAACTAGGGTTATCTTGAGGACCATCGAAGTTGGATTTCCAATTGGGGTGAGATAAAATCCCACCAAAGCTAGGTTGAGGATCTCACCCAAAACCCTCACTTGTGGAATACTCATTTGAGCTTGCAAACCAATGTCAAGAGAGAAAATCAACATCAAACCCTTCCCTTCCTCCTTCCTTCTTCCTTTATATCTTTCAAATGGGTCTACTCCAAGTTTCTAGAATTGACATAATACCATCGACCAATACCACTAGAAAATACCATCAACAAATACCTTGGGAAATTATGATGTCCTTATAATCCCCCACTTTGGCCCTTTTATTATAAATAGAGAACCCCCAAGACTCTGTTTTTGGTAATCTTAAGGGAATGAGGATGCCATCTTCCAACAATCAGTTGGTCGGGGATATTACAGATGGTTCTAGGACTGGGATTAAACTTGAGTTATTTTATAAGATTTATCCAATTGATGCAAAGGTTCATTGTGGAAGGAAGATCCCTATTGAAAATATCACATATTGGATATAATGATATTGGATTTCCTTCCAATTGTTTTTTATTAAAACCTATAATGTGTGATACGCTTATTTTTGTGAGTTAATGGCTTCGATAGATGGACAAATCCTTAAGAATTAACATTATCATATCAGATGAATCGTATCAAAGTTAGTGTGGTGACTAGTTGAAATGATATGACACTATTTTTGATATTCGATATACATCCTCACTCAATATCCTGATATAACCTTGATATCCAATACAAGTATTTGATTGATATATTGGTATTGGGCAATATCAACAATAAGACTAACTTTTAGTTACAAAAAAAAGGTCAATGTTTTGATAAGAGATACTGACTAAAGCATGGTTGTAAGTGCTCGACCATATTACTTCATGCAGTTTAGTGCCTCGAAGCTAAGGGCTAGTTGAATATTTAAGCGCACGAGTACAATCAGGGAATAGAGAATCTATCAAGAAACAGAGCACCAATCTAGAGTAACGGAATCATCATCGCATCTCAAGCTATAGCATAAAATGTAAAAGGTGCTTGACACTTATATAAATAATATGAGATAAAAAATATTCAAAACAAGATACACAACTAAATCACCATCTATAAAATGAAATAGGAAAACTCATTTTAGTCACTATGATGATCAAATAAATTGCACCATATAATGTATATATATTTAAAAACTTATCCCATGTCTTTCCACTAAGATTTGTTCAAATTAAAGCTCCAAATTTTAAACATATCAAACCACATTAAAATAAATAAAAAAATAAAAATTAAAAAAAAAAACCTAAGAAAGAAAAAAACCCTTTACATTAAAAAAATAAATAAAATAAAAAAAAATAAAATAAAAAATAAAATTAAAATTTACATAAACAAAAAAATATAAACATTAATAACAAAGTATACAATTAATTCATAAAAAAAATAAAAACTAAAAATTATTGAAAAAAAATCTCTTATCATTAAGTGAAAAAAAGGCATATCATTAACTAAAAAAAGAAATATACCATACTATTGGCATTTCACATTTAAAAAAATAAAAAAATTCAATATACCTTGTGTAAAAAAAAATCATACCTTATTGGCTAAAATTTATTGAATTGAAAACCCAACATTTTAAACATCACACTCATACCATACCAATTTTAAAAACTTAATAATATTTTTTCGCAAAATTAACACCCCAACATTTTAAACCTCTCATACTATACAGGTTAAAGAAATCCTACTTTTACACAAATAACTGCATATAAACACCAACCAATACAACTAAATGGCCAAACTTGCAAACCATAAAAACCAAAAAAATTACTATTACAATTAAGGCTCTAACATTTTAAATATCTCAAATCATATAACGAAATCACATACAACATCATTTACATATGTGTAAAGATAAAATCCACCTCACAAAGTATGCGAAGAAGTTGCCATCCATAAAAGTAAATTTAAATTCCCCTTTAATCATGAAGGTACAAAAGAAAGCACACCATCTACTCAACCTAACATAAAAAAAGGCTCCGTTCCATGACATGCGCAATGCATGGTTAATAGTCAAATTGTAAATGAATATTTCGATATAATTGAAATCATTACAAAACAACGAGATCCTTTCAAATATTTGATATAATATTTTCATTTTCTTGGTATAATACATCTCTGTGAGCAAAACCATAATATTTTTTTTTGGTAAAATGTACTTTTCCACACAAAACCATCAAATATAAGAAATTTAATATGTACCATAAAAACTACTTGCAATGACCTAGTGCCTTTTCAGGGGACATGATATCTTTTCACAATAAGATATATTCAATGTTGAAAATATATATTGGCGGGTATTTATCGACTAAAATGTAGAGTTCTATAAGATTATGATGAATTGTTTATCTAAACTTGATTGGAGATTGCTAGCAACACTCATGATGTAGTATATCAATCTTCATTTGCTTATAAGTAGCGCTTCAAATAAGAATCGATGGTGGTGTATTGCACTTCTAGGTACAACTCCGTTGCTTATCTAGCATCTGATCCAATCTCAAAATTATAGAGATCCCCTCTAAAGAATATTTGATAGAAGTGGGATATTCTGACCTATTGATCTGTATACAAAGTTTCCTGATGTTATTTAATGGGAAAAACTGAAAGTGGTAATCGCAGTGAGATGTACAAATATATGTTTATACCTTCCTTGCGTGCAAGAAAATCCTCGGCAGAAACATATGTTTTCCTGAGATTTGTTCCCACTTTGCCACAAGCTCATTCTGAGAAAGTATATTTTTGGGTGGCCTAATATATACAATCTTGTTCAGAGTTCGTGGATCATCAATTATTTTCAGTGTGTGTAGTCCAATATCATCTTCGTCCACCCAAACAATGGAAAAAGAAAGTAATAAGTGGCATCAACAATGTTTTATGGCCTCTCTATGGCACCTTCGAGTTTTGAATAAGTGGATCAGCCAATATATAGTCCAATAATGTTGCAAATGGCCTCACGGCCTTGCAATATGATCCTCACAGTCTCCATGTTTCAAAATTCTTACTACCTGTTTGACAGCACACGCCGACTCCTCCCAATCAACAGAGCTACCATAATGGCCCAATCGACTGTATGGTTTCTTTATCCTTCAAATCCATGTATCAGTTCTCTGGTTGTGGCTTTTAATCAACGATCCTCCAACTATATGATATGTAATGGCCTCACGACCTTCAAGAGTGCATCCTCCACTTGTGACAGATCAACCTCTCGGTATTTCAAAAAAACCCCAAATCCACTTCCGCCTTTTGCAGTTAGGATCAATGATGTCTTGCCTCCCTAATGATTTCAAATAAGGCATAAAAATATATATGAAATTATTCCTTTGATGCGCAATTAGACCCTTGAATTTTTTCAATCCATGGCCACATCCAAACCCATCAACACTATGACTTTTCTTTTCACTATGAATTTATTCGAGAGTTTTCAACATTCCAACAACTTGTTTGCAGTTTGATGTACATACCCCTTGGTTTTTCCTAGTGTGATTATAATGTTCAATGTTCTTGATTCAGACAATGATTTTTATGAAACCTACATAGAAACTCAAAAACAAATTCCCTCAAACTAGAAAACAATAGATGTGCAAAACCCCTTTTCCCAAAAATGGAAGAGACAAAATCAAGTAGGGTCATCTGAAGGACCATAGAATTTGGATTTCCAACTAGGGTGAGATCGAATCCCATCAAAGCTAGGCTAAGGATATCATCAAAGCTAGGCGTGGAAACTAAGATGGATGGTTTGAAGAAAGGCGTGGAATCTAAGATGGATGGTCTGAAGAATGGCATGGAATCTAAGATAGATGGCATGGAAGTTGGCATGGAATCTAAGATGGATGGCATGGAATCTAAGATGGATGACATGGAAGCTAAGATCGAAGAGAAAATGGAAAACATGAAGAATGATCTAAAAGCAGACATGGAAGGTTTGAAAAAGTTGATACAAGAAATGTTTCCTAATGGTGAAAATATAGTAGAGGAAACTCATGATGAGAACAAAATAAATGTTAATAGTGATTTCATAAAATCTAATGTTGGCGGGAAGAACCACCATATTCCAAAAATGGATATGAGGAAGTTTGATGGAAAGGATCCTATAACATGGATACTACATATGGAGCAATATTTTGATCTCCATAATGTGCAAAACACACAAAAGGTACGCATTGCAACTTTACATTTAGAATAAAATACATTTGTATGGTATCGATGGCTTTACTCTCGTAAAAAAATTGTCACTTGGTCAATTTTTACGGAGGAAATGATAGCACATTATGAGGATACAAAGAGCAACACCTTCTTTAGCCAATTGATAAATCTCAAACAAAAGGGTTTAATGAGGGAGCACGTTGAGGACTTCCAAAAATTGAATATAAGGGTAACTGATATTCCATAGGAACACAAGATTGATCTCTTCATAGGTACTTTAAAGGATAACACCCAACATGAAGTTCACGTTTTGGAACCTGATTCATTGGAGAAGGCATTCAGGTTGGCAAGAAAAATTGAATGTAAAATTATGGCAACAAGGAAGCCTACCACTCACTTCTATAAAGAGGGAAGTGTTGCTACTCCTAGATTTCCACAACCTACAAGGTTGACACCACAACAATTAGAAGAAAAAAGAGCAAAAGGGCTTTGCTACAGTTGTGATAGAAAATACACTAAAGGTCATAAGTGTGCTGAGAAGAAATTATTTTACATAAATTGTGAAGAGGAAGAAGAAAATGAACAAGAAGAGGATATACACCGGGAACCAACCCTAGAAGAGGAAGAAATGAGTCCGACCATATCGTGTAATGCATTGGCAGGAATTACCACTCCTCAAACTCTCAAGATAGAAGGACATATCAAGAAGAAAAAGGTAATAGTGTTGATTGATTCATGTAGTACCCATAATTTTATTCATTGTAAGGTAGCCAAGGAATTGAATTGTTTCCTATACCCAGCACCAGAATGTCAAGTGATGGTTGCAAATGGAGGAACTATAAATTGCTCTGGAAAATGCCATAATATCAAGCTAACCATGGGGGAATATGTATTGAATAGTCCAATGCTTTCCATTCCTATGGGAGGTGTTGATGTTGTACTAGAAGTACAATGGTTACAATCTTTAGGGACGGTAGCTTTTAATTTTCAAGAACTTTTCTTGAAATTTTTTTCAGAAGGAAAGGAAGTCGAATTATGGGGTATTGCAAGGAGGCCGAGAAAGATAATAAGCTCTAATGTCATGACAAAGCTTCTAAATAAAGAACAACGAGGCATAATTGCATAATTATTCTCACTAGAAGTTCCAACATCAAAATCATCTATTTCTGCAGATCTCCAAAAATTCTTGGACAATCATTCCAAGGTTTTTGAAACTCCAAAAGGACTCCCACCTATTCGTGATCATGATCATGCTATTAATTTGATTCCAGGAAGTGTTCCTCCAAACATCAAGCCTTATAGATATCCTTATGTCCAAAAGAGCGAAATTGAACGTATGATTGTAGAAATGTTAGAGGTGGGTATAATTCAACCTAGTCAAAGTTCTTTCTCTGCTCCTGTAGTATTGGTACACAAGAAGGATGGATCATGGCACATGTGTCCAGATTATAGGGAGCTCAATAAGCTCACCATTAAAGATAAATTTCCCATTCTTGGGATTGATGAAATATTGGATGAATTACATGGAGCAATTTATTTTACCAAATTGGTTCTTCATTTAGGGTATCATCAAATTAGAATGAAGACTGAAGATATTTCGAAAACAACATTTCAAACTCATGAGGATCATTATGAATTTTTGGTCATGCCTTTTGGCCTTACCAATGCACCTTCTACATTTCAAGGGTTGATGAATTCCATTTTCAAACCCTTCCTTAGAAAAATATTTCTTGTATTTTTTGATGATATACTAATCTACAGCAGGTCTTGGAAGGATCATGTTGACAGGGTGCTCAAACTATTGCAGGTGAAACAATTATATGCAAAACATCCAAATGTTTCTTTGGAGTACAAGAGATGTAATATATAGATCATATTGTATCTCATGAGGGTGTTAAGGTAGACCCTAACAAAATTAAATCCATTAAGGAATGGAAATTCCCCACAACCATAAAGAAGTTGCGAGGATTTCTTAGGTTAATAGGGTATTATCGAAAGTTTGTTAAGAATTATGGGAGAATAGAAGCACCTCTAACAACACTATTGAAGAAAGATGCATTTTCATGGACTCCTGAAGCAACTAAGGCCTTTTAACATCTTAAAGAGGCAATGTGCCTAGCACCAGTCTTAGCTACGCCAGACTTCACAAAAACCTTTATTGTGGAATGTGATGCCTCAGGAAATGGAATAGCTGCTATTTTAATGCAAGAAGGAAGACCCATTTCTTTTGAAAGTCATCCAATCAAAGGAAATTATTTACAGAAACCTATTTAGATAAGGAAATGTTAGCAATACTGCATGCACTAAAGAAATAGAGAACTTACCTAATGGGAAGACACTTCAAGGTAAAAACTAATCGTGATAGTCTTAAACACTTTTTGGAACAAATACTATCTTCAGAAGGGCAGCAAAAATGGCTCACAAATATGTTGGGTTATGACTTTGAAATAATATACAAAAAAGGGAAGCTAAATGTTGTTGTAGATGCACTCTCAAGAAAGAATGAAGAGGTGGAAGCATTGCTTTGTGCCATTTCTATTATCCAACCAGATTGGATAACCGAAGCAAGAGATGAATGGAAGAAGGAAAAAGACGTGTGGACACTCATTCAAAAGTTGCAGCAAGATCCTAGTACATCTGATACATTTAGTTGGAAAAATGATTCCTTATGGTACAAAGATCGCTTATATCTGTGTAAGAATTCCCAACTAAAACAAAAGATTCTTCTGGAATTGCACACTTCTCCTTTAGGAGGACACTCAGGATTTTTAAAAACTTACCAAAGGGTGAAGAAAGAATTTTTTTGGGATGGCCTTAAATCTGATATTCAAAATTTTGTGGCGGAATGTTTGGTTTGCCAGCAGAATAAAGTGGAAACAATTAAGACCCCGGGACTTCTACAACCTTTATCCATTCCAAGTCGATGTTGGGAGGAGATTTCAATGGATTTTATCACAGGTTTACCTAAGTCCGAAGGAAAGAGTGTCATCATGGTGGTAGTTGATAGACTTACTAAGTATGCACACTTTTGTGCATTATCTCATCCATTTAAAGCAAGTACAGTTGCTACTACATTTATGGATAGAATTCAAAAGCTACATGGAAGCCCAAGGGTTATTGTGAGTGACAAAGATCCCATTTTTACTGGAAATTTTTGGGCGGAGTTATTTTCTTGTTTGGGTACTCAATTAGCTCATAGCTCATCTTATCATCCTCAATCTGATGGTCAAACTGAGTTAGTAAATAAATGTTTGGAAGGATATCTTCGTTGTTTTGTATTTGATAAACAAACACATTGGGTCAAGTGGTTACCTCTAGCTGAATGGTGGTAGAAAACTTCCTTCCATACTGCAGCAAAAATGACCCCATTTATGGCACTTTATGGATATCATCCACCATCCATCACATCATCTTTAAGAGAAAATTCGAAGGTTCAAGCAGTGGAAGATCACATCGAGCATCAACAAGAAGTTCTCCAACTCTTAAATGAAAACCTGAATTTGGCACAAAATGGAATGAAACAATAGGCGGATCAACATCGCAGCGAGATAATTTTTGATGTAGGAGACTGGGTATTTTTACGGCTACAACCATACAAACAAATGTCCCTCAAGCAAGCTAAGAAGGATAATAAATTATCGCCAAAGTACTATGGTCCTTACAAGGTGTTGCAAAATATTGGTACTATGGCATACAAATTGGAGCTTCTTGCTTCTTCATGAGTGCATCCAATTTTCCATGTTTCATGCTTAAAGAAGGTTATAGGTGAAAATCTTCCAGTTCAAACAATATTGCCAGAACTTGATGAGGAAGGAAAAATCATATTGCAACCTGATGCGATCACGGAAACAAGAACTCGACAGCTACGAATTGATCAAATTCAAAGTATCTCATCAAGTGGAAGAACTTACCCACTGAAGATTCTACATGGGAGGATGATAATTTTATACAGAAGCACCCAGAGCTACTCAAGCATTGAGGACAATAATTTTTTGAAGGGGAGGGGCATGTTAGGTCCCTATATTACTAGTATAGTCCCTTATTGTTGTTAGTGTAACCCCCTTATTGTTATTATTGTACCCTTGTAACCCCCATATTGTTATTATTGTGCCCTTAAATTATTATTGTTAGGTCGGATAGGATTACATTGTGGCCCCATGGACTCCTATATATAGAAAGGAGGTTTTGTAATTTGAATCATCAAAGAATTGTGCATTCATGTAATGTATTTGAGGTTTCCCCCTCGAAGTGGCTTATTTATAAGGCATTGATATCTCTTTTCTTCTCTTTTTGGAGCTGGTTGCACAACATTTTCATGTCCTTAGAATCCCCCTCTTCCCCCCTTTTGTTATAAATCGAGAGTTCAGAAGACTCCCTTTCTTGCTAGCCTAAAGGAATGAAGATTTCATCTTCCAACAGCCATTTGGTAGGGGATATTACAGTCCTCCCTCCCAAAATTACTTGTCCTCAAGCAATTAAGAGTCTATGAATCAATTCCCAGGTCCCAAAGGCTCCTGCAAATTTCCTTTTTTTCATAAGTGTGGTATGTTCTTGGCCCTATTGAATTTTGCACAATCGTCATTTTTTTTTTATGCTACATGTAGAAATTTGCTGAATAATGATTAATTATCCACTGAGACTATCCTGATCACATACAATTCGAATTTATATGCAACTCATAATCTCTTCCACTCATATCATCAAACATGCGGAAATAAAATCAAGTGATAGCACATCAATTCATCATACACATTAACACAGTATGTATGGGGAAAGCTTATAGCTGAAAACCCCGCAGCTATTGTGTATATTATAATGGAGAAATCATGTAACAAACTCAGTACAATACTCCTCACAAGTACTCAGTACTTTCTCATAAAGTTACACACAAACTAGCTCGGTTTTGAACAGGTTACTGGTTCAAAACTCACCGCCAATTGCCTTGCCTCTATTGCGCAATCCAGGCCTGTCTATATAGAGATCCAAGGTTCGAATCTCCTTAGCTTGACAGCGCAATCATCATGGGCAATTCCTCCAAGTGTGGTGCAAATCTCATGCACAACTGATGTCGCCACTGATAGCTAACTCCACCCTTTCATCTACCTCTTTCACTGGTCTCCACTGAACTGATCATGCACTGTAGTGAAGTGATGTGTTCTTGAGTTGAATAATGAGTTACTAATTAATGAATTAAATAATATTTAATTCACTCCACTCATAACTAGTTGATTAGCTAGTTAAACTAATCTCAACTAGTTCAACTAAGTTAAACCGAACACAACTCCACTATTTGTCTCATTAACTCCACCAAACTTCTGCCACTGAAGTCCTAACTGAAGTCAACCATGCATGAGCTCACCAAACCCTTAGGAATAGCGTAATTCCTCTGTCAGATGCATGAGCCACTTCCAAGGCTCGAAATGAAGTGCTCCAAGAGAGTAAACTGAAGTTTAGAGTCCAAATATTATTAAGGGTAAATAATATTTGACTTCCCTATTTTAAGGAGAGGCAGTCTAAAAATAGACTTCGACCTATAGGTCCAAAAAATAGAGTCCCATCTATTTTTACCAACATGACACATACTCCAAGAATAACATACTGCAATCCTCGGATCATGCTCCATATGTCTAAAAATAGACATAGTCTAAAAATAGATTTTGCGCCAGAATTTGCCTGCGGGCCCACTTAGTGAAGGCGACTTCATTTCACTAAGCTCCATCATCTTGCTGCATTTTCAACACTCCCTCTCAGCAAGATATGGATTATCTGCAACCCCTATCCTGCCTCTGTGGAATTCGAACTTGCTCCTGGTGAGTGCCTTCGTCAGGATGTCGGCATCTTGATCCTCCGTGGGAACATATGAAAGCATCATGATTCTCCGCTGAACACAATCTCTGATATGATGGTACCTGATGTTGATGTGTTTGGACCTATCATGAAATACTGGATTAGCCGAGAGTTTAATGCAACTCTGGTTATCACAGTAGATCACTGTAGGCTCCAAATGCAACCTGAACAATCCAACGAGGATCTTCCTCATCCAAATAGCCTCGCATGCAGCCAAGCTAGCTGCCATGTACTCGACCTCTGTTGAACTGAGTGCCACGGATCTCTGCTTCCTGCTGTACCAGGAAACTACTGTCGACCCAATGCTGAAAACTCCTCCAGATGTGCTCTTCCGGTCCGTTGGACTCCCTACCCAATCTGCATCAGTGAAGCCAGAAAGCTTCGCTCCATCCTCCTGTCTGTACCATAGACCATATCCCAATGTGCCTCTAATATAGCGTAATACATGCTTGCCTGCCTTCCAAAAGAGCTTGGTAGGCTTAACCATAGCTTGCGAAAGTTGGTTAACTGCATAGCATATATCGGGTCGTGTATTGACCAGATACATAAGCGACCCCACCAACTGTCGATAGAAAGTGGCATCCACTACCTCCGCTGAAGTAGCATCCTCCTTCCTCCAACCACCAGGAAGAGGAGTGTCAACAGGCTTGCAGCCTTGCATGTTGAACCTCTCCAGAATCTCCCGGGCATACTTGCCCTGAGAAACAAACAGTCCTCCACTGCGCTGCCAAATCTCCAATCCCGGGAAATAATGAAGGATGCCCAAGTCCTTCATCTCAAACTCTCGTGCAAGATCCTCCTTGCATGAAAGTATCAACTGCTCATCGCCAGTCAAAATCAGATCATCTACATACGGTACGATGATCAACAGCTTCCCCTCCACCACAATCTGGTACAGGTTTGGATCCGCCTCACTCTTGGAGAATCCAAGCCCGGTGAAGTAGCTGTCTA
Source organism: Pinus albicaulis (assembly GCA_034641835.2). Classification (NCBI taxonomy): domain Eukaryota; kingdom Viridiplantae; phylum Streptophyta; class Pinopsida; order Pinales; family Pinaceae; genus Pinus; species Pinus albicaulis. The sequence goes on along the minus strand of CM076578.1, from coordinate 22,171,222 downwards.
TCCGAGTGTACCAAGCACGAGGTGCTTGCTTCAGCCCATACGGTGCTCTCTTGAGTCGGCACACATGCGACTCACTGCTGAAGATCTCAAAACCTTCAGGCTGCTCTATGTACACCTCTTCCTCAATAACTCCATTGAGGAACGCAGTCTTCACATCCATCTGATGAATGTGCCACCCCATCTGCGTTGAGAGAGCAAGGATCGTCCGTATGGAAGAGTACCTTGCGACAGGTGCAAAAGTCTCCTCATAATCAATCCCCTCGATCTGTGAAAAGCCACGGGCGACAAATCTCGCCTTGTACTTCTCCACACTCCCGTCAGCTGCCTGCTTCACCTTGTAGATCCATCGCGAACCCACCACTGATTTCCCCACCGGTCTTGGGACACTCTCCCATGCACTGTTCCTGATGATCGAATCATATTCTTCAATCATGGCATCAACCCATGCGGGTTCCTCCACAGCTTCCTCAAAAGAGGATGGCTCCGTCACAACACATTGACTCACAAGAGCCATGTATCCGGTGTACCGATCTGGTGACTATCTCTGTCTGCGCTGTGTTGTAGGTGGTCCTACAACCTTCTCTGCATCCCGAGCCAGTCGCTCAGCTTCTGTAGTGCGCATGCGCCCTCTGATGGTTGGCGCTGCCTGGGTGGTTTCTTCCACCTCCTGAACCTCCTCTTGTGGCTGATCCACATCCGGAAGCTCCTCCTTAGGAACTAACAGCTCCTCATCTCCATGCAAGTGTAGCTCCCTCTCAAGCGAACACTGCATGGCTTTCTCCTCCTGAAATTTTATATCCCGTCGCACAACAGTCTTGCGACTGTCTGGCACATACACCCGATAGTTATGAGGTGTATCAGTGTACCCCACAAATATTCCAACCTCGGCAGTTGGATCCAGCTTCCTTCTCGCATCCTTCGTCACATGCATGTAGACAGGAGAACCAAAAATCCGCAAATGGGAAATATCAGGCCTCTTGCCAGAATAAGCCTCCTCTGGTGTACTCATGCCAAGAACCTTGTGAGGACAACGGTTCTGCACATACACTGCTGTATTGCATGCCTCATTCCACAAGTGAAGGGGTAGGCCCTGATCATGCAACATCGCCCGTGCAGCACCCACGATTGTTCTGTTCTTCCGCTCAGCCACCCCATTCTGCTGTGGCTTATGGGGTACGATGAGCTCTCTCCGAATCCCTTCTACGCTGCAGAACTCCTTGAATTCAGCTGAGATGAATTCACCACCGTTATCACTCCTTAGAGCAATCACCTTCTTCCCCGACTCCTTCTCGACCAGTGCTTTAAACTCACAGAACTTCGCGAATGTATTGCTCTTCTTCTGCATGAAGAAGATCCAGCACTTTCAAGAGAAATCATCAATAAAGATCACATAATACCTGTGCTTTGCTGTCGAAGCAACTGAGAAAGGACCACACACGTCTGTGTGAACTCTCTCAAGGATCGTCGTGGCGCGACTATCCTTCTCGTGAAAGGTGGCTTTCACATACTTCCCCAAGGTACACCCCTTGCACTGATCTGATTGCGCAAGAGTGCCCTTAGGAAGCCCAGTAGAAATCTGCTGCAGAATCTTCAAAGCTCCATGGTGAAGGTGGCCCAATCTCCTGTGCCACAGTTCGCCCTCATCATCCCGGCTCACCACTTCTCCTGCTTTGCATGCCATAGCTGTGCAGCCATCTACCTGCAACTGATAAAGGTTCTTGGTTCGAACCCCTATCTTCCGGGTCTCTCCAGTAGTCTTACTGCGCAGGAAGGCTTTTCCTTCGCTGAAGACCACATCATACCCCTTATCCTCCAACATCCCCACAGAGATCAAGTTCTTCTTCAATCCAGGTACATGCATGACATCCTTCAATACAAAGGGTTTACCAGACTCCCTCTGAAAGGATATGGTACCGATACCAGTCGCACTGTATCTACCATCATCGCCCATCTCGATGTGCACACCCAAATCATTGTCCTCCAGATCTGAGAACAAATCCCGATCTCCCGTCATATGGAATGACGCACCGCTGTCCAAGAACCATACCGATCCCATCACACTTGAAACCAAGCATGCGATCAGTGAAAAGTCAAGCTCGAACTGTGAAGCCAAAGCTTCTCCATCTGCAGATCTTCCCGCTTGCTTGTTCTTCTTTTTCTTTGGACAATTGGTAGCATAATGTCCGTGATCATGGCAGTGAAAACACTTCACTTTCGCCATATCCTGCTTCTTTCCCTTTGCACCAGAATGAGAGGTTTTCTTACCCTTCCCTTTCTTTTCTTTGGCCACCAAAGCGCAATTTTCTTCATCAACTCCCTTTGATGAAGATCCATCTCGAGTAGTCCTCCTTATCTCCTCCTGCATGAGATCTGCCCAAAGGCGCTCCCATCCCAGCAGCTTCTCCCGACCATTGACACTATCTTGATATGAGTGCCAAGCCTTCGGAAGACCAAGGAGAGCCAGGTCGACCATGTCCTCGTCTTCGACAGTCACCCCCACACTTCCCAGCTCATCTCTGCATTAAGTGAACTTCGTGAGGTATTTGGCGATACTGTCTCCTTTCTCCATCTTGATGTTCCTGAGCTTATCTTTGAGCGCCAGCTTCCTTTGGTCACTCTTACTCTGGAATAGATCCGTCAAAGCTTTCCACATTAAATGTGGAGTAGCCTTTCCATGCAGGCTGGATACAATATGATCCTTGACGCCCTCCAACGGGATCCTTCGACATTTCGCGATCTTCTTTTGCCATGCATCGACCAAAGCTGCATCAGTGGGCTTTGGGACATCCGCATCTACGAACTCCTTCAGACCATTATCTTCTAACACTGCTTCCATGCGATCCTTCCATGCAACATAATTCGAACTGCCTTCAAGAGCATATTCGAGTCGCAAACCATTGAAAGACATTTTCAACACTGGCACCAAGAAAACAAAACTGCTGCAAAATTTGGAATTCCACCTCAAAGCTCAACCGCTCTAGATCTGTGAGAACAAATTATTTCTAGCACAGAGATTGACTGCAAGGGGCATTTACCAGACCTTTCACTTTCCGAAGAAAGATGAATCCGGAGGCTACCTGGCCCGCATGCAGACTCGGTCTACCGAAATAAGTTTGTAATCACTGTGATGATCAATCTCTGCTTCAATAGCTCGAATCTGTTACACCATTTTTTGGTCATCTAACCTATTATCATTGGATGGACCCAAGTACACCATGTAAGACCAATTTTACCCTAAGTAAAATTGCCTTCACTATGTTAAATAACTTAATAAACCACATTTATTAGGTTGTTTATGGTCTAAACAGGAAACCCCAAAAGGAAATATTAAACAAACCTATATTTCTTTGATTTTCCTCATGGAATAATTAATTAAACCATAATTTAATTATTATTCCCAGTCATGTTTAACCCAAAAACAAAGAAATTAATTAGATAAACCTTTATTTATCTTATTATTGTCTAGGAATAATTATTTAAATCTTATTTAGATAATATTCCTTGTTAAATATGACCAAATCACCCACATATAATTAAATAAATCATTATTTATTTAATTATCTTTCAACCACTTCCTTAAATAATTAAATAAATCATTATTTATTTAATTATCTTTCAACCACTTCCTTAAATAATTAAATAAATCATTATTTATTTGATTATCTTCTAACCGCTTTAGCTACGCATAACTAATAGCCCTAACAACAAAAGTGGCTGCCAATATCTTCAGATCTGCGGTTAGTTATACAAGAAAAGAGCTGCAAAATACCAGATCTATGCATGGAAAGACATTAAGCAGTAAAAACAAGGGTTTGCTCCATATACCAATAGACAAGACAAGAACAATTTTTGAAAGAATTTTTGTATTAATGGGGCACCTGTGAGGAAAACCAGAAGGAGTATCCAATTCCCCTCGGTGGGATGGGTTCTTGGAAGTCCTCAGCACTTCAGATCTAAGATTTCTCTCTCTAGTTGATGTAGAAAACCCAATGCAAAGAGTAGAGCTCAATGGGAGCAAATGATGGAGATATGTGACCAAGTGTATAGATCCAGAGTGATCTAATAGGCAACAAAAGGTGAAGAATGGTAGGAAAAACCCTCCTATTTATAACCAAATATTGGGTCATTCTAGATCTTGGTGCATGGGTTAACCAGATCTAGATCCACTTTTTATGGAATATTTTATTATATTTGTTGGAGGGAAAAGATATTTGACTTGGGTCAAATCCCTTAATTTGTCAAAAATAAATAAATAAATGATTTATTTATCTTTTTAAGGAAGCGGTTAGAAGATAATCAAATAAATAATGATTTATTTAATTATTTAAGGAGGTGGTTGAAAGATAATTAAATAAATAATGATTTATTTAATTATTTAAGGAAGTGGTTGAAAGATAATTAAATAAATAGTGATTTATTTAATTATTTGTGGGTGATTTGGTCATATTTAACAAGGAATATTATCTAAATAAGGTTTAAATAATTATTCCTAAAAAATAATAAGATAAATAAAGGTTTATCTAATTAATTTCTTTGTTTTTGGGTTAAACATGACTGGGAATAATAATTAAATTATGGTTTAATTAATTATTCCATGAGAAAAATCAAACAAATATAGGTTTGTTTAATATTTCCTTTTGGGGTTTCCTGTTTAGACCATAAAAAACCTAATAAATGTGGTTTATTAAGTTATTTAACATAGTGAAGGCAATTTTACTTAGGGTAAAATTGGTCTTACATGGTGTACTTGGGTCCATCTAATATAATAGGTTAGATGACCAAAAAATGGTGTAACAGATACCATGTAGAAATTTGCTGAATAATGATTAATTATCCACCGAGACTATCCTGATCACATACAATTCGAATTTATATGCAACACATAATCTCTTCCACTCAAATCATCAAACATGCGGAAATAAAATCAAGCGATAGCACATCAATTCATCATACACATTAACACAGTATGTATGGTGAAAGCTTATAGCTGAAAACCCCGCAGCTATTGTGTATATTATAATGGAGAAATCATGTAACAAACTCAGTACAATACTCCTCACAAGTACTCAGTACTTTCTCATAAAGTTACACACAATCTAGCTCAGTTTTGAACAGGTTACTGGTTCAAAACTCACCGCCAATTGCCTTGCCTCTATTACGCAATCCAGGCCTGTCTATATAGAGATCCAAGGTTCGAATCTCCTTGGCTTGACTGCGCAATTGTCATGGAAAAATCCTCCAAGTGTGGTGCAAATCTCATGCACAACTGATGTCGCCATTGATAGCTAACTCCACCCTTTCATCTACCTCTTTCACTGGTCTCCACTGAACTGATCATGCACTGTAGTGAACTGATGTGTTCTTGAGTTAAATAATGAGTTACTAATTAATGAATTAAATAATATTTAATTCACTCCACTCATAACTAGTTGATTAGCTAGTTAAACTAATCTCAACCAGTTCAACTAAATTAAACCGAACACAACTCCACTAGCTGTCTCATTAACTCCACCAAACTTTTGCCACTGAAGTCCTAACTTAAGTCAACCATGCATGTTCTCACCAAACCCTTGGGAATAGCGTAATTCCTCTGTCAGATGCATGAGCCACTTCCAAGGCTCGAACTGAAGTGCTCCAAGAGAGTAAACTGAAGTTTATAGTCTAAATATTATTAAGGGTAAATAATATTTGACTTCCCTATTTTAAGGAGAGGCAGTCTAAAAATAGACTTTGACCTATAGGTCCAAAAAATAGAGTCCCATCTATTTTTACCAACATGACACATACTCCAATAATAACATACTACAATCCCCGGATCATGCTCCATATGTCTAAAAATAGACATAGTCTAAAAATAGATTTTGCGCCAGAATTTGCCTGTGGGCCCACTTAGTGAAGGCGACTTCATTTCACTAAGCTCCATCATCTTGCTGCATTTTCAACATTGCAAAACAGACCATCATAGTTCATATCTTCCTCTAATTTCATAGGATAACGTGTAAATATTGCATTGTTAGAAAAAATAGATGGTGCGAAGAAGAAGAAATAGTCCCTTGTCAATATTTCAACATGTAATTGTGCATACTTGTTGTTTTCTATTGTTAAAATTACTTGAATATCACTGAAATCACATGTAGTGAGTGCAATAGCCAAAACCTCAAAGAATCTCTTTGTAAGATCTATTTCCAATTCCTCATCCCTACCCAAAAATGTTATTTTCCATATAATTCATTGGACTTTGCTCCAAGGCATGTTGGTATGTCTTATAAACTGCGTAGGATCAATACCACATAAGATCTCAACATCCAAGTTATATAGCTTTTCCAATTTCATGCCAACAATAGATCTTACCCTTTTGCAATATGATTTTGAGTTCATTGTAGTTATGATAATTTTACTTGGATCATAATGTAGGGTAATATTTATAGAGAAGAGAATGCATTCTTTATTATGTTCTCCAACATTGGTCAAAATATTTACTAGTGGTGTTGTAAGAGTTATTTTATCTTGAACACAATTCCTATATTCAGAGACCTTTGTAGCTTAAATATTAGGAGAGAACATGCATTCCCTTCCATATTGGCATCCCTCCAACATCCAACAAAATTTGAACAACTCTTGTTTAACATGATCAGTATGTGAGAAAATATAGCTAGTCCTTCTTCTGCACATTTCCTTGGAAAAGAACTTGCAAATAGGTCCAGTCGTTGTTGGTTGGTCATGGAAATATTGTTCTTCAGAATATGAAATATTCTTTCATGTAAATTAGGTTATTATCTCTTTGATAATTACTGTAGGATCATTTCATATGCTTCAAGGACCCTGAGCCAACACATGAAGTTTGAATACAAATATCATTTTTTAGCTCGGTGTCAATTACAAGACTCAAGTTTGCCTCAATTTGTTTTGGAGAGGGAAAGTATGTGTGCTTGAACTCATAATCATTGTAATATGATGGTGGAGTTCCTAAAAGGTAGTGAAACTTGGGTCTAAATTGATGCCTTATTGCCATCATGACCTCATATGTCTCCGTAGTAGCATTAAGGGATGTAGACACCAAATGGTGGAAATAGGACTACTCTTGCTCGAGCTTAAGAGTAATTGAACCAAAATCATGTGTTTGAGTTGTGAAGATCTTATTTTTAGCCACTTGAATGAGTCGTTGCAATTGGTGCTTGTTTTGCAACAAGTCAACAACCCAAATTTTCTTGTATGAGCAAACAAGATGCCGACGAGCCCACAATTCCACAATATAAGCTTTGGTTTCTGGCACTGTTGAATGAGGCTCTTGAAACTCCATCCGGACTGTTGACTAATTGCTACTAGAAATATCAATGGTGTGAGTCCTAATCCCATGAAAATATTTATGGAAAATCGTATGTGTGAACATGGATTCAAAATCCACATATTGCTTTTGTTCCTTTGAAATGAATAGATTTACAATCGGTAGGACACATACCTAAATTTAGCCTCTACAACGTTTTTGAGCATGACCATGCCAGTTTTCCTCTCTTTTACTAATTCATCATCATTTGGAAAATTGAAGGAAACTGTTTGAGAATATTTGACATTCCCTGCATTATATATCAGTTGAATAATACAAAAAGGAGCAACAACCATATTTACCATATTCCATTCCCTATAAATACTCCCAAATTTTGTAAGAGCCTAAGGATGGTTTACCTGAAGTTGAAGGTGGATCTGCAAACAAGAAATTGCTTCGTCCACTCTTTGAACATATTTTAGTGCACTTCCATGGTTATTGTATACCTCCAAAAAAAGTGGAGTCCAAGATGATAGATTGTTTGTAGTGTGTTATTGCCAAATCTTGTTCACAAAAAACATTGGAAAAATAACCAAAGACAACCGCATATCCAAGACGCAATTGTATTGCTCATTGGTAGCATAAAATTTCACCTTTAGGATTTTTCACATATTTTAATAAATTCCATTGGCTCAATTGTGCATCCAAAAAATTAGGCGTCAACCTCATCACTGTTGAAAATGCAACAAGAAATTCCTAATTTATTTTTCACTTGAATTAAATTAGGAGAAAATTGAAATTCCACATCACAAGACAACTTGAATGAGTTAAATGAGTTGTTATCACTCAGTTATCTTAGTTAATTCGAGTTGAGGACTTAACTTGAGTTGTGTACAATGATTCCTAAATTTTATGAGCTTGGGTTGAGTTAATTTCAGTTGTAATAATTTAATTTAGTTCAATTGAATTAAGTTCATTTAAACTAGTTCCAACTGTTGGAGGGACTAAAGGGAGGTCTAGCAGTGGGGTGCAACTTCAGTGTTCAACCAGTTAAATGATAAATCAACCTAAATTAAATCATGCATGCATGAAATTCGAGTTACCTTGTTGAGATTGGAGTTAAAGGGAAATGTACTATCAATTGTATAATTTTCCAAATTGTACAGGTGGTGCATGCAGTCAAATGAATAACTAAAGGAATTGTGCAATTATCGATGAGTAATTTCCCTAATTAATAGGGGATAATTCCTCATAAAAAAAATAAAGAAAATAGGAGCTTGGAGGCTATTAAAATTGGCTAAGTGTTGGCCAAAGTCAGTCAGTCAGGTAGAGGAAAGAAGATACTTGTGTAGATTGTGCTCAAGCTTGAGCAAGCATATTGTATTCATCAAGATTATTTGATTAATGTAATACATATAGGAAGGGGTTTTTAGTAGTTGCTTTTCCCTAGATAAATCTTTGTGTATGTGTGTTAATCATGATGCATGTTTGATATGTTTTCTCGATCGTGAATTTTCTTTCGCGGGATGAGTAGAGTAGATTTGAGTCTTATGTTTTAGTACATTACATGAAAAGTTTTGAATCTACAATTAATTTCTACATGGTATCAGAGCAGGATTCATAGTAGAGAAGAGAATTCAAAGTTGTATTTGCAAGAGGAACAAGTTTGCAGGATCTATTCTTCAAAGCTATTAGGATGGCATTTTATGGTATAAACCTTGAATATGCCCTTGAGGTTAGCTCAAATTATATTGCTTGGAAGGATCGCATGGAGGCAGTCTTGGAAGATAATGGGTTGAAGGAATTCATTGATAATGATATCCCCAGATTGGAAACAAGTGATGCTAAGAATCTAGAAGATTGGAAGAAGAGTGTAGCCAAGGCAGGGAGGATAATATTGGAGGGAGTAAGAGACCATATTGTCTCTAATCTCCATGGGAAAGAAAATTTATATGCAATGTGAAAAGAATTGACATATTTGTTCTAGAATAGTAGTGACCATATGAAGTTGGCACTCAAGGACAAGCTTTGGAATATTAAGATGAAAAAGGATGACACAATACCACAGTAACTGAGTAGGTTCACGCAATTTCGTGATGAACTTGGTAGTGTTGGTGTTAAAGCTGTAGAATATGATCTGGTAATCCTAGCACTTCTAGGCCTTCCCAAGAGCTGGAAAAAATACCAGAATTGGATAAATTGGAGGGAGAATGTACAAAAATAGAAAAGATTATGGTCTGACTTTGTATAGGATGAGTTTAGGGGGAACACCAGAGAGGGTACATCATCCAAGGGTGAGGAGGAATAAAAATGTGCCTTGGCTAGAAAGGTTCAAAAGAAAGGGAAAGGGAAGAAATCCCACTCAAAAGGAGATTTCAGTCAAGGGGGGAAGAAGAAATAATTTTCAAAAATAAAGTTCTTTCACTGTCATGAATTGGGACAATGTGCCACAAAGTATCCACACAAGAAAGTGGGCAAGAAGCCCTCGGGAGGAGCGGAAGGTGAAGCTCTAGCTTCAAAATTTGAGCTTGATTTTACCCTCATTGCATGCATGGAAATCATTGTGATGGGTAGTGTGTGGTATTTAGATAGTGGTGCCTCATTCCATATGATGGGAAACTGAGAATTTTTCAGTCACTTAGAGGAGAAAGACCTCCATATGCACATCGAGATGGGAGATGATGGTAGCTATAGCGTGACTGACATTAGTACAACTACTTTTCATAGGGAGTCTGGCTCCCCTCTTAAGATCAAGGATGTGATGTTTGTTATGGGTATAAAGAAGAACTTGGTTTCCATCACAATGTTGGAATATACTGGCTATGATGTGATATTCAAAAAAGGAAGGGAATCTCTAAGTCACATATCCACGAGACAAGTGAGGCATATCAAGGTTCGGGTGCAGAGCCTCTACAAAATGAATGTGGAAGACTCTGTTGCTTTGAGCACAACGGTAGAGAAGGTGAAAATATGAGATGTCAGTGAATTATGGCATAGAACATTTGTCCATTTTCACCATGGAGATTTTAATATCATGCAATAGATCAACACAAGACTCCCCAACGGGGCATTAGAGCAGCAGAATACATGAAAAGGGTGTACCTTGGGGGAGTACAAAAAAGCCACCTTCAATTATCGGGATAGCAGGGCACATGTAATCCTTGAAAGGATCCACTCTAATGTCTGTGGACCTTTCTCTACAACCTCCACGGCCAAGCACATGTATTATCTTATATTTGTAGATGATTTATCACATAAGTGCTAGATTTTCTTCATGCAGAAGAAATACCATACATTCTCCAAATTTGTTGAATTTAAAGCACTTGTTGAAAATAAGTTGGCATGAAAGTGAAGGGTCTCAGGAGTGATAATGGTGGTGAATATTTTTCGAATGAGTTTAAAAATGTATGTGAAAAGGAAGACATTCAATGAGATTTGACAACACCCCATAACCCACAATAGAATGGAATGGCTGAGAGGAAGAAAAAAATTATTTTGGGATATGCACGGGCAATGTTGCATGAGCAAGGTCTACCTCTGCACTTGTGGTTCAAAGCATGCAACATAGTGGTATATGTGCAAAACATGGGGATGAGTACACCAAAAGAAGATTTTTCAAGGAAGAAACTAGATGTGTCACACTTTAGGATCTTTGGATCATCAGTTTACTATCATGTTTCCAAGAAATCAAGGGAAAAACTAGAGCTGATAACATAGTTTTGAATATTTGTGGGGCACATTGATACACCTCACAACTATCAGGTGTACCTACCATCTCTGAGGATGAAAGTTGTTTGTAGAGATGTGAAGTTCGATGAGGAGAAGAAAATGAGGTGTTCCCTTGATATGGAGCTTCAATTTCATTCACATGAGGAGATTTTGGATCCAAAGGAAGAACCTCAAAATTTTTTGGAGCAGCCACAAGTAAAGGAGCAGAGGGTGGAGATACCCACTCATGCAAAGACATCCATAGAAGGAAGGAAGTGCACCAGGGAAGCTGCCAAGTTATTGCAAGATTCTAAAGAAAATATGGGAGCACCCACATCATAACGCAAGTAGAGGAGGTCACCAGATCAGTACACAGGCAACATGGCTCTGATGAGTGAGCTAGTAGAGACATAACCACCCTCATTCAAGGAAGCAGTGCATCAAATAATATGGGTTGATGCCATGGTAGAGGAATATGATTCCATAGTCAGAAACAATGTTTTGGAAGTGGTCCCAAGACCATATTACAATTCAATGGTAGGTTTGAGATGGATTTACAAGGTGAAGCAAGAAGCAAATGGAAGCATCGAGAAACACAAGGACATATTTGTAGCCAAGGGGATCTCTCGGGTGGATGGAATTGACTACGTGGAGATATTTTCTCCAGTAGCAAGGTACTCTTCTATCAGGTAAATTCTATCACTTGTAGCATAGATTGGATGGCAGATCCATCATATGGATGTGAGGAAAACATTCCTCAATGGAATTATTGAGTAAGAGGATTACGTTGAACAACCAGAAGGATTTGAGACCTTATATAGATATTTACATGTGTTCAGACTCAAGCGAGTGTTGTATGGACTGTAACAAGTTCCCTGTGCTTGGTACACTAGGATTGATAGTTATTTCACCAGGTTGGGCTTCACCAAAAGTGAAGTAGATGCAAACCTTTACCATATTGTTGTTGAAGGTAACTTGTTGATTATAGTATATATGTCGATGATCTGATTTTAACTGGTGATGAGAAGTTGATCAAATCTTTTAAAGAGGATCTTGCAAGAGAATTTGAGAAAAAGGACATGGGACTCATGCATTATTTCCTTGGTTTGGAGGTATCGAAAGGAGAGGGGAATTGTTTATCTCTCAGGGAAGGCATGCCAATGAGGTACTAAATAAGTTCTGCATGGAGAGTACCAAAGCCATGGACACTCCTCTAGCAGGAAGTTGGAGGAAGGAGGATGCCACTTTAGGTGAGGAAGAGGATGCTACTATTTACAGTTATATTGTGGGTTCACTCATGTATTTGGTGACCACATGACCAAACATGTGTTATGTAGTTATCCAACTTAGTTAAGCAATGGTTAATCCAACTAAACTGTATTGGAAGGTGGAAAAAATGTGTTGAGATACCTAAGAGGCACTACTCATTTTGGAATTTGGTACAGACGAAGAGAGGGAGTGATTCTTCAAAGCATCACAGATGAAGGTTAGGCAATGATTCCATCATATCGTGAGAGAACATCAGGAGGAATTTTCAATGTTGGGTCAGCAACAATTTCTTGGTACAACAAGAAGCAGAGATCAGTTGCACTCACCTCAATAGAAGTAGAGTACATGACTGCTATTCAAGCAACATGCGAGGCTATCTAGATGAGGAAGATTCTTGTTGGGTTTTTTGGTCAAATGATGAATCCTAATGTGATTTACTATGACAACCAGAATCGTATCAAACTCTCTAAGAATCCATTTTTTCATGAGTGATCCAAGCATATTGACATTCGATATCATCATCTACAAGATTGTGTGCAAAAGTGAATCATGTTGTTGGAATACATTCCTACAAAGGAACATGATGCAGATATTTTGACAAAGGCTTTGTCAGGAGGAAAATTCAAGTTCCATAGAGGCGGGATTGGGGTATCTAATAAGAATGGTTGTTTATTTAATAATTTTTAGAAATATTAATAAACTATAATAATATTAAATTATATAATACTAAAACAAAAGAAATTAGATAATATTATAGTAATTAAAATAATAAAAATTATTATTTTTCCCTTATAAGTCAAACTAGTTATTAAATTATAATGGCTAGTTAGCCCTTCTCTTCATCTATTTAAGTCTGTCATCATGATCTGATCTCTCATCTTGTCCTAAAGATGAACCACACTAGTTGGTTCGAAACACATTGACAAATTCTTTTCAGATGTGATTATCACCAAAATATCTCTTTGTATAAATTATGGATCACAGAAGCCAAATTTAAAAAATCCCTTTATTACTGAGAGGGAGTGTTGAAAATGTAGCAATAAATTCCTAATTTAATTTTCCCTTGAATTAAATTAGGAGAAAATTAAAATTCCACATCACAAGGCAACTTGAATGAGTTAATTGAGTTGTTATCACTCAGTTAGCTTAGTTAATTCAATTTGAGGGCTTAACATGAGTTGTGTACAGTGATTCCCAAATTTTAGGAGCCTAGGTTGAGTTAATTTCAATTGTAACAATTTAATTCAGTTAAATTGATTTAAGGTGAGTTAAACTAGTTCCAACTGTTGGAGGAACTAGTGGGTGGTATAGCAATGGGGTGGAGCTTCAGTGTTTAACCAGTTAACTGATCAATCAACCTAAATTAACTCATGCATGGATGAAATTCGAGTTACCCAGTTGATATTGCAGTTCAAGGGCAGTGTACTATCAGTTGTAGAATTTTCCAAATTATGCAAGTGGTGCATATAGTCAAAGGAAGGCCTAAAGGAATTGCGCAATTATGAATGAGTAATTTCCCTAAATAATCGGGGCTGATTCCACATCAAAAAAATCAAGGAAATAGGATCTTGGAGGCTAGGAAAATTGGCTAAGTATTGGCCATAGCTAGCCAGTCAGGTAGATGAAAGAAGATACTTGTGCAGATTGTGCTCAAGCTTGAGCAAGCATATTGTATTCATCCAAATTCTTTGATTATTGCAATACAAACAGGAAGGGGTTTTGAGCGGTTTTTTTCCCCTATATTAGTTTCCCCTAGATAAATCTCTTTGTATGTGTGTTAAATCACGATGCATGTTTTGATATGTGTTCTCGATCATAAATTTTCTTCTGCATATAAGTAGATTAGATTTGAGTTTTATGTTTTAGTACATTACATAAGAAGTTTTGAATATATAATTAATTTCTACAATCACCCTCTTATAATAAACAAGGGTCTTCTATAAATCCCCTGCTTCCATGAATAGTCGAGCCAAGCACAAATATACAAGTTCAAATGATGTTGCTACTATAGGTCCCACAAAAAGTATAAAAACTTCATTCACTAGGAAGCATTATTCTTGCTTAATAATTTACATAGTTTTAACTTAGGAAAAGGAGGCAAATTATCCTATTTAGTATTTACCTCTCTTCCTTGATTATCAAAATGATTGAGGCGAGGATATTTTCCATGATCAAAGGGTGTTGGAACCTTCAACGCATGAAATTGAAAACATATGCATCTAGCTACCTTGTGATGTAATTCAGGTGTATCATATTGTGAGCTCAAGTTAAGATGCAGTAAACTTTTTGCTCGTAGTAATTTTGACACAAAAAAATCTTATATTTTCCTAGATCAACTTTTGCATTTATGTTATTAAGTAATTGTTGTAGCGGCTACAACCAACCTCCAAAATTTTTTCTATGCTTTGATTTTGTAGCCTTCCTTCCTATCCACAAGAGCTTATCTTGTACTATCGTCAAGTATTCATGATTTTAACATGACTTATTCATTCCATTTGTGCTTGTTTTCACTTGTTTTAAAACATAGATGATATGTTAAGTGATAAGATAACCTCCTGACTATGCCTTACACCAATTCTGGGCTTCCCTACAGAAAGTGCACAATCCATGAGGGCAAGCCAGCCTTGATGATTGGAATTTTGCAATCCAAACTAGAAGTTCATCCTTGAGCTCAAAAACTACACAATCATGGAAGGAGGCCCAACACTAAGCCCAGAAATTGTGCAATCCATCCCTTGAGCTCAGAAATTGTGCAATGCACTAAGCCTGAAAGTTGCCCAGTTCCCCATAATTGTGAAATCTTCCCTAGTAGTGTGCATGGAAAGTTTCCAAAAAAGAAAAAAAGCATCCCTAGAAAATAGGGTTTCATTATTATTTTCCCGAATGTGTCACAGTTGTTATTTTTAGAAATTTCCTCCAAGTGTCTCTTTTTCCTTAATTTTAGGCATTCGCATCATAAACCCTAATTTTCTCAAATATATTTAATTAACGCCTCTAGAGATCATTTTTACATTTGATATTGGATCTCTAGCATTCCCAAAGAGATCAAGGAACCTTCAATGGAGTTTTTGTTGTTTTCTTGGGTGAGTTTTGTTTTTTTCGTCTTTTGTCGTTTTTTCTGCCGCTTTTTGTCGTTTCACTTATGTGAGTGTTGTTGTTAGAAAATTATATATATTAGAGAAATGGAACACATAAAATATGTGGAAAAAAAACATAGAAATAACATATTAAACAAGAGAGACACAAAGTATATGTTTTTCACCCAACTTGGGCTACGTCCACGGAAACATCCAGTCCTTCCTTTATGTTATCCAACAAAATGAAGAGACACAACCTACAACAGATCCGTCATTATATCCTCCTCACTCTCACATGGTCCCTCTTGCTATTTCTCGCTCAAAGTATACACACAATACACAACCGCAATACAATACCCTCATACAATATAGGGGGTTGTCTTCTAGGGCAAAAACCCCTAAATTAAACATAACTTATAACGTCAGATCATCTACCTAATGAACGACCCAGATTGACTACGAAATTATAATATTTTACAAGGCAATTTTACATATGTTTTTAGCTTTGGGGGTGCTTCCCCCCTAACCCCCCCCCCCCCCCCCCCCAATGGGGGGATCATAAAATCGTCGTCGCCCCCCCTGACGATAATTAAACGACGTGCGGCATTGTCGCCCCGTTAAGGACAAGGATCCAACACGTCGATACATAAAGAATATAATTATGCTCCACACCCAACATTATTTTTATTTTTTCTCTTCATATTTGTTGGAGTTTTAACTTATATTAGCTTGTAAAAGTGTTTTTTAATTTTTTTCATTTTCCTTTAACAAGTGTCGCATCAGTTTTCTTGTTTTTGCACAGATGGTATTTGCTTTGGCAACTCTCCTCACATTTTTTATTTTCTTTCTATTTTTTGAGTTTATGTAATTGATTCTCATTGATATAACCATACTTATTCATATTTTCACTCAAAATCACATCATTACTTAGATCTGCTTGTTTCCCACACTTTCACTGGGCAGATCTTCACTTTCCCTTAGCCAGTTCTCACCTTGCCTAGTTGGGAATTGCACAATTCTAAGGCTCAAGCCGAGATCTTGGCCTATGAGACTGCACAATGTGCAGTAAAATCTTTCCTAACTGCGGATTGTGTAGTTTTAGGGCTCAGTATGCCACCTTGGCCACTAAGATTGTGCAATGCATAATCTCTCCCAGTCATTTTCCAGGATAAACCGTGTATTGTGCATTATTAAGCCTCAAGCTACACCCTTAACTTTTGGGATTTCACAATGCACAGTTCCCACAACAAGTCTCCCTCGCCTCATCTAGAAAATTTTGTAATATTGCTCATTAGTTCATCGATTTGCTACCTGTTCTTACTTTGAATGTAGTTTTAAAAAGACAATGTTTGCTTTCCATGAGTGTCTTTTCCCTCTCGCAGGTACCAAAATTGTTGAGCACTTCTCTCCAGCAATCATTGTTACCATGACACCCAAGAGAGCTACTTCCAAGTATGCTACTAAAAGCAGTATCGAGGAAGCAGTTGAAAAAACTCCAGTAAAATTTCCAGTGTATGAGGAAACTCAATTGTTTGTGGAAATGGATTCAGATATAGCATGGCAGAAATTTAAGGAAGATTTTCAGCAAAGAGCTTCAAGGTAGATCTAGAGGAATGGCAGGTATATCTCAGTGTTCAGTAATAAGGATTATATAGGGTTTCATGCAGATATATAGTCGTCCCATGTGCAAATGTCATCAGCTGGATTATTTCACATATTGATGTGAAGACCATGCCATTGAATAGTGCCAATGGACAGAAGCTTGCTACTTTTCTGGAAAAATATTATCAGCTTATGTATCACTTTTTCAAGCTAGAAACACTCATGTACTCATATTTATATGCCACCAATAGCTATGTGTGCACGAGAGATATTGTTATAGGCTAGGTGAAAGAGCCATCAAAGTTTCGAAGGAAACCTACCCATTCATACAAGACAAAGCCTCTCAGGAGGGAATACTAGCTCTTGGTTATCTTAGCTTGTAGGATCTACGGTCAACAGAGCATGGAGACCTTTCCTGAAGGGTGGGAAGTCTTATTAAACCAAGTTTTTAATGAAGGGAAGCCATTCAGTTGGTCATATTTGTTGGCTCGAAAGTTGAAAGCCCATGTAGCACATGACCAGAATCCTCCAAAGGGTGGAAAGCAAGGTTCTGTATATTTTCATATTTACTGGATGTGATCTATGCACATAATGCATTTCCTGGCATGGACTGTAATTGGACACCACGTGACCCTTATGTGGATGTCTATTGCAATCTACTCTCATATTTTAGCCATTAAAGAGTAATGGAGAAGCTAACTGACCACTTCATCATTCCTATATACAACTTGATCTTTGAGGAATAACCACCATGCATGTCATGTGAAGCAATGGAGGAAATATTAGAGATTTCATATTGGTTTGCCTCACCAAATGGAAACTTCCTTAGAATGTTCGGCGATCAAAATTCACTGCATATTTTGATAAGGTATTCCACCGACAAGCCTGTCATGCAAGAAGTTTCATATCACCTCTCCACAGGGTTTTCATCAACCTTGCATAAGAATAATAAATCACCATGGCCCACTCTTCCTATGTAAGTTGGATTGTACGAGATCAAGAATATCAAAGTTGTAGAGATAGAAGAAAACGTGATAGAGAAGTTGGCATTCAATATCATAGACTTTAATCTATATGATCCCCATGGTATTTTCAAAGAAAACTGTGTGAGAATACATTATCAGTGGCTCATCAGGAAATTTTATTGGGCGGAGGAGAATCCATGGAAGAATTTTTAAAAATCCTTCAACCCCCTTAAGCCGACCAGTTTAGCAGGAACTTCACAAGGTACTCCGTAGCAAGCAAAAAATATAGAAGAAGTGTGAGAAGAAGGGAGAAACCCCATGCAGGATAAGGGAAAGAGAAATTTTTCTCATATTCTAGGGGGAGAAAGAAGACACAAGATGAAAGCAGATTTATTTTTTATGAAAGTGGCTTTAGCAATTAAGGAAAAGAGGAAGAAAAAGATGCAAAGAGAATAGCTCAGGAATAGAGAAGAATGGTGGACGAGAATGGAGGAATAAAAGCATAAGTAAGAAAAATAATAGAATAAGAAGAAGGAAGAAGAAGAAAGGTGAGGTGCAATAGTAGAAGAAACGACACAGAAGCAAGCTAAAGAGTAAGAACAAAACTAGGCAGTAGTCGAAGAGGAGAGCATACAGATGCAGGATCGAGAGCTTTCTAAACACATTGAAGAATTGATTGATATTGTGGACATGGAGGATGAACCAAAGCCACAAAATCAGGATGTCGACCTGATGCTGAGTACACAACAAGTCACCATTTAGTCTCCATCGCCTCCAGCAGCATAGTTAGCTTTGAGCGAGGAAGAGGAAGTTATTCCTCTTGATGATGATCCAGTCATATACACGTACAATATTTCTTATGGTGAACTTCAGAAGAATATTATACAAGTGTGTAAGAAGCACTTTCTAAATGACCTCCCATCTCTTGCATTCATTAGAGAAAGGGTGATAGTGGCAAACACTAGGAAGAATCCTAATGCCATTTCCAAATTCAAATTGGCCTTCGAAGGTGCAACAAGATTAAACACTTAGTATTTGATAGCCGAGAATAAGAAATTAGCACAAAAAATCACAAGCTATCAAGAAAGAGGTAGAAAAGCTTCGTGAAACATCTCAGAATGTATCTTCCTGACAGGTCTACTTGGAAGACATGAGAGCAAGGATACGTGGTGAATTATCGACACTTGGAGAGACCATGCAGAACCTATATGAGGAGCTTGCGACTGTACATAAGGAAATTTTCCTCTTGCATGGCTTACAACAGTAGAGGAAATACTTTTTCAAAACTCTTAGGAATGTACAAGCTGCCATCATTGTCGTGCATGAATGGTCAATGCAATACAAAGGGTCATCACTTGAATTGGTAAAGAAAATGAAGCAACACGCAGATATGGAGAAAGCAAGAGTTTGAATGTTGATCCAAATTAACAATAATCTCACCGTGTTCATTGGTAGCACTCAAGCCTCTTATGTATGGTTATAGAACAATTTGTATTTATTGGTGAACTCACACAAGATCCCATTAGTTGGCTCACTCATCGAAGCCAAACCCAAGAACCAGGTTAAGCAGGAGATCGAAGAGTACTTGAAGCATCTTAGACAGATTTCCACCAAGGAATATTTGAAGTTGAATGGAGGAAACATGCAGAACCACATTGGTGGTCCTATCTAAATAAGAACAATGTTGCTCCTTCACGAGAAGGAAGTTAAAAAAGGTTCCAAATCATTGTACCCAAATTCTATGGAGGCTAGATTCCACTTCCAGCCAGACACAATCACATGGTTTGTGGATGTCATCGCATAGTACCAAACATGTGACTGCGAAGCATCAAGTGGAAGTCACTAAGCTAGAGTTTCTCCAAACTCAAGTATAATTTTGATTTGTCTTGTTAGATTGTCAAGTTGTCTCTACCATATTTTGTCTTATATGCCATATGAGTGTAAAATGAAATATTATTTGTAATTAATTGTAAAGTGGAATTCCAAGTGCCAATATTGGAATGTTAAAAGCCATGATGTAATGTAATGAGTCATTTTTTAAAGAAGTTGAAGAGTCTTGAGGGAATTCAAAGAGTCACAAAGGGGAATGTGAAGATTCACCCTTTTTGTTATAAATGTATCCTCATAACTCATGTGGAGGGATTTTTGGACCCAAGATTTTGGCTAGGCTTAGGCTTAGAAAGGAGCTTGGGAGTTTTGTGAGATCCTTTGGTTCTCATTAGTGTAGAGGGAGTATATGTCTTTGGAGTAGTGATGCAGGAGCATTAGCACTCAAATTAAATTTTAATTGTTTAATTAGCCCAAGGAGGGGTCAAGTTGTAAATATTGTAAAATTCTCATGTAAAATGATAATTCTTAGCAAAGCATAGGTAGGGAATATTCTAGTTGGCTTTTGTAAACATATCCATAGAAAAATGGGATATTAGAGAGGATATTTGATGTTTATGCTAAGAAGTGAGATAAGTCATAAATTAGGGATAAGAAGGATTTTCTTAGAATAGAAGTTGTTTCAAGTCTATAGGAGTCGATTGTGAGGGCTGGATAAGCTTTGGAATGTAATATATATTCATTATAAGTTTCAAGAGAAATAGAGAGTAGGAATTAGAAAGTGGAGCAGAGGCGAATTTAAATGAAGAAATCAAGTCTGAGAGGAGAGGTCAATTTAAAACAAAGAAGATTATGCCAAGAGATAGATTAGAGAGGCGAGAGCCAAGAGAATAGAGAGGGTTTTTTATAGAAGAGAGAAGGCCATGAAACAATGCATCAGGCAAAGCCAAATTGTAATAGGTTTTATTGTATCTGTACATTTATTTAATTAATGAAGAGATTGAATTTCATTGTGACTGTGTGATTGTTTCTTTTATGTGTTGATTTATCCGTAAAAGAATAAATATGATTCTATGTAATATTTCATTTTTAAATTAATTTTGATGAATGCATAAGTCTTTTCTGAGTGATAGAAGACTTAATGGCTGGGTAGAATCTGTGTGATTCCAGTCTGGAGCAAGTGGATGTGTGTGCAGGTTGAATAAGAAACAAATCTATATTCTGGATTCAGATATCTAATACATAATGATGTGTTGTATTCGACATTGAAATAGTATGCAAAGTGTGCAGCAACGTATAATCATAGATCCAAGCGAATAACATAAGTTAAATATCAAGAACGAGATAATATCTTTGAATATCGAAGTTAAGTGAGTGGTTTTAACACAAATTTGTGAGCGCCATGGAGGTGTGCTAGACTACAATCAACATTGGTTAAATTCTGTGTGGAATGTGATGTGAATCACATTCATGTTTTGTTGTGAAGTTATAAATATGTTGTGGAGAACATAGATCATCCAAGTGGAATCGAATTAGCCTCAGAGGTAGATCAATTTCGTTATGAAGATAACAATTTTATACATTGTTGTAATTTCTAATAGCTATTGATCTCTAAAGGTATGTGTTGAGTACAAAGGGAGTGTAGTTTTAATTGAAGATATAAGCCAAGGATTGGAGGCGGTTCTGTGGATTGAATCTGTCCTCAAAATGCATGCAAGGAACAGAGCATGGTGAAGTGAGCATTATGTGGAATTCGAACAAACAGAGTAGCAAATGAAGGGAATTCACAAGGAAAAACCAACATCCAACTTGAGGTTAAATTTATGATCAAAGGAAGACGAATTTTGAAATTTTGTCATCTATGTTTTATGCAGAAGCGAGTCTATTTGGTAACTCGTGAGCTATTTTCAAAAAAATTCCCTAGTTGAGAAGTTCCGAAGGGATCTTTCAATGGTGTTTTTGCAGACTGGGTGAATTAAAAACAATTTGTTGTAGTTCCTTATTCCGCAGTTTAAAAAATTGTTCATGATTTTTTTCCTTTTCTTACAGTTTATGCCTGCAACACATTATCGAGATCCTTTTGACACCAATCGCCAATGGAAATCCTTTACTCCGAACCTTGCAACAGCAAATCAAACTGTAACACATATTTCAACGCAATCATAGCCACTTAACGATGTTCACATATTTTCTTGGTCAGATGATATGGATCTTCGCTACTATCATATCTTCTATTGAGACAACCAAATATATTGTAATTTTGATTAATGAAAAACTCTAGAGAGAATTTAGTAAAATAGGCTGTGGTCTGTATATGTCTGCAATATGGGTATTATGTATATTTCAGGACTTATATTATGAGTTATCTAATAAGGCTAGAATATGGCTAGAGACTTCCTTATACCTTTAAAAGAACATAAATTTGGGCCACTGATTTGTAAGATCATATTATGTTTAAATGGTGGTGATTGGGTTCTATGCATGAAAGAAACATATAAATTATAATTTTTCATTACAAAAGTCTATTCTCAACCATTAGTTAAGCAGTTCAACACATTTGTAGATTGAATATGTCAAAAAAAGTGCCACTTAGATTAGGAAAAAACTGAGTGTGAGAGCTTGCACCTAGAGGGTGCATCATTTGGTATCAGAGCGTAGGTTAAAGCTCTTTTGAGGCTTAAAGCCAAAGGTTGGTGAAAGATCTTTTGAATTTAAGCATAATTGTTCAGAATGCAAGTGTGTTCCGGAAAAAAGAGGAGATCAGTAAAGAAAATGTGCTTTGTAGAAAATTAACAGAGATATTGCAAAGAGGAGATTAGGCTATTTGAATCTGATAAGAAGAAGGCACGACAGAAGATGGGAGTAAGTGATACTCTTAAGAAGAGACTGCAGAAGCATAAATAAAGCACGACTATGGTTGTTTTCTTGTGGAGAATGGAGATTCACTCGAATGTGAAGAGTGGATGGAGACTGCTTGTGAAATCATGCAAGTATTGTTTTACTTAACTCTGATTTGAGTTTTGCAGGATAAAAGAGAGATTGAATATTGATAGTTTCATCTAATGAAGAATCTCAGGAAAAGAAGATTAAGCCTTAAGAAGCAGTGATCACGGAAGCTGGTAAAGATTTCTGAGTGAAAGAAGAGTGTGGCGTGAACCTAGTATTTTATTTGTGATTTAAATACAAGAGGAAAATTGTGTTCTCAAAAGTGCAGATGAGTTGAAGCCTAGAAGGAGCAAAGAAATGCTTAAATAAAGTTCCAGAGAGGGGACTAGTGGCCAAGTATAGAGGAAAGCTTGGTGAGGTAAGTTGTAGTAGGGAGGACTTGCTATTGTAGAGGCTTAAGTACAACTCATAGTGAGTGAGGAACTCATAGAGATAGAGGAGAATATGACTAATTATATTCATAGCATAGGTTCTGAGAGAGACCATAGTAGAAGAAGAGCAGATGGCATGGATGAAGAATATGAGAAAGAAAAGGTTGAGATAAGAATGCAATTAATTTGTTGATGAAGTTGTTCAAGAGAAGTAAAGCAGACCAAATATATGGTTACATAATGAGAAAGAAGGTGAAATGGCACAAGCTATAAGAGAAGAGAGAGCATCAAGTGAATATGCAATTAATAAATGAGCTTAAAAATATTGATAAGATAATGGATGTTAAATTGAGGTTGGATAAGCTCAAAGGAGTTGAGCTACAACAAAAGGAAGTTGTTGGAGAAGAACAAGTTCCTTGTGAACTTGAGGATGGAGTCTTAATTTTTGAACCATTAGTTGAGGCTACTAAGCCTTATGATTTTGAAATTAACAATTTGTGTATGCTTGCAGGTGTAATACATGATGATATTGTCAAAGAGGAAGAAGCAGAGAGACATAATTTGAATTCTATTTTAAAGAAGAAAGATGAGACAATTAGGTCTCATGAAGAAACTCATACACAGTTGAAGGAAGATAATTATTTTCATCATACTACTGGAGCTATAAGCAGAGGGAAGTGAGCAAAAGAAGTTTAATTTTGTAAACCTGAGGAAGGTATTTTACTTGATAAAGAAAGAGAAGATGTGAAGGAAGGACAAGATGAATATCTTGTGAGATGTTTGGCAAGTTCAGACTAGCCTGAAGATTTCATGGTTAAGACACCAAATGGAAGCATGAAGTCCTATGATTATTGTATGAATACAGGTTGTTTTACAAATGGAGAAAGACAACTATTAAAAGTTGTCATAAAGGGGGGAAAACTTGAGGAAATGCTTGTTGGAAGCATGAAGAAAGAGCAGAGCAAGTACTCTATTATAAGTGAAGATGAGATTTTTACATCTCATAAAGGTAAACAAAAATAAAATTATGTTATAAGAAATAGTGAAACAGAAATTCCTTGCCAAGGTAATAAAGTTGAGGATTACATGCTAAGATAAGGGAAGATTGCACAAGGACAACTAAGAATTTTTTTTAATGCAATTGGCAAAGAGAAGTTGATTTTCGAGAGTAGCCAAAAAGAAGAACATATTTTGGAAACTGTTATGAAAGAGGCCAAAAATGAAGAGCATATTGAATTCATAGTTTTAAAGTGTGAAGAAGAGATTAGATTACTAGAAGAGCTATTGAAAGAGCCTAAAAGTGAAGAAGAAATTACAATCAAAGAAGAATACATGTTTATAACATCTAAGGAGACTGAGATGAGTTTAAATTGTTAAGTTAATGGTATGTTGGTAGGTGTATATGAAGAAGATGCAAATAATGTTGTAATAAGAGAGATGGGGGACATCTTATCTCTTGGAAATGAGAATAAATTCCAAAAGTAGAAAGAGAGTGTTGCACAAATTTTATCTTCAAAGGAATTAAAGATGAAAGATAATGGAATTGTGATCAATAGCTAGAAAGAGGTGTTGGCAAGGGAAAAGAAGATTTAAAGCAATGTGAGATTGCAAAGATTTATGGCAGTGAAAATTCCGTCATGGAAAAGAAAGGAGTAAGACATTTTAATGTATTAAACATCTTTGAAAGATGTGAAGAAGAAGGAGAAGACAGTAAGAGTTTTGTAACTCTTACACAAGAAATAGAACAACAACAACAACAAAGTATTTTAGATAGAGAAATAGAGAATTTGATGAAGCTTATGAGAAATGAACATAAGGAAAGGAGCTCCAGACAGAGAAGACAAATAGCTAGTTGTATGAAAGGCTGGATTGTAACAAATATTGAAGGTAAAGTCAATGGAATATTACAAACAAAGGCATGGAAACCAGGAGAAGCAATAAAAGACAGCATAATACGTGGACAACAGTTGAAAGGAGCAAGGAGATCACTGAATAATAAAGTATGGGATCCAGGAGGATGATGATTGGAACACATGATCTGGAGATGATGATTCTTTTGTACTTTGGGAGTCTGATGCAGGAGCATTAGCACTCAAATTAAATTTTAATTGTTTAATTAGCCCAAGGAGGGGTCAAGTTGTAAATATTGTAAAATGTTAATTCTTAGCAAAGCATAGGTAGGGAATATTCTAGTTGACTTTTGTAACCATATCCATAGAAAAATGGGATATTAGAGAGAATATTTGTTGTTTATGCTAAGAAGTGAGATAAGTCATAAATTAGGGATAAGAAGGATTTCTTAGAATAGAAGTTGTTGCAAGTCTATAGGAGTTGATTGTGAGGATTGGATAAGATTTGGAATGTAATATATATTCATTGTAAGTTTCGATTGAAATAAAGAGTAGGAATTAGAAAGTAGAGCAGAGTCCAATTTAAAAGAAGAAATCAAGTCTGAGAGGAGAGGCCAATTTAAAACAAAGAATATTAGGCCAAAAGATAGATTAGAGAGGCGAGAGCTGAGAGAACGGAGAGCGTTCTGTGTAGAAGAGAGAAGGCCATGAAACAACGCATTAGGCAAAGCTAGATTGTAATAGGTTTTATTGATCTATACATTTATTTAATTAATGAAGAGATAGAATTTCATTGTGACTGTGTGATTGTTTCTTTTATGTGCTGAGTGATCCGTAAAAGAAAAAAATCTGATTCTATGTGATATTTCATTGTTGAATGAATTTTGATGAATGCATAAGTCTTTTCTGAGTGATAGAAGACTTAATGGCTGGGTAGAATCTGTTTTATTCCAGTCTGGAGTAAGTGGATGTGTGTGCAGGTTGAATAAGAAATAAATCTATATTCTAGATTCGGAGATCTAATACAGAATGGTGTGTTGTATTCGACATTGAAATAGTATGCAAAGTGTGCAACAATGTATAATCATAGATCCAAGAGAATAACAAAATTTAAATCTCAGGAATGAGATAATCGCTTTGGATATCGAATATAAGTGAGTGGTTTTAACACAAATTTGTGAGTGCCATGGAGGTGTGTCGGACTACGATCAACATTGGTTAAATTCTGTGTGGAATGTGATGTGAATCACATTCATGTTGTGTTGTGAAGTTATAAATTTGTTGTGAAGAACAAAGATCATCCAAGTGGAATTGGATTAGCCTCATAGGTAAATCAATTTCGTTACGAAGATAGCAATTTTATACATTGTTGTAATTTCTAATAGTTATTGATGTCTGAATATATGTGTTGAGCTACAAAGGGAGTGTAGTTTTAATTGATGTTCGAAACCAAAGATTGGAAGTAATTCTATGGATTGAATCTATCATCAAAATGCATGAAAGGAATAGAGCATGGTGAAGTGAGCATCTTGTGCAATTCGAACAAACATAGTAGCAGATGAAGGGAATTCACAAGGAAAAACCATCATCCAAATGGCGGTTAAATTTCTGATCAAAGGAAGAGGAATTTTGAAATTTCGTCATCTGGGTTTTGTGAAGAACCAAGTATATTTAGTGAACCATGAGCGATTTTCCAAAAAATTCCCTGGTTGAGAAGTTTCGAAGGGATATTTCAACGGTGTTTTCATAGACCACATGAGTAAAAAAATGATTTTCTGTAGTTCCTGCTTCCACAGTTTAATTGTTGTTCATGATTTTTTCCCATTTTCTTATAGTTTATGCCTACAACACATTATCGAGATCCTTTTGAATCCAAACACCAATGGAAATCCTTTACTCTGAACGTTGCAACGGAAAATCAAACCGTAACACATATTTCAATGCAATCAGAGCCACTTGACGATGTTCACATATTTTCCTAGTCAGTTGATTTGGATCTTTGCTGCTATCAGATATTCTATTGAGACAGCCAAATATATTGTAATTTTGAATAACAAAAAACTCTAGAGAGAATTTAGTAAAACAGGGTGCGATCTGTATATGTCTGCAATATGGGTATTATGTATATTCCAAGACTTATATTATGAGTTAGCTAATAAGGCTAAAATATGGCTACAAAATTCCTTGTACCTTTAAAAGAACATCAATTTGGGCCACTGATTTGTAAGATCACATTATGTTTAAATGGTGGTGATTGGGTTCTACGCATGAAAAAAACATAGAAATTATAATTTTTCATTGCAGAAATCTATTCTCAACCATTAGTCAAGCAAGTCAGCACATTTGTAGATTGCATATGTCAAAAAATGTTCCACTTAGATCAGGACAAAACTAACTATGAGAGCTTGCACCTGGAGGGTGCGTCAAGTAGCAAGTGTTGCTAACTTCACATTCCACTATTGAGGCTACTGATTAGTCAATGGTGTATGTATGATTGGAACTTTCAATTTTAATAAAAGCTCAGAGTCGACATGCTTTCATGCATATGTTATGAATATATTAGGATTATTCTTGTTGTATTTTCAATGTATGTTATTTAACTTACGCTTATGCTTATGAACTATTTTATTTGCACTGGAATGAATATTATTCAATGTGTGTTGTTGTATTATTTCATCGCTGTTAACTTGTGAACTATTTCACAAACTAGATTGTGATTTCATTTATGCTAGTATGTTCCTTTTAAGCTACTTACTATTACCGCCTTCTAAGGGGCTCACTTCTTTTCCCTTCATGTGTTGGAACATTCATGCATCGCACTTGCCTTTCTTCAGGGTCACACACTTTCTCTCACCAAAGTCACCATACATCACTATATGTGTATTTGCATTTAAGGCATATCATTAACACCCACTACATCAGAAACCAACCCATAGATCCGGATGGGACTCCTACACCAACTGGTGTGAGGTCTAATTTGGACTTCATATCAGGGAGATCCCGTGAATGTTGGCAAGTCTATCACTGTCAACATTTCTAGCACTAGAAGGAGGGACAAATGACAAGATAATCCCATGAAGTTTATTTTAATTTCCACACACATTTATGGCTTCCTCCCAAATGAAAATCCCAACATGTTTTTATAGAACTGCAAATATGAAAGTATCGGCGAGAACCATTGATGAATTGTCAAATCTTAAATTCAATGGGAACGGTTAAACAACCTTCTTTGAGCACATCGCTCATTTTCTTGATATTTTCACGAAACACAACATCCACTGTGAGGATTCTTCTTGTAGATTGTTCATTCTCACATTCGAAGGGCGCG
This sequence comes from Pinus albicaulis, assembly GCA_034641835.2. NCBI lineage: Eukaryota > Viridiplantae > Streptophyta > Pinopsida > Pinales > Pinaceae > Pinus > Pinus albicaulis. The sequence continues at coordinate 22,143,015 of CM076578.1, read as the reverse complement.
TAAGGGAATGGTGTAACACATTTCATGTTCCCTTCATACACTCTTACAAACATATTTCCACAAAACTGTTATGCGCTTTCAATGTGTATGATCATAAATTTGTGCTCAATAAAATTATGTGGTTGTGAAAATCACTTGACGAATCACACGAGGATTTTCACGATTGTTGCATTCATTTTCTCTTTGAATTTCCTGGAGATGGAGTTTATTGGCCTTTTTTGTTAGATAAATTCCAATTTATTGTTCGCATTTCGAATAATCTTCACAACTACGAATCTTTCTAAAGTCTCCCAATATACCTCGGTATTATATCTTCTAAATCAGCAACATACGAAGTTGTTGTTCCAAGTGACCCTTTATCCCCTTCCCATGAAACAGCTCCAGTTCCACAGGTTGATGTGGGATATCTTGAGAATTATTTCATTGATCTAACACCATATTCTCTCACCCCACATACTTAGAATTTCAGCGTAGGTTTGGACTGTGAATCTAATGGTTGCGATGAAGTGTTATCTCCTCGTCGTCCATCCTTTGGTTTTTTTCGTCCTCTAGATTGTGAGTTGTTGTGCTTACCCATGTCAAATATTTCTTTTGATGTTCATGAGGATCATATTTTGGATGGAGTTGGTGTTGAGAAACCAACCTGCGATATCATTTACGATGACTATGTGTGGGAGTCCACATCCGAACAAGAATATGTGATGAAGGATGATTCTTCTCCTTCTGCACCTCTCCCTCATTATCCTGACATTTTCCACGATTTTTTCATTCCTATTGAATCTTGTAAAAAATCAATTCCTGATGATCCTACTACTTGCTATCATTCTTAGAACACGTGAAATGTCAGTTTCTCATCCTAATGTGGAGAGGAAAAATTTTCTCTTATTGATCTCCCCAATCTCTCATATCATAATTCTAAAAACACAAAGGGTGAATTTTTTTTTTCTCGATATTCCCCTCTTTACGATTCGTCAAATCATGAGGATGCCTCAGCTTTCAATCTTTAACTTTATGATCATGGATGCCATGATATTTTCATTGATTCATTTGATCAAGTCTGATTTTTCCATTGTTGATTTTTCTAAGCCACCAATCTTTGATGATCCATCTTCTGATGAGTTGGAAATTTCGCAAGTTGTCGAAGCACTTTACCCTGAGCTAATGGTTATGTCAGGTTCTCATAGTATTGATGCCAGTTCCACCTTTGATCAGAACAGTGTTGAATCTTTCAAGGCTCCTCATCACTTTTTTAACACAATGAAAATCAACATGTTTCACCAATTTTTCACCCTCGATCTGTATTTCATGATCCTATCGCTCATTCATTGGATGAGTCATACCTAGAGAGCACTGTTGAAAAATGAAAGTTTTCTTCTTTCTTGATGTTCACTTGTTTCCAAAGTTCGAAATTTTTTCCTTGCATTTCTTTGAGATGCAGTGTGTTTGAACACCATAATGCATCGAAAAAAATCCTTCCATGCGCATTTATTTCATAATTTTCTGCGTATAATTTCAAACTTCGAACATTTTGGTTTGTATTTCCTTTTTTTTTTAATGTTTGAATATATTTCTTGATATGAATTACCTCCCTCACATAGTCCAGCCAATGCGCCGGTGGCTACACTGGAAATTTCATTTTATGTGATTATGGCCTATTCTCTGATTAGCTTAGGAGCAGGAGTAGTTGTTTTCTTTTCTTAGTTGTTTGTTGTTTTCTTTGATTTTCTTTATTTTGACTTACTTTCCACTTTGCTCTTTTTTTTTCTTTTTCTTTTTAGTATTAGGATAGCTTTCACATGAGACCATGTTTGGTTTCTGAGAAAGCATGGTAAATTCCAAGAGGAAGTTGTGCTACTATCAACACTTGGTTATCTGCTATTCCCTCGCTTTGCGTGAATCTTGCATCCTTTTAAGTCAATGATACTCATGAAAAATGTGTTTCTTCTGGGAGAAAATCGCAGTAGAATAATAATGCTTAAATCTTTAACTAGTACCTCCTACTCTAATAGAAATCTTTCTATTTTTGGTTAATCCTTGTCAACTAATTCAAGTAGAGTAAGGAGGGGAGGAAAAAATTAACAAGTATGTCAGAGGTGTATATAAATATCCTTCTCTGAAGGAACAACCTATTCTTCTCTCAATAAGTCAGGATCCCTCTTCTGCCCCATGAAATAAATAAGTGCCTATGAACAAAATTTAAAAAATAAATGAAATAAAGGGTGAAAGAAGAGAAAGGATTCCTTCACGGGGAGGTGAAGCAAGAAACTCCGCTGGGGTACTATCTAGGCTCACTGGAAGCGGAGCAATGTTTGTGTTCCTGAAGTGACTTCGTTGGGGTACTATCCAAGCCAGCTGGCAGCAGAGCGACACTAGAGATGAAAACTAAGGGTGACAATTTCTTTTAGTTGTGCATCTATATACTCCTCATCCCCAATCGAAACAACTCAGTTTGACTTGGCTTGGTTAGTGTGTCTTCGATGAAGATAATGGTATGGACTACATATTTAACATGAGCTAAGTGAAGAATCTATGACAATAAATGAAATGAACATTACTTCTTCAAGAATTAGACTAATTTTGCATGAGACAATATTCATTCAGAGAGATGGAGTTCTACGAGTGTGTCGCCAAGCATTTTAGCGGCTACAACCACCCTCCAAAATGTTTCCTATGCTATGATTTTGGAGCTTCTTGTCCACAAGAGCTTATCTTGTATTTTCATCAAGTATTCATGATTTGAAAAATATTTATTCTTTTAATTTGTGCTTGTGTTCACTTGTTTTCACACTTAGCTGATCTTTTAAGTGACAAGTTAACTTGTTGACTTGGCCTTAAAGCAATTTTGGGATTTCCTCCAAAAAATGTGTAATCCATGAGGACAAGCCAACCTTGATGATTGGAATTGCATAATCTAGACTGGAAGCTCTGCCTTGAGCTCATAAAACATGTTAAAGCAATTTTGGGATTTCCTCCAAAAACTATGCAATCCATGAGGACAAGCCAACCTTGATGATTGAATTGCATAATCTAAACTAAAAGCCTTGCCTTGAGCTCAGAAAACATGTAGTCATGGAAGGAAGCCCATCACTGAGCCTAGGAATTATGCAATCCATCCCTTGAGATCAGAAACTGTGCAATGCACTAAGTCGAAAAGTTGCCAAGTTCCCCAAAATTGCGTAATCTTCCCAGGAAGTGTGAATGGTAATTTTCCCGAAAAAGAAAACAATCATCCCTAGATAATATGGATTCATTATTAGTTTCCTAAAGGTGGCACCATTGTTATTTTTAGAAATTTCCACCAAGTGTCGCATTTTCCTTAATTTTAGGCATGCACATCATAAACCATAATTCACTCAAATATATTTAATTGATGCCTCTAGAGCTTGTTTTTATATTCAATCTTGGATCTCTAGCATTCCCAAGGAGATCAAGGAACCTTATGTGTATTTTTTGTCGCTTTTTCGGGTGAGTTTTGCTTTTGTCACTTTTGCCATTTTTTCTATTGCTTTTTGTTGTTTCAGTTTTGTGAGTATTTTTTTTTTTGTTTATCTTCATGGTTGCTAGAATTTTAACTTATATTAGCTTTTAGAAGTGTTGTTTCAGATTATCATTTGCATTTCACAAGTGTTGCATCAGTTTTCTTGTTTTTGCATCGATGATCGTCGTTTCAACTACTCTCCTCACATATTTGATTTTCCTTTTGTTTGTTGAGTTTATGAAATTGATTCACATTGATATAACCATAATTAGTCAGATATACACTCAAACTCACATCATCCCTTAGATCTCCTTGTTACTCACACTTTTACCAGGAAAATATGCACTTTCCCTTGGCCATTTTTCACCTTTTCCAGCTGGGCATTGCACAAGTATGAGGCTCAAACTGAGAGATTGGCCTATGAGACTATGCAAGGCACAGTATAGGCTAGCCCAACTACGCATTACATAGTTACAGGGCTCAGTCTGCCACCTTGGCCACTGAGACTATGCAATGTGTAGCCTCTCCCAGTCACTTCTAGGCTAAACTACGCATTTTGTAGTCTCAAGCCTCAAGCTACACCCCTGATCATTAGGACTGTGCAATGTGCAGTTCCCACAACTAGTCTCCCTCACATTATCCATAAAATTGCACAAAATTGCTCATTAGTTCACTTTTTTGTTTCTTGATCTTGCTTTGAAGGTAGATTTACAAAAGCTAATGTTTTATTTCCATGAGTGTATTTTCCCTCCCGCATGTACCAAAATTTTTGTGAACTTCTCCCTAGAATTAAATGTTACCATCGCACCCAAGAGAGGTTCTTCAAAATATGCCACTGAAAGAAGTACTAAGGAAGGAGTTGAGAAAACACTAGTAAACTTTCCAGTGTTTGTGGAAACTCAATTGTTTGTGGAAAATGAGATCAAACCTAACATGGAAGAAAGTTAAAGAATAATTTTCAACAAATAGCTTCAAGGAAGATCTATAGGACCAACAGGTATATCATAGTGTTCAACAGTCAGGATTATACAAGGTTGCATGCAAATATCCAGTCTTCCCATGTGCAGATGTCATCACCTGGATTGTTTCACAGATTGATGTGAAGACCATGACATTGAAAAATTCCAACGGACAGAATCTTGCTACTTTTCTAGCGAAAGATTATCATATTATGTATCACTTTCCCAAGCTATAAACACTCATGGACTCGTACTTCTATGCCACCAACAACTATGTGAGCACAAGAGATATTGTTAAAGGCTGGGTGAAAGAGCCATCAATGTTTCGATGGAAACCTACCCATTCATACAAGACAAAGCCTCTCAGGAGGGCCTACCAGGTCATGGTTATCTTAGCTTGCAAGATCTATGGTCAACAGAGCACAGAGACCTTTCCTAAAGGGTGGGAACTCTTATTGAACCAGGTTATCAACAAGGCGAAACCGTTCAACTGGTAATATTTGTTGGCTCGATAGTTGAGAGCCCATGTAGCACATGCCCAAAATCCTCCCAAGGGTGAGCAAGCAAGGTTATATATGTATGCATATTTACTATATGTGATCTGTGCACATGATTCATTTCCCGGCACGTATTGGATTTAGACACCACAAGACCCTATTGTGTATGCCTATTGAAAGTTGCTCTCAAATTTCGGCCATCAAGGAGTAATGGAGAAGCTAAATGACCACTTCACCATTCCACTATACAAGCTTATCTTTGAGGAAGAACCACCTTGCATGTCACATGAAGCAATGGAGGAAATATCGTAGATCGTAGATTGTTTTTCCTCACCTGATAGCACCTTCCTTAGAATGTTTTCAGTCAGAAGTCACCACATCCTTTTCCAAGGCATGCCACCGACAAGCTTATCATGCAAAAAGTTTCATATCATCTCTCCACAGGGTTTTCATTAGCCTTGCATAGGAAGAAGCTAGTTCCATGACCCGCTATTCCTATGCAAGTTGGATTGTACGAGATTAAGAATCTCAAAGTTGCGGAGATCGAAGGAAAGGCAATAGAGAATTTTGCATTTGGTATCTGAAACTTTAAGTTGTATGATCCCCGTGGTTATTTCAAATACCATTATGCGAGAATACATTATTAGTGGATCAACGAGACATTTCATTAGCCGGAGGAGGATCCATGGAAGAATTTATATAATTCCTCCAAACCTCGCGAGCCAGTCATTTTAGCAGGAACCTCACAGGTCACTCTGAAAAATAAAACAACTCTAGCATTAGTGCTAATAGAAGGGAGAAACCTCGTGAAGGATAAGGGAAAGAGGAAATTTTCTAACAATCTAGGGGGAGAAAGGACATGCAAGATGAAAAAGGATCCATTTTTTATGAAAGCGGCTTTAGCAATTGAGGCTAAGAGGAAGTAAAGGATGCAGAGAGCATAAAGGAGGAATAGAGAATAATAGCAGAGGAGAATGGAGGAGGTAAATCGGAAGCAAGAGCAAGAATAGAAGTAGAAGTGTGAAGAAGAAGAAAGGCAAGGTGCAATAGTAGAAGAAGAAGCGCAAAAGCAAGCTGAAGAGAAAGAACATAATAGGCCAAGAACAGAAGAGGAGAGAAAGCATATGCAGAATCAGGATCTTTCTCAAAATTTTGAAGAATTGATTGAGATTGTGGACATGGAGGAGGAATCGGAGCCACAAAATAAGTATGTTATAGAAATTACCCAAATGGATTCAATCTGATATTGTAATGTACTAAAAAAAAATACTGAATCCTTTTAGAAATTTGCAGAAACCAAATACGATTGCACAATCACATAAAAATTAAGAGAAATAAATTATCAGTTGCACAACACAAGATGTATCTATGGAAAGAAACTGCTAAAAACCTCACTATTTGTATATTGCATAAAGTCAAGACCATGAAAAAATACAATGTTGTTTCTCTCCCTGAGAAACCTTTGCACATTGTTGACTGTCTCACTCTGATCTAGGAAAAATGAGTCAAATACTTAAACAATTCTCAGACTATGTCTGACCAGCCTTACTTACGCATTCCTAGAGGAATTATGTCCCTATTAATAAGGAAATTCCCAAGAATTGATTGTGCAATTCCTTCTAGGCATCCTAATGACCTCATGCATGACCTGTACAATTTTCTAATTATACAACTGATAGTTATCTTCTCTTTAGCCTCAATCTCAACTGGGCATTCCTTAGAACTGACATGCAACAGTTAATTATATTTAATTATTAGTTAACTGATTGATCACTAGCTCCACTCTCAGTTAGAACTATTTAAACTGATTTTAACTCAATTAATTGAGTTAACTAATTACAACTCACAAATAAATGTAATTGGACCCCCTAAAATCATGGGATAAATCTACATGTCTCCTCTCTAACCCTCAACTCAAATTTCCTTTCTAACTAAGTCTTCCTGACTCAGTTAACTAATACAAGTCGTCATGAGATGAAATTAAAATTTCTCTTCCAATTTAATTAAGGGAAAATTAAATCAGAATCCCTCTTTGGTGCCATTTATTTGTGCCATTTCAACAGATTTTGACCTGATGTCGAGTACAAAATAGGTCACCATTCAGTCTCCATAACCTCCAGCAGCAGAGTTAGCTACGAACAAGGAAGAGGAATTTGTTCCTCTTGATGATGATCTGGTCATGGATGCATACAATCTATTGTATGATGAACTTCAGAAGAATATTGTACAAGCGTGTAAGACGCACTTTCCCGACGACCTCACATCTCGTGTATTCATTAGAGAAAGGGTGATAGTGGTAGACACCCGGAAGAATCCTAATTCCATTGTCAAAGCCAGCTTGGCCTTCGCAGGTGCAACAAGATCAAACATGCAGTACTTGATCACCTAGAATAAGAAATTGGCATAGAACTTATAGGTTGTCATGCAAGAGGTAGAACAGCTCCGCGTAGCAGCTCACAATACAACTTTTGCATAGGTCTACTTGTATGAGATGAGAGCAATGATACTTGGTTAAGTATCGACACTTGGAGAGATCATGCAGAACCTCTATGAGTAGCTTGTGGCCATACATAAGGCATTTTTCCACTTGCGTGGCTTGCAACAAGAGAGCAAAGACTTTGTCAAAACTCTCAGGACTGTACAAGTTTCCATTTGTGTTGTGCATGAATGGTGAATCTGATACAAAGGGGCATCGCTTGACTCGGGAAAGAAATTAAAGCAATGGGAAGAGCTGGAGAAAGAAAGAGTCTGAATGTTGATCCAGAATAACAAGAAGCTCTCCTTGTTCATTCAGGCCTCATATGTACGATTATACAACAGTTTGGATTTCTTGGTGAACTCACACAAGATCCCATTAGTTGGCTCGCTCACTAAATCCAAGCCCAAGAACTAGGTCAGGAAGGATATTGAAGAGTACTTAGAGAAGCTTAGATGGATTTCCACCAAGGAATATTTGTAGTTGAATAGACAGAACATGCAAAACTATGTCGGTGGTCATGTCCAAATCAGAGTAATGTTGCTCCTGCTCGAGAAGGAAGTTCAAATTGGTTCCAAATCATCGTACCAAGATGTTATGGAGGCTAGAGTCCACTTCTAGCTAGACACCATCACATAGTTTGGGCATTTCATCGCACTTTACCAAGCTTGGCATCGATATGTGGCTCAGAAGCATCAAGAGGAATTCGTTGAGCTAGAGTTTCCCCAAACTCAAGTGTCATAGTGTTTTTTCTTGTTAGGCTGTCAAGTTGTATCTACCCTATTTTGTTATTTATGAGTATGAATGTAAAATGTAATATTATTTGTAATTAATTGTAAAGTGGAATTCCAAGTGCCAACATTGGAATGTGAAGACTCATGATGTAATGTAATGATTCATTTTGTAAAGAATTTGAAGATTCATGAGGGGAATCAAAGAGTCACAAAGGGGAATGTGAAGAGTCACCCATTTTGTTATAAATATATCCTCAAAACTCATATAAATGGATTTTGGGGGCCAAGCTTTTTGCTAGGCTTGGGCTTAGAAAGGAGCTTGGGAGTTTTGTGAGAGCCTTAGATTCTTCGTAGTGTAGAGGGAGTATATTTATTTGGAGGAGCAGGTGTTTTTGACTTCACGTTCCACTATTGGGGCTAATAGTTCGTCAATGGTGTATGTATGATTGGAACTTTCACTTTTAATAAAAGATTAGAGCCGGTATGCTTTCATGAATATGTTATGAATATAGTAGGAATATTCTTGTTGTATTTTGAATGTTTGTTATTTAACTTACACTTATGCTTATGAACTATTTCATTTGCATTGGTATGAATCTTATTGAAAATGTGATGTTGTATTATTTCATCACTTTTAACTTGTGAACTATTTTTCATATTAGTGTGTGATGTAATTTATGCTCATGTGTACTTTTCAGGTTGTGTACTATTACATGATTCTAAGGGGCTCATTTCTTTTCTATTCATTTGTTGTAACCTTCATGCGTCGCACTTGAATTTCCACAGGGTCACACACTTTCTCTCACCAAATTCACCATACTCCACTCTGTGTATCAATGCAGCCAAGGCATATCATTAACACCCACTGCATCAGAAACAAACCTATAGATCTCGATGGGACTCCTACACCAAATGGTGTGAGGTTTAATTGGGACTTCATATCAGGGATATCCCCTAAAATTTGGTGGGTCCATCACTGTCAATAGTAATTTAATAGGAGGTCTGTGATTGATGTCATCGGTAGGCAATGACTCAATTGTTGCTTAGAATGAAAATCCATTTTTTTCATTGTTCATCATATATGAAGCTTCAATTTTCTCTTGATACCTTAACCTTGGACTTCAATTTCAACCAAAATAGTTGTTTCTTTTGTTTGAGTTTATCCCTTTTCCATTTTGAGCTTGTCTTTTACCTTTTCACTCCCCTCAGATGAAATTTCTAAGGCTTTCACTGCATCTATATCCTTAGCTCATTCCTTTTCCATAATTTTATATGTATTATTCTCCTCTGTTGTCTAGTCTTGGGCTTCAAATTTTCAATTCTTTTTCTTTCTCATGGATATCCATGTATCCACGAGTTATGCCTCCTTCAAGGTAGCTCTATGTGTTTTCTCCATCATTGTACATACTGTCCTTTTCCGTTGTTTTCACCTCATAAAATAATAATAATTTATGGTTAAGGTTGTCTTTACTTCAGGAGGTAATTTTTTCTACTCCCTCTTCCAAGTTGTGGTTTTTCCTTTTATGGGTGATGTTATCACTCCAATAATTCTCTAGTTGTGAGATTTTTGGTTTTTAGTTGAGAAAACTAGAGGTAACCACATACCAAATTTTAAACTCTAGGATCTAGCCTTCCTAGGGTTCAGAGAGGGCTCTCTCTATAAATTTTAACTTTGTTTTGATTATAAGATATTAGGCTACTTATGATTGTGAAATTGGTTTTTTTTTTATTGGTTTGGTGGGAAAAATTACTGGAACATATGGATAGTGGGAAATATATTTGTCCATTGGGCTAAGGAGTCAAAAATCAAGCATACAGAGTTGGGATCAAGGTTAAAAAGTCAAATGTTTTCAGGGCAAGATAGATAACCCTTGGAGATCTTGGAAAGTTGTTTTGTGAGATGGTATGATCGAGATAAAGAGAAATGAAGGGTTCTTTGATCCGGAAAAGGGAATTAGTAGGCAGAAGTCAAACGAGAGAGGGAGAAATTAAGGGTTCCCTACAATGGAAATCAGATGAAAACATAGAAATGAAAAATAGTTAAGACAAGGTGCTTTTAACAAATCCTAAAGTAATCCTCCTATTCATTCATTCAAATTTAGAACAGATAATGGATTTCATGTAACAAAGAAAGATAATAATGAAAAATTTAGAAAATACTTCACTCCAAATCGCTCATCACATGAATCTTGAAATATGATGCTAGTTGATCTGATCCAGTCTGCTACTCGAAATTTGAACACAAAATGCCTTCAAGTCCACAAAAATGCCTATAGAAATCTTCAACAATTTATTCCACAAGAATACCTCTAAAGATGAAGTATTTATACATAATTGTTTACAAAATATCCTAGAATGCTTCTAGGAATGATCTAAGGAAAATAAAATATATTTACAACAATAATAGAGACAACTACTTAACAAATCAGCAAGTTGTCCTATCTATCCAAGAGAAATAGAAATTGATTGAGCATAAGAGGCAGCTGGCTGCCTTGCTGTATTTCTAGCTGGCTTTAGATATTTTAAGTCTATTTTGAAATTTTGATTTGCTTATCTAATACACTTTCACTGATACCCTTTAATCTCTAATACTCTTTAAACTCTGTAAAAGATATTTACTGCTGTAAAAAAATCTATTTGACTGCAAATTTTAGCAAAGTGTTTTCATTGTTACCTTTCTGCCTTTTTACTTTTTACAGTAAATCTGTCAATGACTCCCAAACTTCATTACTTGGAATTTTTATTTTCTTCAGTTTTCTGAAATTTTCATCTGCTTCTGTGTACTTGGAGAAAGTTGGCTTGATGAAAAACAAGTGTTTGATTTCATGTTGTAAATAGAATAAGTCCTCAAAACTTTTAAGTAGGACTTTTCCTGTTGGAATGCCTTGTCCACCACCTGATTTTTCAACTTTTTCCTTGGCATATTCTCTTATATTTTTGTTACAATCTTCCCGAGGCATCAACTTGTCATTTATGACCAAGATATTAGGAAAACTCCTTTGCCTCAAGTTCTCAAATTTATCCATAAACCTAGTTATAGAAATGTTCATGTTTTCACACTTTTCCTCCAACTGCTTCATCAGGTTATTTTTGGTTATAACCTTCTTTATCTAAATGATAGTTTCAGTTCTATCAGTCATTTCAAGTTCTTCCAACTCTTGCATGTTCTTGCTGTTGAGGAACTTTATCAGTTCTAGAGCTTGTTCTGGTTTGTTATCCAATTCCTCTTTAGTCTTTTAGATCTCTTCTAATGATGCTTTCAATAAGTCTCTTTGTTCAAAAATTACTTGGATGGAGGGCCATACATCATTTATGGCTTCTATGATTTTGTTCCACAAATGATTTTTTACATAGGAAATTTGTTCTTTCAAGGTCAATTCCTTTTGCAATTTCTTCAATTATTCATTCAGTCTGATGGCCTTTTTCTCATGTGTCTTTGCATTTATCTGAGCCAATTTGTTTGAATTCTCAAGATTTTATACCATCTGTTTTAATCTGCTGATTTCATTTGTCTTAAGAGACATTTATTTCATGGCCTTTACCAGTTTGCTGGCCTCATCTGTATGGTGCACTGCTGTTGTAGATGATTCTGTAGCTGAGGTGGTGGATGAAGTTACTATCACTGCAGTAGCCAGTGGGACTTTCGGTGCCAACTCTGCAGCTAGAGTTGATGGCATAGCTGTAGTAGCCATAGGGATGAATGTTGGTGCTTCCTGTGTATTTGGTGCTTCTTTTTCCTGGACAAGCTTGTCCATATGTATCTCCATTTCCTTTATTTGGGCTTTCAATTGAAAAATCAAATTCATCACGTCATCTTTTTCTTTCTATCCTTCTATTATTTCCTTTGTTTGAGGATGTTCACTTTGAGTAATTTTAAGCTATTTCCTCAAAGCTGAAATATCTTCATTTTTCTTTTTCACTAATAAATCTACTGCTTTGATATTAGCAGGGTCATATCCCACCTACAAAACTAGTTCTTCCAAAGATTTGATTCTTAGATCTTTAGCATACAAGGATGCTTTATCTATTTTCATCTGGTCTTTCATGTTGGAAATGGTGTTCTAGAGTTTCTGAGGACTCATGGCTTTAGTTGTAATAGTAGAGTACAACATTTCTGAATTCTGTCTATGGAATTCAATCTGATCTATAGCATGAATCTTTTATGTTTGAACTTCCAAATCAACATTCTTATAATCTGCCACTGTCTTTGGGGATTTGACTGTGGGCTGCAATACTGACATAATTAGCTTTTGATTTGAATAATCAAATGCAGAAAGAAGTCTGTTTTGCACACTTGGTGTCTTCTTGAGATATTGAGAATAAATATTGTTTTTGATCTCTTCATTCTTTAGTTTGATCTGTTTGTAATTTTCTTTGATGTCCAGATCTTTCTCTTCAGCTGCCTATGAGGAAGAGGCTTCCATGCTTTGTTGTCTTTCTATCAACTGAGCATATTCATTTTCAACTTGTTCTTCATTCTTATTTTTAGTAATTAGCTCATTGATGATCGAAGTGGCAACATCTATGTTGGTATCTATAATATTTTTTTCTTCAACATCAATTGTCACCTTCTCTTTACAAATTGAATTTAACTTGAGCCTTTTGTTGTATATTAATTTGAACTTAATTTCAGTTGTAGTATAGGAAACATAGGCACCTTCTTCCCTTACTCTCTTGGTGGATTTTTCTGGCTGATCTGCAGTCTCTAAAGTGTGACTAGTGTCACTTTTATTTACTGCTTTTGTTAAGGTATTCTATGTCCACTCAATTTGATTTTCATATTTTTCTATCTCTGGATTTGTTTCATGAATGAAGGGTGTTAATTTAAATTTAACCCTTAGTTTACTTAGGATCCCTTATGGATCATAATTCCAAGGAAAACTTTCTTCAAATCTGAATTCCAATAATTGCTTTTCTGCTTCTTTCTCTACATCCCTATGATTGCAGATAAATGCCCCTATTTGATTCTTTAATTTGAACTGAGTTTTCTTTTTTTCTACCATGAAGTTTATAGAATCAGAGTTTAGGATTTTCTTGATATACTCCAAGGCAAATATCCTCAATGAAACATGTTTGGGTAACTTGCAAGGTAACAAATTTGATCCAAAAACTCTGATCTTAGTATGTTTTTCATATAGGTGCCAATCACCAACTTTATTCTGCTCTGACAGCTGTAATATTTTCTTCATTTCTTCATTTATCCTTGGATGCTCTGTTTTTGTTAACATTTTGATCACTGGATGTATGAACAACTCTGAAAATTCTGCATAAGTGAAATCTGCACATTCTTTCCTGACCAAAGTAGTCCAAAAAATTACAGACAGAGGATTTCCCTCTATGTCAAGCTTCTAAAGAGTAACTGGGAAATTATCTAATTGAAAATATAAAAACATGTGGAAGAGGAAAGATGTGTATCTGAACACTCCTTCAATTGGAAAACTGGTCAATTGTTGATGAATATTGTTTGCAATGTAACCAACATAATCAAAAATTGTAGATGGGGGTTGTCTTGGGGTAAAAGTGGATAAGAAACCCAAGATGGATTCATCTATGTATTCATTAGTGAAAAACCCTAGGATGAAGGAAAGCATGGAAATCACATGTCTTGAAAATTCTGGGAATCTGAAAGTGGAATATGGGGGATTTATTTGAGGAATTTCTACATGCAAAGGCATGAATGTCTAGAAAATCATGAATCTCTTGGGAAAATCCAGGCCAATATACAACTTGGTGAGGACCTCTATAGATAAAGGGACTGCTTGAGGATCAGACTGTAGTTGTAGCATTTGATTAATATATTCAGCAGTAATGGTAAGAAGCACTTCTTTGTTGGCATTTATTATGGCTCTCTGCTCAGGCACATTGTTGACATAACCTAATAACTTCTTGGCATGGATGAGCTAATGGAACAACATATTTGGGCAAGTGGGATTCCCAAATATGGACTTCTTCTTGATTATCTAAATACTTCACATATCTCCAGTTATGAATATGTAGCAGATTAAACTCAACAATTGGGTCTGCTATCTTGTAATCAGTATCAGCTAATGGAATGTGTTCAATGTCTATGACAGGGGGTTGCAAAGGATTTACAACAATAGCAGTGTTAGAAGTCATGGTTGGAGTTGATTTAGGCACTTTGGAACCTTTGGGATTGCTAGAGCTCTGCTTTTTAGGCATTTTGGCTACTTTTGCAAGTTTAGATAGTTTGCAGAAGTATTTTTACTTTAGGAAAGGTTTCTTTGATAAAAATGGGCAGAATATGGGCTTCTCTTAGGTTTTTCTTGTCAATTCTGAATTCTCAATAGGATTTATAGGGTTTTACTGGTTTGGACACAAGAAACAAGGGTTTCTTGGGCTTTTTCACTGAGCAATTGGGCTAAAAATCTTTTGAATTTAGGCAAAGAGGCTTTTGGATACCTTCAGAGGATTTCTGGCTTAATTTGGAGTTTAAACAGTTTATAAAACTATAAAAAAACTCGTAAATTCCCTTAAAAATAGTATATAGGGTTTCTACAGAAAATTTAACAGGGTTTGGCCTATTTTTTGGGCTTTTTGGTAAGGTTCAATGATTGGTTTTTAAGCTCTGAATGTAATTTTACTTTTAATAAGTCTTTTTCAGATTTAAAATAGGTTCATATTTTCAGAGAAATACCTGTTATACACAGGTATAAGGTTTCAAGGAGTTTTTTGAGGTTTTGAATAGGCTGAATGGTTTCCTTCCGATCTTTGGAGCAATTTTGAGCTTCTTAGCGGTCTTCAAACAGATTCAATTTAAAATTTGCAGTATTTTGGCATAAAATTGGCAAAGAAAGGTTCACTTCACAGTCGGGGTAGCCTGTGCAGAGTTTACGCGCAGAAGGAGAAAAGATGAATGTATTTCACATGTATATTGGACATATTTAGGGCTTAACATGCAATTTACTGGTAGTCACATTGGGAGGGAAGGTGGTTTACAGGCTCAAAGAGTCAAAACCATAAGTTGTTATTGCACGTGATTTTAGTGGTAAGTGGTTTTGGGGTGATTGAACGCGATACAATGATAAGGGGGCATGTGGAGGAGAGAGGAAATGGGAATACTACCCATTTCGCGTGGAAAAGAGATGGGGAATTCTACACTAATTTATTTGTGATATCAATTTTTATCCATCAAATCCTGGGATTAGACTGCGAACGATCTAGATCAATCGAGGAAGATGCGTCGGGATTTTGAGTGGGGTCGGGGTCAATTAATATGACGGGGATGTTTAAAACTTTTATAAATATACGTTTAATCAAAGTTTTAAAACCTTAGGTTATGTTATATGATTTATAAGAGTTATATGTTAATTGAAACATTTTCCCATGTTTTAATCATACATATGGGCGCGGAATTCTTATTATATAGTTTCTCAACCTTTCATAGTTGTTGTTGTTGTTTTTTTTTTTTTTAACTATAAGGGGCGGGACATTTATATTAAAGATAGTTTTAAACCAATGGGATAGGGCGGGGTTTTAATATTGCGCACATGGGGTATTAGTTTAAAACTTAAACTAAAGGGTTTTTGTGGGTTTATTTAATATAAAGGTATTTAATAATATATGGGTGGGTGTAATTTTTAGGGAATTAATATATATAGTTAGTATTTAGTATGAAATAAAGGGTGAAGTGTAGGGGATATGAAAAACATATGTTTAACCCTAAATAAAGTGTAAATAACATAGTTTGCCTTTGTTGTATTACTTCACACTTTAACTTAGGATAAATGTATTTTTGAGGGTTTATGAATGTTTTTTTGAAAGGAAATGGAATTAGTTACTTAGGGTTTTACTTTTACTAAGTAAAAATGGGATTATGTTTATGAAATGAAGGATAAATGTTGATGAATGGGAGTTTTGTGTAGGAATTAAATACTTTTTAACCAATCAGTCATCGAGCCTTAGGTCCGGTCCCAACAGAAGTCAGAGAAATGCTTTGAGCCTTTTTAAATGATAGTTTAGAATATTGAATATTTGTAGGGGAGGGGAAATTAGTAATTTTTTTCTCGATGATGCTTTATTACATGCTTGTACAACTGCTTTCTACCTATCCATCTTGATTTCTAACATTTTTTCTTCATTTTCATGGGTGCATTTAGCCTTGCAACCCTAAATCAATTTTCTTTCAAAAGCATAAAAACTATCTAAGCCTAACCTTATTTCATCTGAGAGCTCAGATTAAACTGATGAGCTCCTCAATTATTCTCTATCTTAACTACTGATTTGTCAATTTTATATTGTTTGACATATCTTTATTCTCTATCTAAAACATGAAATTCAAAGCATGAAAAGTTAAGTTTAAATTGCTTAACTAATCATGGATTATGGCATTTATTGACAATCTGCACATAATCATTATTCTTGTAGTAAAGTAAATAGTAGTGGCACTTTGACTTGCTCACTTTTAGGTCTTATTTTCATTTATTTTTTCTTTTGGGGTCTATCTTTTTCTAAGTCCTTTGATCTTTCTTTTAGGACCTTTTACCCTCTTTCATTTTTTATTATTTTTCATTTTTCAAAATATGGGAAAATAACTTGCAGAAATCAAGGTATGTACATATTTAAAAAACTATCATAGTCAATTCAAAAATTATGAACCCTATTATTATAGGACCTTAACAAGTGAGAGAGATTCCTGCTCCCTAGAGGAATCATCCAAAAATTTTAGCATAGTTTTATTGTTTCCATAAATGTGCGGACTATTCTTGGGATTGGTATGAGCATGTATGTGACTTCCCCTACATAAATGTGAACCATCGTCTCCATTATTTCTCTGATGATTAGAATTTACAGACTCAATATGGGACATTTTGGTGAGAAACTACATGATTTTTTCTTGGGTTGAGGAAATCCTATCAAGAGCATTTTCAAGTCCAGAATCCTCTCAGTATTTCATTATTTATCCTCTCTTTTCTAGAATTTCCTTCATATATACTTTAGTATTTTGTCTCCTTCTTGAGCCTTGTATTACATCCCATAGATGGCCAAGAATGTGGATCTGATACCACTATAATACTCCAAGCAATATGAATAATCACCTAAATAGGAGCACTTCTTTATTAAATGACGTATGATTTACAATAGTTCTAAAGCATATGTAATAGGCCAAGGCATAAAAATTTATTTAATTTATGGTGACCCACTACCCCACTCAACCAATTGACAACAGTTAACCACACCAGATCATGTGAATGGCTCACATGTGTTTAGTCTACCCGCACCCTTACAAGGGATCGATTGTGGATGGTGATGTGGAAAATGTGTTGAGTGAAGGCACTTGGAAGAGACAGAATGACCTTTTAACCCTTTAATTTGATCCTTTCTCCCTCTGCAACTCAATGAAACTACCCTTATGGTCATTGTAATAGAGCAAATGTTCGCAATGATGGATTTTCCCTATAATGGAGAGATGATGTGGCCTCAATCATGTTTTATGGAATCTCTATGGCGCCTTCACACTATGAATAAGTGGATTCACCATTGTATAGTCCAATACTGCTACAAATGCCCTCAAGGCCTTGCAATATGATCCCCATCATCTCAGTGTTTCAAACTTCTCGCTACATGTTTGATCATCTATTATTCAATTGGATGGCACGTGTTGAGTTACCACGATGGCCCAATCCATTGTATGGTTCCTTTATCCTTCGAATCAAATTTTAATTTATTTATTCATGGTTTTTAATCAACAATCCCCCAATTCTGTGATATGTAATGGCCTCGTGACCTTTAAGACTGCATCCTCCACTTGTGACATATCAACATCTCAATATCTCAAAGAAACCCCAAATATTCTTGTGACTTTCTACAATTGGGATCAACCATGTCTTGTCTCCCTACCGATTTCCAACGAGACACAAAAATATATATGGCATTCTTCCTTCTGCGCGCAAGTATACCCTTGAATTTTTTCAATTCGTGGCCACAACCAAACCCCTCTGCACTATATGAATTTATGCAAGAGCTTTCGACCTTCCAACGGGTTGTTTGCAGTTCGATGTACAAACCCCTTGGTCTTTCCAAATATTATTATAATAGTCTCAATTCAAAAAAACTATTACGAAACCTGTAGAGAAACTCAAAAATCAATGCCCTCAAACTAGAAAATGATATATGCAAAAAACCACTTTTCCCAAAAATAGAAGAGACAGAACCAACTAGGGTGATCTCGAGGACCACTGAAGCTAGATTTCCAATAGGGGTGAGATCGAATCCCATCGAATCTAGGTTGAGAATCTCACCCAAAACCCTCACTTGTGAAACACTAACTTGAGCTTCCAAAACGATTTCAAGAGAGAAAATCCAAATCCATGCCTTCCCTTCCTCCTTCCTTCTTCCTTTATAGTTTTTTAATGGGTTTTCTCAAAGTATCCAGAATTGACATAATACCATCAGCTAATACCACTAGAAAATGCCATCAACAAATACCTTGGGAAATTACCACGTGCTTAGAATCCCCCACTTTGCCCCTTTTATTATAGATCGAGATTCCCCAAGACTCTCTTTATCGCTATCATAAGGGAACGGAGATGTCATCTTCCAACAGTCAGTTGCTCAGGGATATTACACATGGTTCTAGGATTGAGATTCAACTTGAGTTATTTTATAAGATTTATCCAATTAATCCATAGGTCCATTGTGGAAGCAAGATTCCTGTTGAAAATATCACACATTTGATATTGTCGTATTGGCTTGCCTTGCAGTTTATTTTTATTAAAACCTATAATATATGATACACCTATGTTTTTCAATTAATGGCTTCGATAGATGGATAAATCCCTATCAATTAACATATCATATTGGATGATCCATATAAAATTGAGTGTGGTGACTAGTTGAAACAATATGACACTAATTTCGATATCCGATATACATCCTCAGTTGATATCTCAATATAACCTTGATATATAATATAAGCATTGGACCGATATATTGGTAATGGCCAATATCAACAATAAGACTAACTTTAGTTACAAAAAAAAGTTCAATGTTACAATAAGAGACACTAACTAGCGCATGGTTGTAAGCGCTCAATCATATTACTTCATGTAGTTTAGTGCCTTGGCTATTTGAAGAGTTAAGCACCAGAGTAAAATCAGTGAATAAAGGATCTATCAAGAAATAGAGCACCGATCTAGAGAGTAACAGATTCATCATCACATCTCAAGCTAGACCATAAAATGTAAAAGGCACTTGACACATATAAATAATATGAGACAAACAAATATTCAGAACAAGATACACAACTAAATCACCATCTATAAAAGGAATTAGGAAAACTCATTTTGGACATTATGATGATCAAAAAAATTGAACCATATAATTTACATATCTTTAAAAACTGATCTCCATATCTTGCCACTAAAGTTTGTTCAAATTAAAGCTCCAAATTTTAAACATATCAAACCACATTTAAAATAATAATAATAATAATAATAATAATAAAATCCCTTACATAAAAAATTTGACCCCTTTATATAAACACTAGGTAACAAAGTATACCCTTAATTCACTAAAATCACAAAAACTAAAATTAATGAAAAAATCCTCTTATATTAAGTATTTATTATCTTACCTTATTAGCTAAGACTTATTAAATTGAAAGCTCAACATTTTAAACATCCCACTCAAATCATACAAATTTTAAAAAATAATAATAAGTTTTCACAAAATTTAGACATAAACATTTTAAACCTCTCATTACCATACAAGTTAAAAGAAATCATACTTTTAGTCAAATAACCGCAAATAAACACCAACCAATACAACTGAATCCCCAAACTTGCAAACCATAAAAACAAATATAAAAAATACTATTAAAATTAAGGCTCGAACATTTTAAATATCTCAAATCATATAACGAAATCACATACAACATCCTTTACATATATGTAAAAATAAAATCCACCTCACAAAGTATGCGAAGAAGTTGCCATCCATAATCATAAGGTACAAAAGAAAGCACACCATCTACTCAACCTATCATTAAAAAAAAAAAAAAAAACTCGGTTCCATGGGTTCGATGAAATGCGCAATATATGGTTAAGAAATTGTAAATGTATATTCCGATATAATTGTCATTACAAAACAGCGAGATCCTTTCAAATATTTGATATAATATTTTCATTTTCTTGGTGTAATACATCTCTCTCACCAAAAACATAATACCTATTTTGGTAAAATGCACCTTTCCACACAAAACCATCAAATATCAAAAATAAATCTGTACCATAAAAACTACTTACAATGACCTAGCGCCTTTTCAGATAGTTAGGACAGGGCAGCTTTTCACAATAAGATATATTCAATGCTGAAAATATATACTGGCTGGTATTTGTCTACTAAAATGTAAAGTTCTATAACATAATGATGAATTATTTATCTGAACTTGAATGTATAATTTATCAATCTTCATTTGCTTATAAGTAGCGCTTCAAATAAGAATCCATGGTGGTGTATTGCACTTCTGGGTACAACTCTGCTGCTTCTCTAGCATCTGGTCCAATCTCAAAATTACAGAGATCCCCACTGTAGAACATTTGATAGAAGTGGGATATTCCGACCTGATGTTCATAAGGTTGATCTGTATACAAAGTTTCCTGATATTAGTTAATGGACAAAACTGAATGTGGTAAATACAGTGACATATATATGTTCATACCTTCCATGCCTGCAAGAAAATCCTCGGCAGAAACGTATGTTTTCTTCAAAGATTTTCCTGAGAGTTGTTCCCATTTTGCCACAAGCTCAATCTGAGAAAGTATATTTTGGGGTGGCCTGATATATACAGTCTTGTTCAGAGTTCGTGGATCATCAATTATTTTCAGTGTGTATATTCCAATATCATCTTCGTCCACCCAAACAGCTGAAAAAGAAAATAATAAATTCATATATAGATAAATACTAGGGTTTCATACAAAACAATATAAAAAGTTCATATATAGATAAATACTAGAGTTTCATACAAAACATAGGATTGTTTGATGGTGTAGTAGTGAGCCTATGTAGCAAGACACACCTTTAACGTTAACGTTACCATCTCCATAGATAACTACTTCTTCACGTGGGGGCATAAGGCGGCCAATTTGTGCCAAACCTCCTGCTAAATACCCAGCAAATATGTTTGAAGAGACATAGGTGTAAGGAATGCCTGCAGCTTCAATGGCCCGCCGAACCTTCCTCTTATCAATAAACACAGCGTTACCCGGTTCCATAGCGTGCTCCATGCGGTCTGGGTCCATCCCAAATTCAGAGGGAAGAAATCTCTGCAGTAATTTCATGAAACAGGAACATATTATTGTAATTGTAAGGTTAGAGAAGCAAGCTTCGTCACCTTGGATTTTAATTTTAAAGGCCAATTTTTAATTTTGTTGCGAGGGTAGAGCATATTATGATATAGATGGTGTAATGTAATATATTTGACCCAGTTAAATTATATCAAAAACATATTTATAATTAATAATTAAACAAGGTTAGATCTATTTTAATTTAATTGGGATTTATTAAACATTTAGAAAGATCAAATCTTATGATAGAGAATTTTATGATAGAGATGGTGTAATGTAATGTATTTTGACCGAGTCAAATTACTTTAAAAAAATCATTATAATTAATAATTAGACTAGTTTACATCCATCTTAATTTTGGATTTACCAAATATTTAGAAGGATCAAATCTTATGATAGATATGGTATAATATAATGTATTTTAACCTAGTCAAATTACATTAAAAAATAATTATAATATTTATAATTATAATTAATTATTAAACTAGCCTTGATCCATATTAACTTTGATTTGAAATCTTATGATAGAGATGGTGTAATGTAAAGTATTTTGGCCTAGTCAAATTACATTAAAAAATAATTAATAATTAAACTAGCCTACATCCATCTTAACTTTGGATTTACCAAACGTCTAGAAGAATCAAATCCCTTGAGATGCAAACCTTTTTTTAGAGTGAAGTGAGATATTTGATCATTTTTAGCCCTTAGTAAATCCAAAGTTAAGATGGATCTAGGCTTGTATAGGAGACAATGAACAATAAGATTGTTATAGTGTTCTTTGGAGAATAAGTTTGTTTGATATAAGTGAGAAAATAAATCTTATAATTATGTTTTACTAGTTTTTATTTTGGAATAGATTTTATTTTTAAAATATGATTTTCAATTTTTTATTGAATATTATAAAATATTAAAAGTTTACTGAATATTATAAAATATTAAAAATTCCTACTAGTAACCCAATAAATAAATAAAATTGAGTTTTATTTCAAAAATATTGTTTTTTGTTTTTTTAATTAAAATAATTGATTAAAAAAAAATGTAACATGAAAATAAATTATGGACTTTTGAACATGTAATAGTAAATCATGATATTGAGTATTATGTTATAATGAAGTATTATATACCATAAAATTTAAAATTCAAATTCTCCAATTTAAATATATCATATTAATAAAACCTCAATATATATCATGTCTATGATTTAATTTATATAATTAAAAAATAATCTAACATATCAATTAACTTAAAAGTAAAACCAAACTTATTAATTTCTTTATTGTATCTATATGCCATGGATATACTAATTTGATATGTACCCATATATCTATATGCTATAAATATACTAATTTGATATATACCCATATATCTATATGCTATAAATATACTAATTTGATATATACCCATATATCTATATGCTATAGATATACTAATTTGATAGTTACGAAACTGTCTCATTCCATGAACCAAAAATAACTAAATAAATAAATATAAAATAATTACATAAAAATATTGCCTGGTTTTTCAATTAAAAACAAAAAAAAATTCTGAATACTTTATAAGCTCAAAGTTAAAAGCATCAAATATAATACCGAAGACTCCTGACCTTAATATTCCCTGCCTCCTTAATGGCTTCCACCAATTTGAGTTGTTGAAGGATTTGATTCGTGAAGTGATTTCCTGCTATGGCACTTATCACAACATCCACCTGCTTCAACGCCGCTACAATGCTCTGGGGATCTTCAAAAGTTCCCTGCACATAAAGCTACATCAGATTGCAATTCTTTTTTCATTGTTTCTCTGTAAATATTATACAGATTGCAGAGCTTATACCTCCAGAAGTTTGGCACCAGCCTGTTTGAAGGAGAGCAACATGTGCACCTTCTCAATGTCAAACCCCACTTCTGGCCTGCATAGAACAAAAGTTGGATGGCCCAACGCTAAGCTGGCTTTTACAAACCTTCTACCAATGTATCCAGTGGCACCCACTATTAGAACTCTGCTCAGGTTACCCATCTCTAATTCGGCTCCTCTTCTATGTTGCCAGGGGAGTAGTGACATATTTATAAAAAAAGATGGGCTTAAAGCTTTCCCTGGTCTAGTGAGGAGAAAGGCTCACTGCCGTGTGAAACAGAGACAAATGACATCCACCAGAACCACAGAGTAGGTATGATAAAGACCCCATGCCTGATTCATGTTTGATAGACGGCCACAATGATATCAATTGCGTGTCAATGAAGCCATCGATCTTCATGAAGCACAACAGTACATGGAGCAGTTGATAGAGTTGGTGAGCGAAGTTGGACTGAAAACCAAAATACATTTAGTTCCAGTTATTGTTTTCCTAACGTTTCTTATTAGTCACCAGCATTAGTTTATTATAAATATGGGCGCAATGAAAGTCAGCAGTATTCGTTAATTATAAATGTGAGCGCAGTGAGTTTTTGACTATATATATATTTTTAAATTTGGTAGTATTTTTCTATATATTTATATAAACAAAACAACAGGTTATATTAACAGATTTGTTGGCTATTTCGAAGAGTTAAAAACCAATCAAAATTGACTAATGATTTATATGGATTCAGCATCTATTTTGAATTGTGTAATGTTGACTTTTCAAATTTGTGATTTCATATTAAATTTTAAATAGATTTGACGAGAATATATATTAAAAAATTCATCCATTTATGAATTTTTTATTTAATTTTTTAAATTTTAATAATTTATTTGTTACTTCTAATCAATTTTAGAGAAAATTAAAAAAAGATTTTAATGTTAAAACATAATTTCACTGCTAAGTTTACTAAAGCAGACATACTATATCTCTTTTGAATCTATAATCTTTTAAGAGAAAACACATATTCTTAACCATTAAGCCCATTCAAATTATATTAAAAAAAAAATTATTATATCAAAATAAAATAATTAAAAAAAATTAATATCATAAAATTTAATAATAAAATTTGTTGAAAAACTTTTACTATACTAAATTTACTTGTACAATCGGAACAACTCATTTTAATTAAAAAAATTGAAACATATCATTTTAAAAAAAACTAAATATAAAATAATTAAACTAACACTATAAAATATTAA
Source organism: Pinus albicaulis (assembly GCA_034641835.2). Lineage (NCBI taxonomy): Eukaryota > Viridiplantae > Streptophyta > Pinopsida > Pinales > Pinaceae > Pinus > Pinus albicaulis. Next base: position 22,118,471 of record CM076578.1, on the reverse strand, counting down.
ATGTCTTATATAATGAAGTCTGTCGTTATTTATGTATAGTATTTTATAAGGATTAGATAGTTCGTAGCAGAGGTGCTGTGAATAGTACTTCGGATGATGCGTCATGTCAGTCATATGCCAACGATGACGTTATAATGCCCGGGAAACGAAGAAGGCAATCAAATAGGGTATAAATTTAGTGTATATGTCGGTGGTGGATGTTGGACTGAAAACCTAACTGCATTTAACTTTGGCTATATGTTTTCTAATACCGTGTATCAGTCTGTACTTAGTGATGTTTTAATTAGTCAGCGTATCATTAGGGTTTTGCAGGGACCCTGCTAAGAGTATTAAATACTCTACGTGTGTGGCAATTAATAGAAATGACGTCAGTCATAGTGGTAACTTTGTTGGAATAATTTTATAAATAAGAAGTAAAATTATTGTGTTCAAAAGGATTAACATTTGATTGAGTTAAAAATATTATTATCATTATTTAATTTTAAAGTTATAGTTAAATCGACATTAAATTCATGTATGAGAAATTTTTTTTGTTTGTGGGACAAGGGATCCACTTTACTTGACTACTAAGTATATAAAGATATAATGAAATAAAATAAAAAACATAAAATTCTCTAATTTATTATGGTAGAAATGTTGCAATGTCTTATTCAACATTTATGGACTCTAATCAATGTTAATCCATGGTTTTTCTCATGGTATTCTTCCAAAGAAGTTTGCACCTCAAAAGAGAGATTTGATCTCTCGTATCCCAAGTTAAGATGGATTTAAACTAGTAATAGTTAGAGTTTTGGGTAAATTTGGTAACCTCCTAAAAATGTAAAGTAATAGTTAGAAGTGAACCAAGTGCCAATTTCAATAAACATAAATCAAAATATAATAATTTGAGTGAATTTAATGCAAAAACATATGTGTAGAAATCATATATATATATATATATATATATATATATATATATATATATATATATATATATATATATATATATATATACCTTTTAGTGTCACATGTTTTAACTTTATATTAATAGTTATTAAACCTTTTTGTAAAAGAATGAATATGTACTAAGAGAAAAAATAGACATAAAACAATTACACGTGTAATATTAAGAGATTTGAAAATGAAAAATATTAAATAAATCTCCAGGGAATCACATGAGAAATTTTTTGGACCGACCCATTTCGAACTACTGAATGTAGTTCATCATCAAGATAATGAAGATTGGTCAGTAGTTCATCATCAAGATAATGAAGATTGGTTTTTCCGACTACCATATAAATATCATGTAGAAAAAAGCAATGGTCAAAACCTATGGAAAAATAAACAGTAAAAAACAATAAATAAATAAATGAAAATGAAATAAATCTCATCATAAAGTAATAATAAAAATAAAGACCAAGTCAAAAAAAAAGTCAAAAAAAAAAAATGAAATAAAATAATCAAAATAGTCAAAATCTTACAAAGACTAATTAAACATAAAATAAAAGTAATAAAGTGGAAAAAATAAACATATAACTAAATTAAAATAAAATCGAAATTAAAAATAAAGAATTAAATAAAATAAAAAGATTAATAAAAATAGCACTACCTAAAATGAAAAAAATCAATAAATAAATGACTGAACAATAAATAAATCCCATCCTTAAAAAAATAATAAATAAATAAATAAATAATGATAATAATAATAAAGATTAAGTTAATAAAGATAAAAATAAATATTAAAAATATATAAATAATGAAATAAATAAATAAACTATATATGATGATGGTGGTGGTGGTGGTGGTTAATGTCCACCGAGACCAATCTTTGGTCTATTGGACCTAAAGAAAAGAGTTATTTAGTTTGATTGAAGATTTTATTCCTATGCTCAAAAAGCTTGGAGAGAAACCTCCCGAGCTCACTATAATTTTGACATCATAAAAGGCTAGGAAGGTCAGTATTGCAACAAAGATTATGAAATTGAGCTCTAATGTGATTGTACGTCAGACATTCTAAGAGGAAGTGATTTTCATCCTTGATGTTCATATTCTCACAGAGATGGAAAATCCTTTCCATCCATGGTGTTTTAGGAACTGTCCAACGACCTGTTTCACTATGGAGCTCATGAGAGTTCGTTCTAATCTTGGCTATATTAATTTTCTTCTTTGAGCTAGTTAAAACAGATAGATACTTTTGATCTTCTAGGGTGGGGTTGATGACCTCCTTATAATATCTTAATTTTCTTTTAGCTGCTATATCTTTCTCACACCACATTTTTTCTTTGAACTTAGAAGTAACAATTTTTTTAATGTTATTAATGTTTTGCAATGCATCATTCTTGTCGATCTCCCAATGGTTTAACCAGGCCTTGGTGTCTTTATACCAATCTCGTTTAAGCCTTAGGTAGTTTTGGCTGGAATTTAAAGCTAGCTTAGGAAGTCTATGGTCTCCTATGTTATTGAGCTTGTGCTTGTACAATAGAAGCCTAGTCATAGCTAGGCTCTCAATAAGGGAAAGACCCACTTCTATAAGGAGAATAGGATAGGGTGTATTGTTTTTAATTTTAAGGTTATAAGTTATAAAAAGCTTCTGGATTTGCTCAATCTTTCTCTAAGATTCTCTAGAGATGCTGCAACCCCAAACCTCATATCCATATATTACCCATCTGCACGCAAATTATTACAACGCATCTGCATCTTCTGCACCTACACATGTGCACCTATCATCTGTACCCACGCATCTGCACCTATTTATCATCAATATCTCTTATCTGAAGGTTGTTAATTTGAGTTTCAATTTATCCACAACCCTCTGTGCAATCCATTTTCGAACTCAGGAATGTGGGCTAGGAATTTCTGAAACGTGGCTAGGGTTTCTAGCTTCTCCTCGCACGTGACCTTCTTCACGCGGCTCCCTTCTACAACAATGGTTTGACTGCCTATTCGTGGAATCTCAACTCGATTTCCCATCCACAATTTTTTTCTTACAGTATCTCGTCCAACAATTTGACGGTTTCTCCTGTTTCAATTTCCCTTGGCAGCTGCCCACTATTCCTTTGCAGGTGTTTTCTTTTTCTATGCATAATCAGACTAGCCTCCTTCGATTGAAATCGGGCCTAGACTCCTCTGAGGACTTTGTCTTCACGCCAGCGGATAACGATGGGAAACGATTCCACAGTCTTCTTCGGTTTTGCGGGTTTGCGGTGAACAACAGCGAACAACATTTTTTTTTACGAGCAGGTCCTCTTCGGCTCTGCGGGTCTGCAGTGGATTGTTTGCGAGTAGGTCTTCTTCGGTTTTGCGGGTCTACAATGGATTGTTGCGAGCAAGTCTTCTTTGGCATTGAAATGTTTAAAACATATTCTTCTATGGAATTATAGAAGGGTCTGCGGTGTTGTGGCATTGATCAACTCTTGTTGTGACTAATCAATATAATTTCAAAGCCTCACCGAGAGAGTGTGAGTAACCGCATCCTCATTTTCATCTGCAATTCCGTTGCTCCTGCGTTGCTTTGAGAGAGCGTTTGATACTTTAAAGAGTAATGACATTTTCATTCGCATTTGAATTTTCGTTGCTCTGAGAGTGGGAGAATTCTGTGATTTCATCGGCATTGAAACATTCAGGTATCTTTTGCAAAATTTGATTCTTAACCTTTAATCGATCGATTGCACTGTGTTGTCAAAGGCTCACCAAGAATTCGCTCCCTCGACTGCGGGTCTGCGGTACTGCGGAATTGATTGGTTTTCTTTCGCATAATGGCTTCCAGCTTCACGAGGATAATTTTCGGCCCAGTTTCGTCTACCTTTGAGAGTCAAGCTCCTGCCCATATTGTCAATGAAGCCCCAACTCCCACTGTGTAGGTGGTCAAGGCCTCACTAGATGAGGCCTTGAAATTTTCTGAAACTGCCTTAATCTAACAATTTAATGGCTTTTTTCCGTGGCTGACAGCTCTCCACAATTGGATCTCGGAGGTATGGAAGCCCGTCATCCCTATTCAACATACGTGGAAAGTGAGCAGTTGTTGGATTCCATCTTTTTTCTCTAAGTAGTGGTCCTTCCTCTTGGGTTTTCCTCTCTTTTTGTTTCCCTGTGTTTTACTTAATAGGTGTTTGGGGTTTAATGTTTCCTTTTTTTATTATGGACTTTAAAAATTATTTCTATTACTGACATAGTTTTAATATATTTTTCTTTTTAGGTAGTTTTATGTTTTTAATGTATTTAATTCTTTTTTTTTAACTTTTAAGGTTTATATATATGATTTATATATTTTTAATGTTTATTTTTATCTTTATTGACTTAATCTTTATTATTATTATTATTATTTTATTTATTTATTTATTTTTACTTTTATTTATTATTTATTATTTTTTTATATATTTTTTTAAGGATGAGATTTATTTTATGTTCAGTGATTTATTTATTGATTTTTTTCATTTTAGGTAGTACTATTTTTATTAATCTTTTTATTTTATTTAATTCTCTATTTTTAATTTCAATTTTATTTTAGTTTAGTTATATGCTTATTTCTTCCATTTTATTACTTTTATTTTATGTTTAATTAGTCTTTATAAAATTTTGACTATTTTGATTATTTTATTTCATTTTTATTTTTATTTTGACAAATTTTTTTTTGACTTGGCACTAGAAAATTTGGCAGAAATTTCGACGGCCAATTCGTCGCTATTCCGACACATTGTCGTCGCAAGAGCGACAGTTCGAGGGCGGACAAATCGTGGTTTGTCATGCCATCGCAGTTTCGACGCATGTAAAAATTGCGCACTATCGACACTTCTTCTGTCGCTTCCGAACAAGCGTCACTCTTCCGACGTCTCACAAACCGTCGCGCCTCCGACGTTTGTAAACTGTCGCACTTCCGATGAAATGTGGTTCGACGTTTGGAACGTCGCTCTTCCGACGCCTGAAAACCGTCGTAATTCCGACCCAACGTGGTCCGACGTTTTGGACATCGCTCTTCCGACTTCTATAAGATGTCGCAATGCCGACGATATGTGGTCCGACGTTTGGAACGTCGCTCTTCCGACGTTTGTAATCTGTCACAATTCCGACGATATGTGGTCCGACGTTTGGAACATCACTCTTCCGACGTTTGTAGTCTGTCGAATCTTCCAAAAATCACATGACAGATTTTAGAACTGACACGTTTCAAACTACTAAATGTAGGTCATCCTGAGCTATCCCGTGCACTACATTCAGCTTGTTCAAAACGCGCTTCTACCAAAATCTCTTATGTGATTTCCCAAAAAAATTATTTTATTTTAATATGACATAGATCACAAAAGCTTACACTCTCAAACCATTTAAATATTTATAAACTTTAATCATCATTATTATTATAAAAATGAATGCAAAAAATAAAATAATTAAATTAAATATATATTAAATAATAAAAGAAAAAGAAAAATAATAAATATATATTATCTACTTAAAAAGAAAAAATCCATAACGTCAAAGATTGGCACTCATATCGACCGAAGATTTTGTATGAAGATTGTGCTGTTTATGTTTGGCAAGAAAGAAAGAAAGAAATAATTTTTAATGTCCACGAGGCTAAAAATAGCCTATGGGACAGATTGCTTCTCTATCTGACTCTTGTATTCGGCCCTTTTTCTGTGAAGTTTTACAATGAGCACTCCCAGCTTATCGACAAACTCTTCGCTGAATAGATTATCCCAAGAATTAGCTGCCAGAATACCTGCATAGTTTTCTCTGGTGTCCTTGAAGGCCTCACATTCTAGAATGAAATGTTTTTCTGTTTCCACTTTTCCGGAGGAGCAAAAAATACAAACTCTTTCTTCCCACATTTCTTTTGGCCTTTTCCAGCGCCCTGTTTCACAACGGAGTTGATGAGAATTAGTCCTTAATTGAGCAATAAGAATTTTAGATCTCCAAGAAATATTAGCCCCTATGTACGCCTTTTGTTGATGGTTATGTGTGGGTTTAAACTCTTCTATGTAGTACTTCTTCTTTCTCTCTAGCTCTTTCTTCCAAGTATGTTTGTGGAATTTATCCATAACAAAAGCTTTTATCTCTTTACTGTTTGTAGGACACATGCTCAAGCAAATACCCCATTTACTAAACCATTTGTTATTTTGCCGCATTCAAGTCTTCTGTCTTTTGCACAATATGTCACTAAACACAACCTTAGGCCATCTATCCTCTTCCATTTGCTCAATTTTTTTCAGATACCTTATGACTCGCACCATAGCAATTGCTTCAATAGGAGCAGCGCCTGTTTCACTTAACATGATAGCATAAGGAACTGCACTTTTAATTTTGAATTTGTTTGTAATCAAACGTTTCTGAATTTTCTCAATTTGTTTCCACTGCATCTTGGTTGTGCTGCTGGCCCACAGTTCACAACCATAGAGAATCACCGGAATCACTAGAAGCCCAAAAAGAGTTAGAGTGGTTTTCCAGTCCCACAGCTCTGCCTCTCTACACCTGTTTTGAAGAGCATAAAATGCTTTCCAACCCCTAAAGTTCTTTTCTTTCTACAACCATCCCAACTTAAATTTATGTTGAAGTCAATTCCAAGGTATTTGTAGTCTGCAACTTCTTCGAGAATGTTGCCTTCAAAATAGAACTTATGTTGGTTATGCTTTCTTTTGTTAGAGAAAACCACTACTTTCGTTTTGCTAATATTGACTTGCATCCCAACCCTTCTACAAAAATGCTCAAGGGAACGTAAATGCTCTTGCAAACCAAGAGCTGATTTAGCAATCAATATAAGGTCATCTGCGTACAAAAGAAGCCTGATAACGAACTTGCCCAAATGGATACTGTCACCCCCTTGCGAATTTAGCCACTCTTCAAGCTTGTCAATATATAACCCAAAAAAGGTAGGAGATAATGGGCAACCTTGCTTGACCCCGATATCGCTTCTAAAACTTTCAGAAATGCCAGCTGAAGTTCTGATTTTGACTTTCACCTCTTCATACAACCTATGCACAGCTGCTCTCAAATGTTTGGGAACCCCGAGTTCCTCCATTCTGCCCCAAAGCTTATCCCTAGGAACCGTGTCAAAGGCTTTTCTGAAATCAACAAAGCAACAGAAAACTTCTTCCTTTTTTTCCAAAACTTTTTCAATGATGTGCCTTAAAGTTATACAATGATCAACTGTGGAATGTTTAGGTCTAAAACCTGCTTGCCCTTTAGCACGTTTATCTCTTTCTTCTGCCACTTGCTGATTTTCTTTTCTAACATGCTTCCAAATAACTTTGCAAACAAGGGGTTTATCATTATGGTTCTATAGTTGGAGGGATTATTGACGTCACCACTCTTGAAAAGAGGTATTGCCATACTAGTTGTCCAATCTGTGGGGAACCCCTGCTGTAAGATGTTGTTGAAAATTTCTGTGATGTGAGGTGAAAGAAATTTTAAGCCCCACTTTAGATACTCTGCTTGGATTTCATCTAAGTCTTTTGCTTTTCCAGCGCCCAACTTCTTGATACCCATCTCTACCTCTTGCACCGTGAAGAGTTTTGTGTCTGTGTTGACCAAGGGAGGAGGGTCAACCTTGGGATCCTGCTCATAAAGTTGTCTTGCATAGTCAAACCATTTAGACGCTGAAATGTTGTTTTCAGTTTGCACCTTTTTCGATTGGAGCTCCTTCCAAAATAATTTGGGGTTATTTTTCCCGAGGAAGATTAGTTCTTCTCTCCTTGAAACCATAAAATCGGCTTTTTTCTTTTTTACTAACTGCTTGTAAGCTTTGAGCTTTATGTTATCCGTGTCTGATTCCTTCCACCTTCTCCTTGCCTTTTTGCATTCCTCGTCAAACCAAGCATTAACCGGAAAGCAATTTGTTTCAGACTTCTTAATTTTTGCTCTTTTGCACTCCGCAAGTGCGCTTTGAATTAAATGTGTTAATCTGTGACTATGAAGGCCATGAGATGGAATTTCCTCCTTCTTGAAGAGCCTCTCTAGCATTATTTTGAAGGTATTACAATTCTCTGGATTCAAAAGAATTCTGCCCTTTGGGGGATTTTGTTGAACACATTGATTTTTTGACCCTAATTGCTTCTTTCCGGTCCAAGAGAAACTTAAATAGATTGGCTTGTGATCTGATTTTAAATCCCAAATTTGATCTCCAATCAACACTTCCTCCATTTTCTCACATAAACTATGCGAGCAAATTACATAATCTACTACACTTGCTCCATTGTAAGTATTGCAAGTGAAATTACCGGACTTTTCCCATCTAGTCAAACCATTACAAATGACTAAATCGAAAGCCCCACATAGCGTAAGCAGTTGTTCTCCAAAGAGATTGCAACCTTTATCCTCTGAAATTCGTTCCCACTGATGATTACTCTCTTCTGTAAGCCAGATAGGGTCACTGTCTTCTTTACAACAAAGAATGCTAGCTTGTTCACCTGCAGTTCTAGCATTGAAATCCCCCACTATAAGGACTTCACCTAGCTGAGAATATATTGCAATATCCATTTTTAGGGCTGCAAAGGGATCTTTGTGGTCAAGCCCTCTACTTTTGTAGATTTTTGAAACTTGCGGCGCAAAATAGCATGCCGCAATTCTAATGTGATTTCCATTTTCTGATATTTTAAGCCAAACAAATTGCTTATTTGGGTCTTCTTTTTCTAGCTGAATGAAACGACCTTCTTTTTCTCTTACTAATACCATGATACCCCCGTGCCCTTTGCCATTCCCTGCTGCCTTGTTCCACACTGCTATCTTCCAGTACCCTTAAAACAAAGGTGTCTTACACCCTTCATGCTCATGTGTTTCTATGAGGCAAATTATGTCTCTACCTTCCGCAATAGGCCCTAACCCAGGTCCTCGTCTCCATGGGTAACCCCTGCAGTTCCAACAAACTAATCTTAAGGAAACCTGGGTAAGACTTGGTTGCTACTTGTTTTGACATGCAAGACTCACAGTTGAGTCTTTGTCCCTGCTTGCCCATAATGACCTTGCTTCCTCATTTCTTGCTAAAGAGTTTGCTGCCTCTTCTTTGTTATCATTTTGCTGCCTTGTTTTGGAAGGAGGTCCAAATTGCGTAATCACGGCTTTACCTTTATAAATCCATGCTCTTTTTCCCTCATCTCTTGCTGCCCTAACTTTTGTCATTTCATCCCTCCTTTCCTCTTGTTGTTTTACAGTTAAATCTTCTTCTAGAAAAAACCGAGAACCCCTTAAGAGTTGCTTCTTGCTTAAAATGATATCTTTATCACGCAAGTTGGGCATGATGACTTTTATGGGCCTGGCTCTCTCACCGTTAAGCTTACCTACTCTCCATGCTTGACATATTTGTCCTTGCCATTGGAGCTTGTCTTTCAAGAAGTCTCTTGCAAGGTCAAGAGCACATTCATTTTTCCCATACTCCTTCACCCCTTTAATAATTATGTTTGTTGCTCTATCCAGTCTTTCCTTGCTTTCTCTATCTTGCATGTTGTTAACCTGAATGTTTGTTTCTCCTTCCCTCTTAGCAGAATTGCTAATAACTTGAGTCCAAGTTTTGGAAAGTTTTGTGGGATCTCCTTTCCTCCCTTCTGTTGATGTTTCTTCATTGTTGTCTATTTGAGCAACTGCTTTCCCCTTATCTTGAGATGGCTTCGCATTCATCACCTCTGTATTCTCCACTGCAAATTTCTTCATGTTTTGCACCTCCGCTTTCATGCGTTGCCATTCTGTTTTCCCTATTCGGAGAGCTTCCTGCAGTAATGCCACTTGTTCCTTCAAAACTTTGTTGCTTTCTGCTAAAGCCTGATTTTCAGCTATTATTATATGGATTGTACAATCTCTTTCTAGCTCTTTAGCTTCTACTGCTTCCAACCTTTCTTTTACATTTAAGAGTTCTTTCACATAAAGATCAGATGACCAAGTGAGAGGTGTGGATGTGGGACTATATAAAGCATAATCATCACTAATTTTTTCTTTTCCTTTGGACTTGTTGCCACATGTTTGCAAAGAAGACTTGTTTGAATGTTGTTTCTTGCGAACAATACTCTCCCTTTGAGACCTTTTTTTCCTTGTCTGCTCCCATTTTAGACGAGCTAGTCTCCTTTTTAAAATGCCCTGATATTGTTTGACATTGACCCAAACCCACTTCCTAGTTTTCGTTGATGAGGCAATTTTCACTTGCCCTATATCATTTGTTTCCACGGGTTCTAAAGTTTCTTGTCCCATTATCATGATGATATTAAGGGAAATCAAAATCTCTGCCCACAACTGACCCTTTGTTTTATGCTTAACTCTTCAATATCTGTTGGGCTCAATTAATCGAAAATCCTTGTTGCCTGCCCTTGCTGCTCACAGATCGCCTCGCCCTCGCTTCTTCCCACCGCCCACTACTGTCCTATGTAACGCTTTACAAGGGTATCTAAATTGTCCATAATGTCATTCATATAAATTTAACTTCAATTTCAATCAAATATCCAGGTGAAATTTGATTTTAATGAAATGTCATAAGTATCGGAGGGAATTGCAGCGCAACAATTTTGCATTAAATTCTGCCCAACAGGTCCTCGTTAGTCTGTTAGCAGAAACGCGAACGCCCTGCGTGCTGTTCGATGGAGTTTCCTGTGCTGTTCGAGACTTTAATTCCCAATTTGCCCTATTTCTCTTTTGCCCTATTTCTCCGTAGAATGAAGGTTTGGAAGTATCGAACGCGGGACGTACAGGCCGTGTTATTATATCCATCCCTCGATCAACCGCGAAGCCTTACATGTAACTATGTACACATACATATATATGTATGGTTTTTTTTGGTTTGCACATAAGTTTATTTTCTATTAGCTCGCTGCGAAAGTCGATTTGGTCAGCGAGTCCTTATTATATGTAATAATATTCGGTTGCCTTTGGCGACCAAATGGTCGATACTCATTTCATAACGTGGTTGTCCTCATTATTGAGAAGTCATAACCCATCAAGCACTTTCAACAAACACCTAAAAGTAAACGCAATATTTTCACACCGAAATAAGACAGGAGTTCCAATCATCTTTAAAAATGCCAAAAGTCATTCGCCATTTTACATGGGCTCTTTTCAAAAAACCTTCATTACCACACACGCAATTGTACCGCAGGTCAAAATGCCGAAAGTATTCGCCATTTTTTCGAAGATTAGCTCTTTCTAAAGACCCTTTCATATCACATTATGGTTTCTTCTTAACCGAAACTTTCTATATTGCATACATGAATACAAAATATCGGTAGTGGGGACGTCACTTATTTCCAAGATATATATATAATGGATTTTCTATCTGGTTATTTTCGTTATAGAAAAAACTGTTGCAGTTGCAGGAAAGATTTAACAGAAATTATATATATATAAAATATGCATTAGATATAGTTTTAATAAATTGAAGAATTTAAAAATATTTATTTATTTTTTAATTAAGAATCTAAAAAAGTCATTCATTTATCTTTTGATTAAGAATTTAAAAATTTCGAGAACCTCTAATTAAATTAGCCATTTTTACAAATCATTAATAGCGTGAAGCCTAATCTTCATTTACTTTCACATCCACATAGTGATGTGAGTCCATATTATTGATAAAGACCATTTTTATAATTTCAATTTAAATGATATAGAAGGGGTTATATAGAAAAATTGTATTATTTTTAAATTGATTTTAAGAAAGTTTTTTTTTAAATAAATTTTGGAAGAGGTTGGAAGAGATAAAGATTTCTTTTAGCTAAATATTGTTGTGACAAGGTTGTATAGAAACATTATTTCTAATTTTAAGACCTCCTTTTAGAGGAAATTAAATGTAATACTAGAGTCAAGAAATGTGTCCCTTGTTCTTACACTTTTTGGCATATACATTGATAGGTTAGAAAAGCACTTGGTGTTGGCCCCACATTCACTAGTATAGTCATCGGTATTCTTTTCTATTCTAATGATATTTTTGTTTTTGCAAGGAGTCTTTATGGTCTTGGAAAAAAATTAAGAATTCTCCAAGAACTTTTCCAATATGGTTATGATTGTTAATACTAAAAAAACACAAGTCATCATAATTAAATCCAAAAAGATCACATACAACACTTTCATATATGAGAACACAACTTGGAGAACAAGGTTTTTTAAGTGGACATACTATTATTTAAGATTTGTTATTTTGAATTTGAAAATGTGGACACCATTATTTAAAATTTCATTTTTTGAGCTTGCAATGTTGAATTCTAACTACAAAATTTGTCAATACATTAACAAAATGTTGACCCTTACTAAATAAAAAATATCTATTAGTATTGACTTACAAACTATCAATAATAGCCATATCCTTTTTTAAATTAAGAAAAAAAAAAACAAATTTTTAATGCAAGCACACCAAATACAAGTATGTTGACCCTTACCAAATAAAAAATATCTACTAGTATTCAATTACAAACTATCAATATAGGCATATCCCTTTTTTCTAATTAAAAAAAAATTAATGCAAACACACGAAATACAAGTTCATATGCATAAAACTATACGCATAAAATTTACTTTGGCATAAAAGTAATGACATGCCACCACGTGGCTCTTGTTTAGTCTCGTGATCAACATCATGCTTGTGTGTGAGATTGGTGGAAAATCATACAAAACTACTAAGAGCCCTATAAAAGGTTTTTGATAAGTTGTGCGAAAAATCCTTTAGAACCCATGAAATTTTTGTGTGCAAGAAATATTTTAAAACCCCTAAGAAAATTAAGAAAAATATTTTAAAAATCTTAATAGCAGTGTAATTGTCTATGTACCAGCATAGATTCACCTTAACTCCGGATCTACCAAGTGTCGAGAGAGATCAAATCTCTCGAGGTCTACACCTCTTTTGGAATGAAAAGAGATTTGATCCCTCTCAACGCTTGGTAGATCTAGGGTTAAGATGGATCTATGCTGGTATTATGTAAATTTCACATCTCTATATATAAAAGTATTCTCATGTTTCATTTTATTAAAACTTTGATTTAATCCCTATGGAATATCCACACAAAAAAATTAGTAATTGTGAGTGTTGAATGTTGTCATTAATGTCAGCATTGATTCTTGAATGCTCTTAATATTTTTCTCGACATTGATTGAAGTTATAATGGCCAAAAATCCCCACTCGTTGATGAATTTGAGGATGAAGATTAGTGGATTTGCTCTGAAGACCACCATCATTGGATGCTCCTCATTGTGTTAAATGGTAAGTGGAGTGCCGTGAGGCTCCTTATAGTTTGAAAGATATGTCGAGTGTTGAATGTTGTTGTCATTAATGTCAACATTGATTCTTGAATGCTCTTAATATTTTTCTCGACATTGATTGAAGTTATAATGGTAAAATATCCCCACTCGTTGATGACTTTGAGGATGAAGATTAGTGAATTTACTCTGAAGACCACCATCATTGGATGCTCCTCATTGTGTTCAATGGTAAGTGGAGTGCTGCGAAGCTCCTTACAATTTGAAAGATATGTCTTTCAGAAGGTCAAAACCTCCTCTTGTAATCAAAATCCCCAAAAGGAAATGGTATGGAAGCTTATCATTGCCTAAGAAAATTCCTCAAATCATAATTTCCAAGAGGGATTTTAAGTGTTTTTATTGGGAGATTGTTAATCTTTAAAGGTTTTGTCACATTTTATTTTTGGTACCAAATTTTGGCTTCAAAATCAAATTTAAATTTCAAATTTCTCTACTAAAAGGAAAGTCCTCCTCTCCTACAAATGCCTACACAAATTTGTATAAATACAATGCCTTTATTCCTCTAAGGGTATATTGTAGAAATTTGAATAACTGATATATTATTCACCGAGATTCTCCTGATCACACACTATTTTAGCTTCATGCACAATACAGAATCTCTTCTACCATTGATCATTACATGCGGAAATAAAATCAATTGCATGCGCACATTAAAACCATAAACAAACACATATATGAACACATTATTTCATGGGAAAGCTTAAAGTTGAAAACCCCCAACTATCTATATACTATATGTCATATAGATCATGTAACAATTATTGTACAAAGCTCCTCACAAGCTCTCAGCACAACCTCCAATTTCTACACACTAATCAAGCTAGATCTAGCAAAACACATGCTCCAATCTCTGCCACCTGATAGCCAACCTCTATTGCGTAATCAATGTTGTAGGATGGCTCATTAAATAACTTGAACCACCTGGCTTGTACTGTGCAATCCTCATTGGCTTCTCCAATCACTGGTTGTTGCAAATATGCAACAGTATAGTCACAACTGATAGTTAACCTGCTCTTTCACCTATCTCTGCACCGGTCTCCACTGAAACTGTCCATGCACTGAAGTTAACTGATGTATTCTTTAGTTGATTAATGAGTTTATAATTAGTGAATTAATTAATAATTAATTCACACCACTCTCACTAATTGTATCAATCAGTTAAACTAGATACAAATAGCTCAACTATGTTTAGATTAATTAAACTGAATACAACTCCACTAACTTCCTCAATCAACTCCACCAAACTCTGTCACATGAGTTCTAACTGAAGTATCCATGCAATAGCTCCACTTAACCCTAAGGAATAGTGTAATTCCTTCTGTCAGCTCCTGTGCCACATCTGTGCACTTAACTGAAGTGCTCCAAGAGAATAAGATAATGTTTAGAGTCTAAATATTATTAAGAGCTAATAATATTCGACATATCTATTTTTAGACTGGCAATTTAAAAATAGATTCCGCCCAGTATGTCTAAAAATAGAAGTCCATCTATTTTTTCCAACTTGACCAACCATCCACAAATAGCATCCTGCAACTCATAGAACATGATCCATATGTCTAAAAATAGACTTTGCGCCAAAAATAGCTTGCGGGCACACTTAGTGAAGGCGACTTCTTTCCACTAAGCTCATCATCTTGTTGCAATCTCAACATATATCAATGTGTCAATATGATATCTCTTCGCATCTGCAACCCTTGAGTACTCTTGAACATCATGTGGAGGTGGTTGAATTTCTTGTGAAATTTCTGGCTTATGGTTACATATTTGGTTATGGATTTCGAAGGGGTTTTTTGGGATCTCTGTGGTATTTCGTCTCCGTTTTTAAGACCAATTCTAATGCTCGTTTGGTGATCAGAAGTGATGTGGTGGGCCAACTGGGAGAAGGCACACAACCTAATTTTATTGCAGGCTTGTTATCCCTTAATTATGCTGGCATAGGTGCAAGCCTGCATACCTAACGCCTACTTCTGCACATTTTATTTCTGCAATGTTTTCATTAGTATCCTGTGTAATAAGGTATCCCTTTGTTGATTAAAGGGACAAAAATCTAATAAAGGTTTTTAGTCGTTTATTGAAGACAGGCTCTGCATCTCATTCTTTCTTGCCGTTTTAGTTATTTCTACAATGGATCGTTTTCGTTTAGTTCCTTTTCATGCCACGCAGATCTGAGAGAGTCAATGTGCTTTCCTCATGGTTGCAACTGGCTTATCCCTCTTTGTGAACAAACCGATCTCTGCAAGATAATCTCTCTCATAGCTGCAGACTTTATTCCCACAATTTCACTGTTCCGCACATCCCTATTGCGCATTTTGTAGACTTATGACTATTACTACACTATTAATATAGGGACTTAACAGTGACATATCTCCATTCGCAGATCCCGTCGAAATTATGGATCAATTAGTATCAGAGCTTGAGATCCAAGGGAAAATTGTATCTTGAGATGAGCCAATTTTTTGTTTTATTTTTTTTTAGTTATTTTCTATGAGATGAGCTAATTCTTAATGACGGTGGATACACTGGTCTCCCAGCCCCAGCAGTGCACATACTTCCACCACACAAGAGAGGAGGTGCACATATCTACTTTCCACAGATCACTCCCTCTTGATCATCTCAAATATCACGTAACCCACCTTCAACAGTTCTTTCGCTCCAAGATGCCTCCTCGAAGAGATCCCTTAGTAGTAGAACTTGACTCCAATGCTTCAAATCCCGTGCAAGACCTTGTCTCTGCTCTTAATGAATTAATCAAAATGCAACAAGCAAATACTCCAGATCCCTTGTGTTTGGATACTCAAATCCAACTCCCTAAGTTTGCTGGGAAAATCAATGGATAAATGGTGGATTCATGGATCCGTAGCCTTTCCACCTATTTCAAAACTTGCCCAGGGCTCACCGAAGAGCAAAAGATTCAGATGGCTGCCTTGAAATTGGACGGCCTTGCCCAAACATGGTGGGATACAAAGCAAGAAAATATCGCATTCTTGGTCGAGCTTGGAGAACGCCCAAGGTCCTCTGCCTCTCCCCTAATCCAAAGTTGGGCTCAAGTTTGTGAAGCGCTGAGAAACCATTTTTACCCACCCAGGTACGTAAAATCTTTATGGATCCGATGACACTAGCTCCACCAAATCCATACACAAGGAGTGCAAGCCTACATCGACTACTTCTCCAAGCTGCGCTTATTTCTCCACATTCCATATCCAGAAGAAGTACTAATACTCAAGTTTATGGTTGGCTTATTGGTTCAAGTCTGTAGAGAGGTAGAATCATTTGAAAATCAGACTTTAGACAGAATTTTTCAAAGATCTTTGGCCATTGAAAGGAAGCTCACTCCTAAGAGTCGTCCTCCTCAGTCCCGCTCCACCTCCACTCCTTTGCCCCACTTCATACATCCTCGTTCTCTGAATCCCAATACCAGCACACCCTAGTGTTCCTTCCACAAGACTACTTCCCATAGTACTTCTGATTGTCGAGTTCTCAAATCTATGAAAACCAATAAAACCTTACTCACGGAGTCTACTACTTCCAAATCGGTTGACGACAATGAGGAAGTTTCCCTTGAAAATCCCACCACCCTAGATCCCTATTTGATCTTAATCAAAACTGAAGAGCCAAACTCATAAAACCTCTTTACACACAATTGCCAAATCAAAAACTCATTGGATTTACTAATCATGGACAATGGCATCCAGAAAAAATTTGGTGTCTCAAGAATTAGTTAACTGCTTTAATCTGGTCACTACTCCACACCCAAAACCCTATCATCTCGAATGGGTTAAAAATGATGGTCCTCTCCTATTGGTTTCCCAACGTTGCCTTATCACCTTTTCCATAGGTCCATTTAAATACATTATCCTTTGTGATGTCTCGTCATTGGATTGTTCTGACTTACTTCTAGGCATCCCCTACCAAGCCCAAAGAGATTCCATTTATATGGCTAAAGCGCACCAGTATAAAATTGCCAAATATGGGCGTACCTATATCCCCACGGCAACACAACCCAAACCCACTTCTACCATAGATCAAATCCGTTATGTCCATTTGAATCAATGTGTCTCTCTCTATTTGGTGCGCCCCGTACCAACAAAAAATACTACAAATCTCGTTCCTGAACTAATGACTCCTCTCCTTCACGAATTCGGTGATGTTTTCCAACCTCCCTCGAGCCTTCCCCCGTCTCGCCATATTGACCATTCTATTCAACTCATTCCAGGCTCGGATCTACCTAATGCACCAACTTACAGGTTGGCCCCTAGAGAATCAGATGAAATGGAGAGGCAATTAACATACCTCATTAACTCTAGCCACATTCAACCAACCTCTTCTCCTTGTGTTGTGCTTATACCACCTTTGTCATCCCAAAACGAGAAACCTTAAAAATGTATCTTGTCACTGATTACCGAGCCCTTAACAAAGCCACAATAAAGAACCGTTACCCCCTACCCCAGATTGAGGAGTTACTTGACACCCTCCAAGGAGCTAAGTGGTTCACTAAATTGGATTTGACATCAGGATACCATTAGGTTCGAATGAACCTTGATGATGTGTGGAAGACAACTTTCAAGACCAAATTCGATCTTTATGAATGGAAGGTCATGCCATTAGGCCTGGCTAATGCACCAGCCATGTTCGTGCGACTCATCAATGATATTTTCAGAGAAAATTTGGGCCGCATTGTTTTCATTTACTTATATGAAATTATCATCTTCAGTAAGACATGGGACTCCCACATGCAGCATGTTCGTCAAGTTCTCCAAATCCTCAGAGAGCACAAGTTACAAGTCAAGGAGAAGAAGTCCTATTTTCGCTTGCGTTTCAGTTCCTTACCTTGGCTTTGTGGTCAACTCAGAAGGTATTCAACCAGATCTATCTTACATCTAAGCCTTGTAGTGATGGCCACAACCTTCTTCGCCCAACGAGCTTGAAAGTTTCCTAGGTGGTATTAATTTTTATCGTAAGTTTATTATTCATTTTTCTCAGATTGCGCGTCCTTTGCATCGACTCTCTAATAGTTGTTATACATTTATTTGGACTAACGAGGCTACCAGCCACTTTGTTCAACTCAAGGAGGCACTATGCTCATCTCCAGTGTTGCATTTGCCCAACCTCTCTCGACCATTTGAGGTTGATTCATATGCCTCACAGTATGCTATCGGTGACATACTTAAACAGGGAGGATACCCCATTGCTTATCACTCAAAAGCTCATTCCCAGGCCAAGAAGAACTATATTACTTATGAAAAAGAATTTTACAGCCTGGTCTAAGCTCTCAAGCAATGGCACCACTATTTTTTGGGCAAAGAGACTTTTCTCCACATAGACCATCTTCCATTGATCTTCATCAACTCACAGTCTACGCTTCAAGAACAAAGGCATCTTAAATGGGCCTCCTACATTCACCAATTTCATTTGGTCATCAAATATAAGAAGGGCACTTCGAACTGTTGTGGGAAAGAAATAGAACGGGAGAAATGAAACTGAATTGAACAACTGAACTGAAGGATAAAATCTCTTAAAACTTTATTGATCAAATTATCCGTGCATACAAGCCTCTCGGGCCACCTCTTTTAACTAGACATATTTCATTATCTCGTTATTCAACTATATCTCGTTATTTACCTAAATTTTGTTATTCTAACTACATAGTAAATTTACATCTGTTGTCACATTTATAACAAACTCCACCTTGACAACAAAAAACCTAATGCCCATTCACCATCTTTTCTGCAAGCCGAGAGAAGCAAGACACCATCTCAGCTTCTCTATTGTAACTGGCTTCGTGAATATATCTGCATGATTCTCCTGTGTGCGGACCTTCTTGAGGACTACTTTACCGCCTTCGATTACATGTCTCACAAAGTGATACCTTACATCGATGTGCTTGGTCTTGCTGTGATAGGCTGGATTTGTAGCCAAATGAATAGCGCTCTGACTGTCACAAAACACATTCACTTTCTCCTGCATCCTTCCAATCTCATCAAGCAGAGCTTTTAACCAGATTGCCTCTTTACAGGAATCTGAAGTAGCTATATACTCTGCTTCAGTAGTGGACAAAGCAACTATCTCTTGAAGCTTTGACATCCAACTGATTACTCCACTTGCAAGAGTAAAAACATAACCTGTAGTAGACCTCCTTTTGTCCAAATCACCTGCATAATCAACATCCACATATCCGCAGACTGTACCTTCACGACCATCAAAGCTGATGCAATGGTCACTTGTGCCTCTCAAATATCGAAGCACCCATTTCACTGCTCGCCAATGTTCTTCCCCTGGATTTGCCATGAACCTGTTGACAACTCCAACTGCATGTGAAATTTCAGGTCTTGTAGATACCATCGCATACATTAAGTTGCCTACCGCATTTGCATATGGTACATGATACATATACTGTTTTTCGTCATTAGTTCTAGGACTCAAATCCGAAGAAAGCTTAAAATGGGAAGCTAATGGAACATTAACAGGTTTCACATTGTTCATACCAAACTTTTCAAGTATTTTCTCCACATACTTCTGTTGTGATAACCAAAGCTTACCATTCTTCCTGTCTCTATGTATCTCCATGCCCAAGATATGTTTTGCCACTCCAAGATCCTTCATTTCAAACGTCCTAGATAGCCGAGCCGTTAACCTGCTGATTTCTTCCATGCTTTTGCTTGCAATAAGCATATCATCAACATACAACACCAAGATAATGAATATGCCATTGAAACTTTTGAAGTATACATAATGATCATACTCACTTCAAATAAAATTCTGGCTCATCATGAAGGAATCAAACTTCTTGTACCATTGGCTGGGTGACTGCCTCAGGCCATACAATGATTTCTTGAGCTTGCAAACTAATCTTCTGCTGCGACCTTGTACAAAACCTTCTGGCTGATCCATATAAATCTCTTCATCCAAATCACCATGAAGAAAGGTTGTTTAACACCTAACTGTTCTAACTCAAGGTCAAGTAAAGCAGTTAGTGCTAACACAGTACGAATAGAAACAAGTTTAACTACTGGTGAAAAGATCTCATGAAAGTCAATACCTTGAACCTGAGAATAAGCTTTTGCAACTAGTCTCACCTTATACCTTTCGATACTTCCATCAACTTTTCTCTTCAACTTGAAGACCCATTTGCACCCAACAACGCTTCTCCCTTCAGGAAGTTCTACAAGATCCTAGGTATTTTTCTTGGCTAAGGAGTCCATTTCTTCTTCCATAGCCTTTTTCCATATTTTGCTATCTGCATCATCAACTGCTTCCTGATAACAAGATGGTTCCCCATCTTTAGTAATCAATGCAAACGATGAAGCAGAGTCTTCATACCTTTTTGGTGTTCTTCTCTCTCTCGTAGACCTTCTTAGGGTGACTGGTTGCTGAATGGATTCTTGAATTTCTCTAGTTTCCTCTGCTTCTCCACCTTTTTCAGAAGTCTCTCTTTCCTTTCGACTTTCTGGACAAGGTACAGTCTCCAATTGAATATGCTGACCTGGCGATACCTGCTTCTGTTCAACTTTTTCAACATCTAATTTTAAAAAAGATGATTCATCAAATGTTACATCTCTACTAATGACTATCTTCCATGAAGTAGGATCCCACAGCCTATATCCCTTCATTGAATAATCATATCCAACAAAGACACAACATTTTGATTTTGGATCTAATTTTGAACGTTGACTTCTAGGAATAAGAACATAGGCATCACAACCAAAAATCTTCAAATGCGAATAATCACAAGACTGACCCGACCAAACTTCTTCAGGAATTTGATAGTTTATTGCAACCAAAGTTGATCTGTTAACTAAATAACAAGCAGTAGATACTGCTTCTGCCCACAACTCCTTTTGCAGATTAGCATTACTAATCATGCTTCTGGCTCTTTCCATAAGAGTCTGATTCATCCGTTCAGCAACACCATTCTGCTGAGGAGTATAAACAACAGTTTTATGTCTAACTATCCCTTCATCCTTACAAAAATTTTCAAATTCTAAAGAGGTAAATTTACCGCCATTGTCAGTTCTTAAACATTTGATTGATTTGCCTGTTTTATTTTCCACTATTGTTTTAAATTGTTTAAACACATTAAACACGTCAGCTTTCTTTTTCAACATATAGACCCAAAATTTTCTGGAAAAATCATCAATAAAAGTTAAAAAATATAAGGCACCTCCATAGGACACAGTAGGAGATGGTCCCCACAGTTCAGAATGAATGTAGTCCAAAATCTGCTTGCTATTATGATTGTTAGACTTGAATCTTTGTTTACATTGTTTTCCAAACACACAATATTTACAAAAATCCAACTTCAAGGATTTCAAATCAGGAAGTAGCTTGCGGTTCATCAGTACCTGAAGACCTTTCTCGCTCATGTGACCCAACCGCTGATGCCATAGACGAGAGCCTTCTTCTGCTTTATCTGACACGGTCATTGCTTCACTAACTTGAGTGCTTCCTTTGAGTCTGTACAGATTTTTGACCTTTTCTGCCTTCATAAAAACCAAGGCTCCTTTCGAGACTTTCAGCACTCCATTCTAACCTGTAAACTTATAACCATTCGAATCCAAAACTCCCAAGGAAATCAAGTTTTTCTTTAAATTAGGTACATGCCTAACATCAGATAAGGTTTTAATTGTACCATCATACATTTTAATTTTCACATTTCCAATCCCAACAGTCTGACAAGATGCATTATTTCCCATGAATACAGAATTACCATCTACAGTTTCATATGATGAAAACCAATTTCTGTGCGGACTCATATGGTGAGAAGAACTAGAGTCTAATAGCCAATAGTCAGCATCTTGTGAGATATTACAAACATGGAGTGCTTCAGCAATTAAAACCTCATCATCCATACATGAATCGACCTGATTTGCTTCCTTGTTGTTTTCCGCCTCCTTCCGTTTCCAGCAATCCTTTTTGAGATGTCCCAGTTTGTTGTAGTACCAACATTTTGCTTTACTCTTCTTACCGCCCTTTGACTTCGATCTGGAAGAACCTCTTGTCTTCTCCCCCCATTCCTTTGACCGACCTCTAGCTACCATGACTTTAAGTGTAGAAGTCTCAATGCTAGATTGTCTTCGTACCTCTTCAGATAAGAGAGCACCCATGACAGATTCAAATTTTAATGAATCAACAGTGCTCAAACTGACTGAGGTCACGAAGTGATCCCATGACTCAGGCAGGGAACACAACAAGGTTATTTCCTTGTCTTCTTCCTCCATCTTTACTTCCATATCAGACAACTGACAGATAAGCGTATTAAAAACATTTAGGTGATTTGCAATTTTCGTACCCTCCTTCATCTGAAGGCTGTACAGTTTTCTTTTTAAATAGATTCTGTTTGTCAAAGATTTGGTCATATAGAGTGTTTCCAATTTCTTCCACAACCCTACGGTTGTACTCTCTCCAACAATATTGAAGAGTACTTCGTCTGCCAAACATAACCGAACGATACTGAGAGCTCGGGCATCCAAATCCTCCCATTCAGAATTTGACATGCTTGCTGATTTTGTAGCTACCCCATCTAATGCCTTGTGCAACCCTTGTTGCACCAGCAAATCCCTAACCTTCAGTTTCCACAGAGCAAAATTGTTTTTCCTGGTGAATTTCTCCACCTCAAATCTTGCGTTTGTCATTTTCGCCATTTCTCCCTCCTAGGATTACAGATTTCCCTTTTTCTTCTAGAGTTTCAAGGGTTTCGAATCTTTTCTTTCTCCTACTAAATTAAATAGAAATAAAAATTACAATTTCTATTTTTCTTCTTTCACTAAATCAATTCTTTTGAAAACAATATTTCTGTACCATTTTTTTTTTTTTTTCAAACTAAACCCCCTTTTTTTTTTTTTAAATGATTGTTGTTCAAACCCTTTTCAACAACTGTTCAAACACTCTTCAAATAATGTTGATTTCCAGACTTGAAATACTGCTTTTTTTTTTTTAATAGTTCTGTTTAAAACAGTAAATTGCTTCCAGACTTGAAATACTGTTTTTTTTTTTTTAAATAGTTATGTTTAAAACAGTAAATTGCTTCTCCCTTTTTAAAAAAAATACCTGACTTGTGAGCGGCCAGGGACAATGTATGGCGACAGTTTCACCAATTCCTTCGATTCCTCCAATACCTTCAAGAACAACAGCAATTACCATACTTTTGAGCGGCCAGGGACAGTGGATGGCGACAGTTTCTCCAATTCCTTCGATTTCTCAAAAAGAACTGCTCCTACAGCACTTGCTTTGCCCACAACAGACTTCTCTCTCACAATGGATTCGATACTAAGCAACTCGATTCTCTGTTGACGGCTTTTCACCTCTACTCGACGGCTTCACTGCCCTCGATAGTCACAAAAAAATTGGCTTCTGCCTTATGCAAGCTTACAATCAACCCAGCACAAGGGTTTACAGATTCACTCGATAGCTTTTGACGGCTTCCTTCTGCTCCGGCAGAATATGCAGACTCTCGTGGCCTTCTCTTTGCGGTGGACGGCTTCTCCAAAACTCTGCAGACAGTGGAAAATCAATTTTGGCTTCTCCTAATTTTCTGGAAATCAATTCTGGCTCTGCTAATCTCTGAAATCGATTCTGGCTCTCGATTCTGGAAATCGATTTTGGCTCTGCTAGTCTTTGAAATCGATTTTGGCTCTCGAACTTAGCTTTGATACCACTTGTTGTGGGAAAGAAATAGAACGGGAGAAATGAAACTGAATTGAACAACTGAACTGAAGGATAAAATCTCTTAAAACTTTATTGATCAAATTCTCCATGCATACAAGCCTCTCGGGACACCTCTTTTAACTAGACATATTTCGTTATCTCGTTATTCAACTATATCTCACTATGTACCTAAATTCTGTTATTCTAACTACATTGTAAATTTACATCTGTTGTCACATTTATAATACGAACATAATGGAATATTTACTCAGTAGGTCATCCATGCCAATCCTCCCAATTCTCTAAGTGCGTTGTGATAATTATGATTCATGGAAAGCACAATATGATTCACGAGGTTTGGGTTGCCTTACACAGTCCCACAATTATCAATCAAACTCCCTTCTTGGACTACACCATCTAGGATGGTTGGCTCTACAAACTCAATTTACCTTTTGTCCCACAGTGAGACGATCGCCTCTTGCTCATTCGAGAAGCTCATGCATCAACCTATAGTGGCCACTTTGGTATCCAAAAGACTCTCCAGCACCTCCATCACCATTTCTATTGGCCTTCTATGCAACCTCATGTTGTGAAATTCATCATAGCCTACACCTTGTGTTCTCAATCAAGACCATCCAATAGAAAGCATGGCTTATATTAGCCTCTTCCTCTCCCTTTACAGCCCTGGGAATCAATCTCTATGGATTTATTAAGCGGACTACCCACCACCTAAAAGAAACATGATGCAATTTGGATAGTAGTATGTCGTTTTAGAAAAATGGCTCTTTTTATTCCCTACACAAAGACAACTACAGCAGTTCAAACAACATAATTGTATTTCCAACATGTCTAGCCACATTTTGGCCTAACAAGCAACATCATCTTGGATAGAGACTCACGCTTCCTTAGCACCTTCTAGAAGACCATCTGGACACTACTTGGGTGTCAAATAAATTTCTCTACCACCTTCCATCCTCAAATGGATGGGCAAACAGAGGTGGCCAACCTAGTATTGGTCCATGCTCTCCGTACTCATTTTGGGCGCAGTAAATAGTGGGAAAACTATTTACACATTCTATATCATAGCTACAACAAGGCCACACATTCTTCTACTGGGTTCTATCCTTTTGAAGTATGTTTGGGCTTCCAACCATCATCCTTAGCCGAGCTTCCCCTCACTTTAGATCCCCAAGGTATGATGCACCAGCAAAAAGAGCAACATGAAGCACACCAGTTTCTTCAAAAAATTGCACAACGACACATTGCCGTAACAGCAACACTCAAAGCAGCCCAAGACCATGCCAAGAAAAGGCATGATAAACAAAGGACCTCCATATCCTTTCAGCTAGGCAATAGAGTATGGTTACATTTGGATAAGAAACGCTTCAAAGGACAGCATCATAAACTTCTTCTAATCCGATATGGCCCTTCTACCATTTTAGAATAGATTGGGGAGAATGCCTATCGATTGGACCTTCCCCCTCAGCTCAGAATACACAATGTCATTAATGTCAATCATCTAAAGTTGTTTGAGCCTCCCCTCTTGGAGGAACTAGTTACAATTACTCATCCAATGGACAATATCCCAGAATTCCAACTCCCATTGGCAAAAGACACATTATTGTACACCAGTGCTCATTCTACTAGACACTAGAGCTACACCTCCTACCTGGTGGCACGCCAAGGACAAACTCCAGCTCAAGAAAATTTAATGACCGCCAAAGTGCTGCACCGCCTGTATCCTCATCTTCGCATGGAAGCCGGGACGCTTCGAGATCTAAACAAGGAGTAATTGGGCCAACTGGGAGAAGGCACACGACCTAATTTTATGACAGGCTTGCTATCCCTTAATTACGCTGGCATAGGTGCAGGCCTACATACCTAACGCCTACTTCTACGCATTCTATTTCTGTAATGCATTCTATTTCTGCAATGTTTTCATTAGCATCCTTTGTAATAAGGTATCCCTTTGCTGATAAAAGGGACAACAATATAATAGATATTTTTGGTTGTTTACTAGGATAGGCTCTGCATCTCATTCTTTCTTACTGTTTTAGTTATTTCTGCAATGAATTGTTTTCATTTGGTTCCTTTTCATGCCACGCAGATCTGAGAGTCAGTGCGCCTTCCTCATGGTTGCAACTGGCTTATCCCTTTTTGTGAACACATCGATCTCTACGAGATAACCTCTCTCGTAGCTGCATAATTTATTCCCACAATTTCACTATTGCGCACAGCCCTATAATTTGCACATTTTTCAGACTTGTGACACATCTCGATTCACAAATCCCGTCAAAATTATGGATCATGTGGTGCAGATTTGCTTAGGGCCCTTTTAACAGTACCCACGGCTTAACACAAGGAGGTCAAACCTTGCACTGGTTAGTTTTTATTTGAAAATTCAAGTGACAAACCTGTGGCAAAGCACTGAATTTTGTTGAGAAGTAATATGGGCAAACATTCCTGTTGATCTGAGAAGGAAAAAGGTTGTGCAAACAATCTTTGTTTCAGTCCCGTCCTTTCCTTAAGTTCATCCTTCCGTTTCAGAAGTATATCACTTACATTCGACCTTCATCTCAGAAGTTAGAGTACGTTGTTTAAAGTAACTTTTTTACCCTGATCTAAAATTCCTGTGGATTCCATTCAAAGGTTATATTTGTGCCCTAGTCAGAGGGGTCCTGCGGAAAACATGATCTGAAGTTTGTAGGCAGATTTCTCTAAGGTTTTGATAGTAAGTGTATTGGGCTTATAAGTGTACATCCTTTGTGCACAAAGTCTGGAAATTTCCTGAAGCATAATTTCAAGAAAAAATTAAGGCATGTCTGTAGCCCTCATGTGACAACGACTAAGGATAAAACACCATTCGCTCTCCATTCTAGATATAACTTGATGTCGTGGCTCAATCTAAGTTCTCTGTATGGAAAGTTCTGAGATAAGATTTATGGAAACTTTATTGTGACCAACCCTAATTAAAGAGATACACTCATATAACTCCAACAACCAATGTATACAGTGTTCTTACTCATTTACTATTGAATATCTCTGACACAATCCGTAGAATCTCTTAGAAGGTTCTGATAAAGACCTATGACTTGAATCAACAAGAACACTAATGTTTGTGGTAAGTCTTGTAGCATTTAATCTTAAGAAGGAACTTTGTGCTAAGATCATCCTTAATAGTAAGCAAAGTACAACAGATTTGCATTGTATGTTGGGCATTGTATCATTAAGACAGGGAGTTGCATAAATCTCAAAAACCTATATTCGCAGTCCATTGTGAAGGGTTTTTGTCTTCCAAAGTAAGCATAAATACTTTGAGGGCATAGGTTAGGTTTTCTTCAAGATCTAAGGTACAATATTCTCTACGGTTTTTTTTTTACATCATTTAGTAGCATTATTAATGCCTTGAAGATACCTGATACGCCTTATATATCTAGAGCATACATGGGCCCTATGATATTATGTTGAATAGAGAAGTCATATGCATCTAGGGTTTTGTTAGTGAAGAGTATTGTGTGAGAAAAAAGGGTTTAACAATGTGTTGTTGTGGAAGAATTGTATTGCATAGAATCATTTCAAGACATTAACATTGTGCTAGTATCTTGAGCACATGCCATTAATTAGTGTAATATTGTGAGGGCACTCTTCTAAGGTTTGGATAGTTGGTAGAAAAAAGGACTATGGAAAATATTAGAGATTGTTGGCTATATGCAAGGAATAAGTTTATATTGTGTTTGTGTGGGCTATCATGCTATATCTATATGTTGGTGCTTACAAATAATTAAGAATTGGCGAGTCAAGTTTATGCCTATAGCAGTCAATGTATCGTTGAGAAACATTGATGTGTTGAGATTGGACCTATGATTATTGATCAATGCTATGGTTTCATAGTATTTTTGGCATATGATAAGTGTGAGGTTTTGCAATGCTTCTAATTTTCTTATTGAACCATGGTTATGGTCAGATGTTTGATTTATTATTGAACTAGGATTATATGACTAATTGATTGATGTGATTTGAGCAGAGGTTTATGAAGCTAGGGTATTGGGCATAAGCATATTTGATTGATGTTACAGTTTGATGTACAAATTAAGCAGAGGAAAATTTGTTTACCAGAGATTGCATTGCAGGTCGTTTTGTATTTATTATTGAGCACAAGTATATCTAATCTAAAAATTATGAAACTTGGTCCATCATGGTGAGCTGAGGGTTGGAGCCTTCAGGGAAAGTAGGGTATTGCTGAGGAGGGTGGCAGGGTGGTGCTACGACAGGTTGGAGCCTACTTAGGGAATTGGAGCATTCTTCTAGTCGAAGTTGGTAAATAGGAAGCATCCTTCAAGTTGCAGTTAGTAAACTAGGGTGTTGGAGAGTCCTTCATGTTAGAGCCTATAAATCAGGGCATTGGCGCGTGCTTCAGTTGGAGCTGATAAATAGGGTGTTGGAGCATCGTTGGGTTGGATCGTGTAAAATACGACATTGGAGCGTCCTTCTAGTAGGAGTTGGTAAACAGGGAGTTGGAGTATCCTCTCAGTTGGAGCTAATAAATTTGCAATTTGGAGTTTTCTATTAATGTAAAACGTTGAAGAAAAATATTAAGAAGATTTTGGTGGTTTTTCTCCCATAAGGGTTTCCACCTAAAAAATTATGTCTACTATCTTGATGTTTTTGCATTGTTGAATGGTGTTGCTTACTCTTCATTAAATATTAATGTGAATTTATTGCATTGAAGATTGAAAATTATCTAATTGGAAGGAGATACTGATTCATCCCCTCTAAGTAATAGTGAGGGCGGAGGGTTTAGATATATCTCAAAAGTATAACTTTTTTCTTTTAGATTTAATCAAAAAATTGTTATAAAATTAAATTGAAATAAAATATTTATAAAATGTTTTGATTTTGAAATGAGTTATGGTTTTTGGGCATGTGGTATTGATAAATCATGATATTTTATCATGGTAGTGTAACAAAGCTTATTAAAAAGTTAATAATATCCATGGTAAAGTGGGGGTGAATATCCGTAGTAAAGAATCTTGTTATATTGTAATTTATGGTAAGTACTAAGTTTTTATGTGCTTATTAATTAACTTTAAATATGATTACAAAATCATTATTGGTCCTTGCAGGACTCTTGCAATCAATTTTATTGTTGACCATTATTACTTTAGCATTGACCAATGCAATTTATAATGTTTAACTTTGAAAAATAAATATTTATATTTCAATATTTAAAAAAAAAAAAATTCGAAATTTGATTTGACCATAACTTGATATTCTTATTGTAGCATTTGCATAATATAATGACATGTAGATAACTGCATCATATATTTTATGGATATGGTTCCAATATTCATGCATGATTTTTAGATATTTAAATGGTAATTTTTTAATCCAAAAATAAAATCTTTGAAAATAATTCATATTTACATAAATAACATATTTACTATCAATTAATTCCCACCATAATTTAAGCAAGTCTTTACATAAAAAATGGATATAAATTACATATAAATATAAATTCAACATATTGAGCTGACATTTGAAAAATGTTGACATACTACATTACACATCTCTCCTACATTGGACTATAGAGTGGAATTAACATATGAAGGACTACCTAAATTCATTTTGTAACATGTTCATAGAGTTTAGGGAGTATTTTTAAAATTTCAAGAAATTATAGGTTGTTGTACTTGTATTTTTACATTTAATTTGTTATGCATAGTAATTAAATCGCTACATAAAAATATATGTGACATAGTTTTTACTTTAAATATAGAAGATGAGTTAATAGTTACATATTTCATTTATTGTTCCTTGTAATTAAATCACCATATAACAATGGATGTGACATAGTTTTCACTTTAAATATAAAACGTAAGTTAATAGTTACATAGAATGAAGAGAGAGAGAGAGAGAGAGAATTCAACAAAAGGAATTATTTTGTCACATGTTATATTGAGAGAGTTGAAGATGAATTTTTTTTTATTTAATTATTCATTTTAAGGATAAGTTGTGGGATGATAATGAGCTAGAGGGGAAATAGAATTATAAGGAGGTGATCAACCCCACTCTTGCTAACCTGGAGATGAAAAGCATTTTAATTTAAATTATTCATTTTAAGGATAAGTTATGGGATGGTAAAGAGCAAGAGGGGGAAATTAATTATAAGGAGGTGATGAACCTCACTCTTGCTAACCAAAATTATCTTTCTGTCTTGACCAATGGTAAGAAGAAAAATAACATTATGAAGATAAGAACTAATTCTCATGAGCTCTGAAGTGAAACTAGGAATTCATTTATTCCCAAAACACCTTGAGATGAAAGGATTTGTCACCATTGTGATATTAAGAGGGTTGAATGTGAAAAACACTTTCTCTTGAATTTCACGATTATTACTCACATCTATTCTCATTTCTAAAACATTTATCACGCTACCAACCTTATTGACTTGTTAAGTCAGCAAGAACTCTTCTTTCCCTTATTTTTTATCATAGAAATCAAATATTAAAGAGTCTTTAATCTCTTTCTTTTCTAAGGTCTAATAAACCATATAAATTTTAAATGTTAATCATCATCATCATAAAAAATAATTGAATAGGAAAAAATTATTACATATATTACTAATAAACATAAAAAATAATAATGTGAGATAGTTGGATAAAATTATTAGATTTTTTTGCTATGCTTGAGTCCATGATTCACTTTGCAACCCTACATTGAAACCTAATCCTTTCAGCCACAAAAACCCTTTGTAAATAGTCAATTTTTCTTCTCCCTCTGGATGCAGGTCTTTGATGGTCACTAATCTGAATCTGAATGTTAGTTTTGCTGTGTTAATTTCATCTTCAGATTTATTATTAATTTGTTGATCAATTTATTTATGTGCATAGGTTTCCTTGGCATTTGTGAGTTTTAAAATAGGTAAATGCGTTGAGTTTCATGTTAAATTCATGAGCATAAAAACAATAAAACATAATGTTGAACAACAACAATAAAATATACAGGAAAGCATCAAAACTATCCATTAACACATTGTTTTGATGAAGGAGTTCACCCCTCCTGGGCTACATCTCCTTGGTCCAGCTTCCATGGCTTGGGCCTCTGTATTAGCTCAAATGTGAAAAAAATGTTGTTTACGTTCCTCTACTGCTCCTGAAACCTGCTTCAATGTTTTTAGAATGTCCAAATCATCTAGAAATGACTCTTCTTGCTCCCAATTTGGTCGAATTTTTCAAAGGTTATGGCCAAAATAGTTTGGCCTAGGAAATCTCCACTAAATATGGATATAACTCCAGTTAGGGCCGTTAAATTTGGGCTTGGCGCCAAATTTGGCAGACCGCCATATTTTCCACCATATTAAACTTAGAGTTTAATTAAATATAAGTGGGATTAACTTAGGATAATTATGAGTTAGCGCTAATCACGCATCTAACACTAATCCAAATTATTCATATGGATTAGCACGTTAATAATGGTTTAAGGGTTTAAACCCACATTACAATATTAAATTCCACATATTAGTGTAACTTCACTCTGCCTTTGGTTGAATGGAATGGTCATGTGGGGAGGGGGCTGGCCCCTTGCAATCCCCCGCCGATTGAAACCTTTGAATTGAAATATAATTTGATGGCATATGTAATTAAAATTCAATGCGTGGTCTGTTGGTTATGTGAGTGCATTGTATGGGGGTGCTCGTGGGGTCGAGCCCCAACCTATGCCCTTCCTATGTGTATTATATTTTTCCATACCACATTAATATCAAACCTTTGGACTTTGAAATTATTTCGGACCTTTGTAATATAATTTGGATTTCCACCATAGTTTCCATTTCGACCCTTGTTAAATGAAATTCTTCCAAGCCTTGGTCCACCAGAGGGGGCACGTGGCGCCCCTTAGCTGCACCACATGTCCACCTTTGGTTGGACTATTCCAATCATAAAAAAAATTCAAATTCGCCCTTCGGAGACACATAAAAATTTTTTACCTTCCAAACTTGATTGACAAATCCTGCAGTGGCACTTGTCACAGTGTTATTGGGCGAAAATTACAGAATATTCCCAAAATCTCTCTTTCCTGTTGACTGGGTTGCCATGTCACGATTCTATCCTGTTCTGCAAATTTTTTAGATGTTTAGGAAAACAAATAACAAGCTCAATCTTCCTCATCCAGACTATGTTTTCGATGAAACGAATTGCATCAGATTCCTCGCAACGAGCTCTTTGTTGTTGTTCAATTTTCAATCAATTTTGAGCACTTTAATTTTTGAGCTTTAAAACTAATTAGTTGATCATTCCTCCCCACTAGAATCCTTTTGGACCCAAAATCTCTTTGGTTACTGATCATGTGGATGAGGGTGAAATCCCCTCACCCTTCCAGTTTCAATCCACTGAAATTTCCCCATTTTTATCAATTAGAGCTTTCTACAAAAACTAAGCTTTTCCCTGGACTCTTGTGACCCTCTCTTACTATTGTTGACACCGTCATGCTGCAATTTTACTAAAATTTCAGAGTAGCAAGTTGTTCTTGCAGAAAAAAACTTGCTCCCACCTTAGTCATTAATCAAAGGAAACTTAAAAAGTGCTCCCAACTCAATCAGCATGGTGATTCTTAACTGATCTTGTTTTGTACTTGCGTTGACTTTTGACCAATTATTTTTTCCATTGACATGTACCCTTTGGAAACCAAAAATAAGCACTTGTGGAACCCATGCCTTCTTTGTCAAATTTCTTTGGTGCTTTCTCTTTGAAATTTTCACTCTCTTGCACTGACATCTTGTTTCCAACACTGCTCAACACTGATGTTGACTGTTGCAAATATGTCACATATTGTTTACCTCCTTTCAAAGGCAACCTATTAGAGTCCTAAATCATCTCATTACAAGCATAAGAAACTTTAATGAAATTAAATTGTTCATTCGATGTATATTTTTTAAAGGTTTGATTCAAAACATCTCTATGCTTGATCATTAACAATGTCAAATTTTGACTTGCATTCACTATCCTCTTCATTTCTCTTGCATGTATAAGAGAAAAAATTGTCTTCTTCTTATGCGCTCTAACTATGTACTCAATTCAATATTTAAACAAGTGATACTTATTATCATGGCAATGAAATACTGCTTTCATATCATAAAGATAAGGAATTCCCAAAAAAATGCCCGAAATCTCAAGCGGCACCACATCAAGTTCAACTTCATTAAGAAAGTTTGAATTGATGGAAAACCTTAGTATGCACTTCCTTGTAACCTACAAGTTTTCCTTCTTTCATATCCACCCTAAAGGATAAGGTCTTGAATGTATAATAGTTTCAAGGTTTAGCTTCTTAACTAAGTCTTCGGAAATCATGTTAGCTTGAGAACCACTATCAAAAAGTGTGTCTCTTGGTATGTTTAGAAATGACTCTAATATGGAAAAGTTAAATTCTTGCATCTTCATCTTGAGTTACATTGGAACAATTTGAAGAAATAGTGCTTGCTATGTTCTTACCTTTCAAACACATGGCTGTAATCTTTGTTTTATCTACTGAATCTGAACCTAAGTCATATTCAATTATTGCAACAGTTTTCTTCTTTTATTTGGATTTTAGTTTGTTTGTCTTAAACTCTAGATGAAGTTGCCAACAATGGTCTTCATCATGGCCATTCTTCAAACAATGTTTACATGTGAGTTTCTCTTTTCCTCTTTTGACAGAGCTATTTCTCTTTCCTCTTCCATAAAACTTTCCCTTTCCTTTACCCTCAATATCACTTTTCTCGTCTATATTTTGTTTCCCTCTTGCTTCTAAATGTGTGGCTTGAACGCAAGCCTCATCTAAGTTTGTGGGATTGAACATGATAATAGTGTGCCTAAGGTAACTGTGCAAACCCCTAATATACTTTAAAAAAGTTTCTTGAGAATACAAATTAATACCCAAAATAAGACCTCTTCTCCTAAATTCATGAGTATAATCTTGCACACTTTTCCCTTTCAATTGTATAAAATTTTGCTAGTCCATAATGGCCTTTTGCATGTAAGCTAGAGGATAAAATTTTCTTTTAATGGCAACAATAAAACTTGACCAAGACATAGAGATCTTACATAGTTTTAATCTCTTCTTGAGTCCTTGCTTCCCACCATACAAGTGCAGATCCTTCCATCCTCAAGGAAGCCAATTGAATCTTTATGTCATCTTCATGAAGGTTCTGAATTCTGTAATAAACCTCCAAATAAAGAATCCAATTTTCCAAATTCTCTACATTTACCTTGCCATTATACATTGGAAGCTCAAATTTGTCATCAATTTTGAGTAAGGGAGTTTTTCCTTTTGTAGTTTTTGAGTGAGTATGGGTGGTTTTGGCTGTGGAAGTGGAAGATGATGCTGATGGTGAAGATGAGGATGATGATGAAGATGGTGGAGATGTATGAGGCTTTCCTCCACGGCCCTTTGAATCCTTCTCTTCATCCTTCTTGCCTTCTGAGGTTCCCTCTCCATGTAGAGACTTATAATTCTCTCCAACCATCATGGTGTCCCTCTCTTCAAAGAGGATCCTAACCCTTTCAGTCAGTTCATAGAAAGCCTTCTTGTATGCTTCTTCATCTAAAATACCTTCAGTCTCTGCAAAACCTGACATGAGGGCTATGTATTCAAGCTCGGCTTCTGGTGCAACCTGTACCTCTTCAATCTCAGCTAGGGAAACTTGAGGTGATTCAAGTGCAGCTGTGAGAGGAACTTTGGTTCGAGATGGTTCCCTTGTGGCTCTCCTTCTTCTGGTCCTAATCGTAGGACTTGCAACCGATATTTTCCCTTCTCCTCTCTGCAACTTCAACCTTGTCAGCATCACAAATTTGCAACTATTAAAACCCTACTTACACAAAAATCAAGAAAATATAAAAAAAAAACCTTTGCAACTTGGCTCTGACACCACCTTGATCTAAATCTGAATTTTATTTTTTTTGTGCTAATTGCATCTTCAGATTTATAATTAAACTGTTGATCACTTGCTTTATGTGCATAGGTTTCCTTGGTGTTTATGAGTGTTAAAATAGGTAAACGAGTTGAGTTTCATGTTAAATTAATAAGCATAAAAACATTAAAACATAATGTTAAACAACAACACTAAAATATACAACAAACCATCACAATGATCCATTAACACAATGTTTTGATCAAGCAGTTCACCCCTCATGGGCTACATCTCCTTAGTCCAGCAGCTCAAGGAAAATTTTAAGGATGGAAAATTATCTTGAAGTTTAAAACATTGGCGAATATCACTAATCCCTAATATGAAAACTACAAAATATTTATTGATATATTTGTAAAATTATTCAAATTTATAATGATTTTATATATAGCCTTTATATAATGTTGGCGATTTTTAAGGTAAAATACTTTTATATTGTAAAATTTGGGCGAATCATTTTTAGAAAAAATGGAAATTGGCAAAAAATTTTTTTGGAAAAACCATGGAAAATTAGCCCACCTGCGAATATTAGCTCCTAAAATTTTCATGGGCCTCCAACTTCCATGGCTTGGGCCTTTGTATTATCTCAAATGTGAAAATTTGTTTTTTACATTCATCTACTACTCCTGAAACCCTCTTCAATGTGTTCAGAATGTCCAAATCATCCAGAAATGACTCTTCTTCCTCCCAATTTGGTCGAATTTTGCAAAAGTTATGGCCAAAACAATTTGGCCTAGGAAATCTCCACTAAATCTGGAGATAACTCCAGTTAGGGCCGCTAAATTTGGGGTTGGCACCGAATTTGGTGGAGCGCATCTTTTATGCCATATTATACTCGAAGTTTAATTAAATATAAGCAGGATTAACTTAGGATAAGTATGAATTAGTGCTTGTTGTAGCTCTTAGAGACAACCTTGAGTTGCAAAAGACCAGTGTCCATGACATCTTGAAATTAGAGGTTAGATGTAGACAATTATAAGGATGACTCTGACATAATATGGATAAATAGAATAATGATTTTGGTGGTTCAGGAATGGTGAAGACCTTGGAGTCTGATTCATGTGAATTAACCTATATTGCGAGAGGACTCAGGAGGCTGTATGGCTCGGTGGCTTTCAAAGGGGCCAAGTATGAAACAATGAGCAGAGGATTTCAAAATATGTAGAGGTGTTGAGAAGGAACAAAGGAAGAGGAACCCACAAGAGACAGGCTTAAAAGTCCCAAGAATCTGTCTCTCGTGAACTCAGAGGAAGCATATGTAAGTGGAATATGACCAACAACAGAGATTCGTGGAGTGCAAATTAAGGGAGCACAACAAATTTAACACATGAGTGTTATACATACACGAATTCATGGATAATAATGCATACCATCGACAACTACATTACACGAATAATCAAAGCAGCATAACATTGAAAGATGATTATACATAAAAAGGAGATGAATTATAAACAAGAGAATATAGATATATACTACTCATTGCTCCATCTGGAATCCAAATAAATAGCGTTTTATATCATATTATGTTAAAAAAGCTCTCCCAAATATGTGTCTCAAAGCATAAAGAGCACAGTCATACATAAATACAAAATTTCTCCAAAATTCAGAACCTTTCTTTCATCTCTGAACTCTCTACATATAGAGTTCTACTTACGATCGAATAAACTTCCATGTTCTACCCACACATGTGAAAATAAAAAATACCATAACCAACTAGCATAGCGTGCATCAAGAAATCACTCTTGTAATCGGAAAATCAAAACAGAATCGGGTGAAATTTAGATTTCAACAACAAGACATCATAATCAAACAGTAAAAGAAAAGCATAGTTGGCCACGGAGGCCAAATCTTGGAATCTTCAAAATGGGGCGGCAAGGAGTGGCTGTGAACAGGGGGGGTGTATGGCTTCCATCACATGATTCCACCTGCTGTGGGAACCCTCCACTTCCTTGTTCTCATGATTCACATTAACCATTATGGAACGACCAATCGTGCCACGCGTTCCTGACTATTTATCAAATATTTCCTAGAAAAATTGAATCGACCATAGCTATTCTTGTTCCACCAAAAACCCATGTTGTGCTTAATTAACTTGCAAAACCGAAGATCGGGCTTCAAAAGGGGGAATCTGATATTAACACACAATGGGACAGTTTAACTTTGAAAAGGGCAGGAAAAAGGTCGTGGAAGAGCTATTGATGATGTGGCAGGGAGGTGGGGCCCAAATTGATATCACAAATCACAAGTCAGGGAGTTTTGTTATGAGTAGCGGAGGGTAAATGATATGATTTGCGAAGTGCGAAGTGCGATGTATGATGGCGGAAAGGCGACGTGGCAAGGAGGTGGGACTGCTCGCAAATCACATATCAAGAGTTTTTGTTATGAGCAATGAAGGGTAAATGGTATAACTTGCGAAGTAGGAAGTGTGATGAGCAGAGGTGACGTGGTAGGAGGCGGGACCGCCCACAGATCGCAAATCAGGATTTTTTGTTATGAGCAGTGAAGGGTAAATGGTATAACTTGCGAAGTGCAAAGTGCGATGAGCGGAGGTGATGTTGTAGGAGGTGGGACTGCCCTCAAATCACAAATCGACGTTTTTGTTGTGGGAAAGCGGGGGGTAAATGCTAAAACTTGCGATGTACGATATGCAACGAGCGGAGAGGTGATGTGGCAAGGATGTGGGACCCAAATTATATCGCAAATTGTAATTCAGGGAGTTTTGTTATGAGAAGTGGAGGGTAAATGTTAAAACCTGCAAAGTGTGAAGTGCGATGGGTGGAGGTGATGTGGCAAGGAGGTGGGCCCGCCCGCAGATCGCAGATCGGGAGTTTTTGTTATAAGTAGCAAAGGGTAAATATTAAAACCTGCGAAGTGCGATGGTGGAAAGATGACGTGGCAGGACGGAGGTGGGGCCCAACTTATATCACAAATCGCAAGTTAAGGAGTTTAGTTATGAGACGTGGAGGGTAAATGTTAAAACCTGCAAAGTGTGAAGTGCGATGGGCGAAGATGACGTGGCAAGGAGGTGGGCCCGCCCGCAGATCGCAAATTGGGAGTTTTTGTTATAAGCAGCGAAGGGTAAATTTTAAAGCCTACGAAGTGCGAAGTGCGACAGGTAGAAAGGTTGGCGATGCGAAAAGGTAAGTGGTAAGTGCCTGTTCCTTCTTTGACTGTGGGGTGTCCACCCGACCCGAGCTTGAAATGCTTGGCGTTCACATTAGCTGGTCCTGCTCTTCATTTTCTTAGATTTCCCATGTTGCCTTATCATTCATAGAAATCAGAAGCCAAAATTGGCTCCATTGGGGACGATGCACTCGTTCAAGTGTGTCGAGAACTTGCATACCACTTTCTTGTGTTCTCCTTAATGTGCCTGGGATCATTGTTAGAAACATTTTCAAGCAACTTTAACCAAAAACAAGACAAGAATTCATGTGGAAATAACAAATTACATATATACAATTTGAGGATATTTACAATGGGCTGTCATAGCCTGCTATCAGTGCTAGAAGTAGGGCTTGAGAAACTATCCATTGACAGGCATCTTGAGTGTGTCTCCTTCCAAATTATCCAGTGTAGAGGTATTGTTTGAATGGACCAAACCAAAGGGGGTCGAACTTCCTATGTTTCCCTTTGTCTGACTTCCTGAAATCCCATCGTAGCACCAAATTCCCTATTTGGATTTCCTTGTATTTAGCTCTTTGATCAAATAAGCCTTTCATCTTTTCCTAGTACTCTGCTAGTTTGAGGCTTACCTGTTCTCGGGTTTTGTTTAGTTCAACCAATTGGTTCATTCTTATAATAAGATAATTTGGCTCTTCCTCACTATCTTGTAAGAACTGGGCCACGGGTAATTCTAGCTGAATATGGAAGACTGCTGCTCTACCGTACACCAGGTCATAAGGGGAATTCCCTATGGATCTTTTAGTGGTGATGCGATTTGCCAAGAGAGAAAATTTGATCTGGGAATCCAATTTATTTTGGCTTTCGTTGATGATATTTTTTAGGATCCTCACTAGTGTCTTTTTAGATGACTCTGCTAGCCTGTTCCCCTATGGGTAATATGTAGTGGAGTGCCCCAGACTGATATTATAATGTAGACAAAACTTCATGAACCTAGCCAAATTAAAATTCTGGGCATTATCTGTTACGATTTTGGTAGGGCATCCAAACATGGCTATTATGTTTTCCTCCAAGAACTTGATCACCACCAAATCTGTGGCATTCCTTGTGGGCATGACCTTGACCCATTTAGTGAAGTAATCTGTAGCGGTCAAGATCCATCGATGTTGGTTGCTAGAAGCTGAGTAAATCTCGCCTATGAAGTCAATTCCCCATTTTTTGAATGGCTCTTCCACATGAACTGGGATCAATGGGAGAGGTACGAACCTTTGCTTTTCAACGAATGTCTGACACTTTTTGTAGGCCCAAATGCGAGCATGTACGTCACCAAGCAGCTTGGGCCAAAAGAAGCCCGCTTTCAAGATCTTGTGAGCAGTGGATCACCATCTCTAATTCCCACCACATATTACTTCATGGAACTCTGCCATCACTTCATCCACCTCTTGCTCTATTAAACCTAGTAGTAAAATCCCAGCTAGGTCCTTCCAATACAGTCGCCCGTTTGCCCCAGTATAATTTTGAGACCTTAATCTTAAAGTGAGATACTTGGTGTTTTCATAGTTAGGGTGGCACCTCAGGGTTAACAGGTACTCCACTATATCTTTATACCATAGGGATAGAAGGTAATTTACATGTGTCTTTTGTGTGGAAGATTATATGCCCTGATGTGCACCTATATCCTCCTGTCATAGACAGATTTATCCCTAGAGCTTGGAAGTTGGATTCATACAGAATATTTTCCAACCCTTGGCCTTTTATTTTGGTGGGCTTTATCTCCATCTTGTACTCCTGAATATTAGCTATCCATTTCCCCCTTTTTCCTTCACTGTCGCCCTGCACCAAAATATCCTTCACTGCCGCAATGGGTATGTAAGTTGT
This sequence comes from Pinus albicaulis, assembly GCA_034641835.2. NCBI lineage: Eukaryota > Viridiplantae > Streptophyta > Pinopsida > Pinales > Pinaceae > Pinus > Pinus albicaulis. The sequence goes on along the minus strand of CM076578.1, from coordinate 22,078,705 downwards.
TATGACAGACTGTAACACGTACACCCGAAACACCTTAAGTGACTTGACCAAAGCATATGCTTGCTTTTCCAGAATGTTATATTTTAGTTTATAATATCCGAGGACCTGGCTGAAGAATGCAATAGGTTGTTCATGCCCTTCATCATTGTTTTGTAGCAACACTACAACTATTGTGTGAGGAGAGTCAAAAGAAAAGATCATGAATGGCTTTCCATAATCTGGACCCACCGACACTAGGGATTCTAAAAAGGCCTTCTTGATCCTGTTGAAAGAATCCCTGGATTAAGGAGTCCATTTTACTTCACTATTCTTCTTTAGCATTTTGGTGATGTTTCGGATGATCTCGACATAATTTGGGATGAAACTTCGGTGGAAATTTATTCTTCCCAGGAATACCTATACTGCCTTTTTGTTTCTTGGTAAGGAAATGTTGTTTATCACCTCCACCTGCTTCGGGTCAATATTTACCCCTTCTTTGGTTACTATATGCCCTAATAGCTTTCCTTCTTCCATGGAAATCATGGATTCTTGGGGGTTAAGAGATAGACCATACCTTCGACATTTGTCAAAATTTCGTCGAAGATGATCTATATGCTCAGCATCGCTCTTTGAGAAGACGGTGATGTCGTGTAGTTAAATCACCACAAAATTATCCTGGTCTCCTATGAAAGCAATGTCCATCGCACGTTGGAATGTGGCACCGACATTTATCAGGCTGAAAGGCATTCGAGTGTACATGAAGGTCCCAAGGTGTAGTGAACGTCGTCTTCTTTTGGTTTTCCGGGAGCACCACGACTTGATTATATCCTAATAAACCGTCCATCATGGACATGAGGGAGGATCCCACCACCTTTTGCAAGATGTGGTCCATCTTAGGGAGGGGATAGTTTTCTTTTGAGTGAGGATTTTTTCAGATTGCGAAAATCCACACAAAGCCTAATCTTGTCGTTTTTATTCCTTACGGGTGCCAGGTTTTCCACCTATTCAGAGTACCTCAAAGGGACAATGATCTTTTCCTGCAAAAGCTTCTTTATTTCTTTTTTAATATCCAAGAGAAGAAGAGGGTTGATCTACCTCAGGTTATGCTTATGAGGCTTAGTGTCTTCTTTTAGGGGTATCTTATGTTGTATGACATCAATATCAAAGGTCTTCAAGTCCTGGTATGACAAATTGAAGACGTCTTTGTATGATCGAAAGAGATTCAGGTACTTTCCTTTATATTCTTCGGGGAGTCCTTTCGACAACTTCACCACCTTCGGGTCTTCCTATGTCCTGATATTCAAATCCATGACTGGCTCATCAAGGGTTGGTTTGCTGGAGTTCACCGAGATATCATTTTTATCAAAAAGTCTTTCCAATGGCACCAGACCCCTGGGAATAACATTTCCCTTTAATTGCAAGACTCGGGGGCCGACCAGTGTCTCCTCCCATCTGGTTTTTTACTCTTCTCTATCATCCTCGGTCACTAAATCGATCACCAAATTCAAGAATTTTCCCACCATCTCCATAAAATTATTTACTTGCTCTTTGTCCTCGAAGACCTGCCAATGTTTTACATTGTCCAAAATGGAGGGACGATATCTCACTTCTGCCTCTTATCTCAGCAATGGATCTACGGAGGATGAAAATTGCTAGCGGCCACAACGAGTGAGTTGGCCATTCTATTCTTATCCCTCGGCATGAACTGAATGTTAAAAGTAGAGAATAAGTTCTCAACCAGATCCCTTACCTTGTTCCTGTAAGCTCTAAGCCACGAGTGCTTGATTTGGCATTAGATCCTGACTTGCCTCACTACTAGCTGTGAATCTCAAAATACCTTGAGGTTTTGTATTTTCATGTTCCATGTGGCCTGCAATCCCAACAACAGGGCTTCATACTCAGCCACGTTATTTGTGGCTTCAAATTCCAACTTGAAGGAGAGGGGAACTAAGCAACCTTCAGGTGATATCAAGAGTACCCCGGCCCTGTTTCCTTCTCGTGAATAAGCCCCATAAAAATGCAAGGTCCAAATCTTGTTTTCCTCTCTACTTATAGGATCCCCCTGTCTTAGAGGACAAACCTTCATTTCTTGCAGGAAAATTTCATCCTCCTCAAGCATAAGACATGAAAATTCACCCTCCTTGCCATACACTAGAGATTTGGTCGAACCATAAACTTTGGTGACCATATTTACAAACCTGGACTCACGGTATAATCTTCTTTCTTCCCCATCAAACACTGGGATAGTGGCGTAAGTGAGGTTGAGTTTTATTGATCCTCCAATCTTGGAACCCCAAGATCTGGACAACAACATTTCGAACTGAGCTAGGATATCAGCTACAACAATATCCAGTTGGGATGGCAGGAGCTTTAGATAATATTGTGGCATGTCATTCAGTACTTAAGGTAGATTTAATGGAGCGTACTTGTTGAGGAGGAAACCTAGTATAGCCATGAGGGCCGATGGTGGTAAATTATGAAGATGAGCTGGCTGATGTATAATAGATATGTGGTGAGTATAGGTCTGGATATTTGTCTGTAAAAATATTTAGAGCGTTGCAACTTCTTTAAATTCTTCGGCCTTGGGAGTAGGAAGCAAGGGAGGTAGAGAAGTATCAATGTATTTAGATTCATATTTTATGGCTGAACTGGCGAAAGAAGAGGCTTCTGGAGAATACCCAAGTACACGGGTTGTGGAGCCAGGACCATAGATGTCAGCTTTTTGAGATGAGGAAGGCGAATCTTCTAGAGAAAATGAGGGTAGGTCAGCCTGGTTGGGTTTCTTCTCCTTCCAGATTCTCTTAAATATGATCTTTTCAAGATCAGATACAAAAGGGGTTCTCTGCTGGGAAGTATCTAATCGAGTATGAGGCCTTGTGAAAGCCAAGATCGCAACTAATTTGAACTTTGATAATAGTGGAGTCGCCAAGGTGAAGGCTATGCAACTCTCAACCCTTTGTGCTCACCTGATTGAAGGGTGAAGATAATGTCATATCCAAAGGAAATTATTTTATAATTCGTCCCTGGAAATGGCGCCAAAAAGATGTTGTATTTCCTAGAGACAGACTTGAGTTTCAAAATACCAGTGCCTAGGACATCTTGAAATCAGAGGTTTGATTTAGATAATTATAAGGATGCCTTTGACAGAATATGGATAGAGAGAATAATGGTTTTGGTGGTTCAGGAATGGTGAAGACCTTGGAGTTTGATTCATGTGAATTACCCTATACTGCGAGAGGGATCAAGAGGTTTTATGGCTCGATGGCTTTCAAATGGGCCAAATATGAAACAATGAGTAAAGGCTTTCAAAATATGCAGAGGTGTTGAGAAGGAACGGAGGAGGAGGAACCCATGAGAGACAGGCTTAAAAGTCTTAAGAATTTGTCTCCTGTGAACTAAGAGGAAGCAGATGTAAGTGGAATATGACCAACTACATAGATTCGTGGGGCGCGAATTAAGGGAGCACATTAAATTTAACACATGAGCATTATACATAAACGAATTCATGAATAAAAATGCATACCACCAGCAGCTACATTACACGAATCATCAAAGAGCAGAACATTGAAAGATGATTATACATAAACAATAGATGACTAATAAACAAGAGAATACAGATACATACTATTCATTTCTCCATCTGGAATCCAAATAAACAACGTTTTATATCATAGTATGTTCAAGACAACTCTCCCAAATATGTATCTCTGAGCATAAAGAGAACAATCATACAAAACTACAACAAAATTTCTCCAAAATTCAGAACCTTTCTTTCATCTCTAAACTCTCCACATATAGAGTTCTACTTAGCGTTTACGATTGAATAAACTTCCATGATCGACCCACACATGTGAAAAACAAAATATCCTAACCAAATAGCAGAGCGTGCATCAAGAAATCACTCTCGTAATTGAAAAATCAAAACGTAATCATATGAAATCTAGATTTCACCAGCAAGACATCATAATGGAACAGTAAAATAAAAACATAGTTGGCCACGAAGGCCAAATCCTAGAATCTTCAAAATGGGATGACGAGGAGTGGCTGTGAATAGGTGGGATGTCTGGCTTCCATCACATGATTCTACCTGTTGTGGGAAGCCTCCACTCCCTCGTTCTCATGATTCACATTAACCATTATGAAATATCCAGTCGTGCCACGCGTGTTTGGCTCTTTAGCGAATATTTCCTGGACAAAATGAATCAACCATAGCTGTGTTTATTCCACCAAAAACCCATGTTGTGCTTAACATGCAAAACTGGAGACCGGGCTTCAGAAGGGGGCCTGTGACATTAACACATAGTGGGATGGTTTAACACTGAAAAGGGCAGGACAATGCCGTGGAAGGGATATTGATGACGTGTTAGGCAAGTGGTGCCCAAACTGATATCGCAAATTGCAAGTCGAGGAATTTTTTATGAGAAGCAAAGGATAAATGCTATGATTTGCGAAGTGCGAAGTGTGATGTGCAATTGTGGAAAGGTGACGTGGCAAGGAGGTGGGACCACCCACAAATCGCAGATCAAGAGTTTTTTTTATGAGAAGCGAAGGCTAAATGGTATAACTTGCGAAGCACGAAGTGCGATGAGCGGAGGTGACGTGGTAAGAGGTGGGACTGCCCACAGATTGCAAATCAAGAGTTTTTGTTATGAGCAGTGAAGGGTAAATGGTATAATTTGCGAAGTGCAAAGTGCGATGAGCGGAGGTGACGTGGGAAATAGGGGGTTATGGGAAATAGGGGGTTAAATGCTAAAACTTGCGATGTGCGATATGCAACAAGCGGAGAGGTGACGTGGCAAGGAGGTTGGACCCAACTTATATCGCAAATCGCAAGTCTGGCAGTTTTGTTATGAGAAGTGGAGGGTAAATGTTAAAACCTGCGAAGTGTGAAGTGTGATGGGCGGAGGTGACATGGAAAGGAGGTGGGCCCATCCACAGATTGCAGATTGATATTTTTTGTTATAAGAAACGAAGGGCAAATGTTAAATCTTGCAAAGTGCGAAGTGTGATGGTGGAAAGGCGACGTGGCAGGATGGAGGTGGGGCCCAACTTATATGAAAAATTGCAATTCGAGGAGTTTAGCTATGAGAAGCAGAGGGTAAATGTCAAAACTTGCGAAGTGTGAAGTGCAATGGGCAGAGGTGATGTGGCAAGGAGGTGGGCCCGCTCGCATATTGCATATTAGGAGTTTTTGTTATAAGCAGCAAAGGATAAATGTTAAAACCTGTGAAGTGCGAAGTGCGACGAGTGGAAAGGTTGGCGATGCGAAAAGGTAAGTGGTAAGTGATTTTTCCTCCTTTGACTGCGGGGTGTCTGCCCGACCCGGGGTTGAAGTGCCTGGCGTTCACTTTAGCTGCTACTGCTCTTCATTTGCTTAGCTTTCCCAACAATAAGGAAACAACGCTAATCGTGAATTTAATAGTAATCCAAGTTAATGATATGGTTTAGAGCATTAAAAATGGTTTAAGCGTTTAAACACACATTACAATATTAAATCCCGCATATCAATGTAACTCTGCTCTGCCTTTAGTCGAATGGAAAGGTCATGTGGGGAGGGGGATGGCCCCCTCCATTCCCCCGTCGGTTGAAACCTTTGAATTGAAATATAATCCGATGGCATATGTAATTAAGATTCGATGTGTGGTCTGTTGGTTATGTGAGCACGTTGTATGGGTCAGGTCGTGGGGTCGAACCCCGACCTATGCCCTTCCTGTGTGTATTATATTTTTCCATACCACATTAATATAAAACCTTTTTACTTTGAAATTATTTCGGACCTTTGTAATATAATTTGAATTTCCACCATAGTTTCCATTTTGAACCTTGTTAAATGAAATTATTCCAAGCCTTGGTCCACCAGAGAGGGCACCTGGTGGCCCCTGGCTGCACCACGTATCCACCTCTGGTTGGACTATTCCAACCATAAAAAAAATGCATATTCGACCTTAGGAGACACATAAAAAAATTCACCTTCCAAACTTGACCGACGAATCTTGCAGTGACACTTGTCACAGTTTCATTGGGAGAAATTTCACCAATAGTACTAGTGAATCAATAATAATCAGACCATTCACAGGATTCTTGTGGCTTAAATATTGGTGATGTTTTTCTTCTGTTATTGTGTTTCGTTGTTATCTTTCATTGTAATCATCTGAATTCCAATTGTAAAGTAGAAAGCGTGATGAATATGATTTACTTTTGAGTACCTTATTATCGTTGCGTTTACAATCATAATGTTTTCCACTGAAGGCCAAACTAAAGAATTCTTAATTTCTCTTTAGTTCTGCTGAATACTTTCATATCTCTGTCATAATCCATTTATAAATTCGAAATATCTAGTAAAAATTCCTAGCTTGCCCTGTGTTTATTCTATGAAAATTTGATGCAACCATCCAGTTATATTTCGACTCCATTTCCCAATAGAAATTAATCCATTTAATACAATAAATTAACCAAAACTCAAAACCCAAGTACAGTCATAACTAGCATAAAAATTATCTAAACAAAGTTAAATATTATAGAGAGAGCCCTCTCTGAAAATGGCAGGGCTAAATTCCAGTTTCCAAAGTTGGTTTGATGTTGCCGATATAGTTTTGATTTAGCTCAGAATTACAGAATGCTAACAACGTCAATGTATATGATGCTCCTTTACTTCTTTATTGTCCATGTATATTGTTGAACCTCAATACTTTCCTATTTTGACATCTTTTTCCACCATCTTTTCTTCCTTTTCGCAAAATCAATAAAATCAATCAGTGATAATTGACAGATTTACATATAAGAAGGAATTTATATGATCTCTATTTTATATTATATTGTTTCTTATTATTTAGATGATTTTTTGTAATTAGCTATAGAATTTGTGCAATTCGGTAGCTAACCTTTGTTTCTGCAGCCACCGTTGTTGTTTGACAGGTTTCAAGAAGAAAATGAAGAAGCTAGTCATATGGGTAGCTTTGAAATGGTCCATATATGGATCGTATCCTACTTACCTATTCAATTTAGAGAAGGATTATGCCCAAAATTGCGGTCAAATATCAGTCAAGATACAAAATTAGATCAGCGGACGAAGATTCTCGATTTTCTGTTACATAGAAAATCGAGAAAGAGCCATGAATACTTTCTTCTGATTAGAATTCTAGTCTTAGCTTTATTTTTCTTTCCATAGGCAAAATTATCTTAGATAGTTAATTTAAAACCTTGTATAAATACCGGTCTGTCGAAACCGGGAATAAGCTTGATTTTGTAATAATAATGTGATACATTTTTAAACTCTATTTTGTTAATGAAGAATACCAATTCCAGACCATTGATGCACATATAACCTAAGTAGATTTACACTTGTTCTGTTGTAGAGGGACCCTGCATGGAAAAGAGGTTTATTAGTCATTTTGTAGTTTCAATTTATTGTCATTTCATAACTTAATTTCTCATAATTTCGTAGTTAATTCCTCGTCGATTCATAGTTTAATTTCTCATAATTTCATAGTTTAATTCCATGTCAATTAATTTTAAATGTTTTTCTAATCACTTGCTTACATTTACACACAGTTGATTATTATATCTTTTGCTCTCATGAATTGTTTCATTACCGTGACTCTATCAGCCTCCAATTGAAATCGATCCTTGCATTTGATTACACAGAAACCATAGGATTCAGATTGGATATTTTGTTTTGCACAATAGATACTCTGTCGTTATTTTCTTTCCTTAGTTAATTTTGAATTCAATTAGTACAGTCAATACAAATAGTTTTGATGCTTTCGTTCCATGGAATATAGAATAGCGTTAGATTAGAGTTATATTTTGATCATTCTTAGATAGATTTAAAACTAGGACAGAGTTAGATTAAGAATTATACTTTGAACATTTTAGATAGATTTAAAATTAGATCAGATGCTCTGTTTTCATAGAAATTAATATTCTCATTTGGTAAGGTAGAATAAGGTTTTATTTCGTTATGTTGATATATAAATTCAAAGATCAATAGAATTTAGAATAATTATTTGTTCAAATGCAGAATAAGTTCAATTATATGTTTTCCATAGATGTTTCGCCAACATAAAATAGTCTAACATAGCTCAAGTTTAACCATCGAAAGATTGATTTGTTTTTATGCAATATAGATTAGATAATTAACACTTCCTCTCTTTTTTTCCTTATTGTAAATTTCTATTTCATTCATTTTCAAGAATTAATTTGTAAATCAATTTCTCTTCTTAGAATAAAAATAACACTTCCTTTTCATCCTTCCTAAGATTATTTTTTCATCATTAAAATAATTTTAGATTCAATTATTTCTTAGCATTCAAGATTTCATTTAGAAGTTTAAATTTCATTCTTTAGATCAATTTCTAGTTTTGACATTAGACATAAAATACAAACCCCCAAAAACAATATAGAAAACTGCACAATGAAGTAAGAAACACGGGCATCTAAGCATACATAGTGCACCACACTTCATCAGATTACTAACCTCGGTCGATAATTTATGATAGAAATTTAAGACATTAAATTGACAAAACAATTTGGTGTCGTTGTCAGGGAAGTGTAATTAGGAAGCCTTATTTCTTACATCTAAAAAAAAAAGATTTGATATGTGTAGAGAAAGAGACTCTAGGGGTAGATTCATAGCTAGAGGTAGAAGTTTGATTCCAGCAACACCACTCACTCCACCAAGACCACGAAGTGCCACACCACCAACTCAAACTCATATTCCATTTTTCACTACAAGACATAGACTCCCTTAAGTCTTAAGGTCAGAAATCCAACCAGGAGACTCTCCAACTTTGTCTACTGAGGCAGTCTTAGAAGAGGAAGATCCCAGATCTGCCACAGAAGGAGTAACCTTTTTCACCTCTATAGGAGAACATATTCTAGATCAAGAGTTAGAAGTCCCTAGTGAGGAAGAAGAAGAAACTTTCTTCAACATCACATTGATAGAAGTACCAGAGGAAGAAAAAATAACTCTATAGTTAGAACCCTACATTAGCTCGGAGGAATCTACAATGGCCGGAGAAGGAGAAGGAGAAGTTTTGAATGGAGAAAACTTAAGACTAGGAGGAGGAAGAAGAAGTGGATGAAATATAGGAGGAGGAGATGGAGGAGGAGGTAGAGGAAGAGGGGGAGGAGAAGAAAATAGAAATGACAATAGAGAAGACTCTGTTGGATTTCTTATATTTTATGAGGATATAAATGCCACAATGAAGAATATTTTACCCTCCATCCTTCCCAATTTCCATGGATTAAGGAATGAAGATCCTAAAACATTTCTATTTGAATTTGATGTTTTATGTAGATCATATGACTACTTACAAGATTCTCAAACATTGAAACTATTTCCTGCAACACTCAACGGTGCAACTTTAAAATGGTTCATGAGCTTAATAACACATTGATCAAGACATGGGATGAAATGAAAAGTGCATTCTTACAAAGGTATTTGGAGTATTGCACACCTAATAGTTGGAAGGATGAAGTATTTAAAATGATGCAAAGAGAGGATGAAAACTTGGAAGACTTAATTGAGATGTTCAATTACAATTTAAAAAGAGATAAAATACAAAACTTGGATCAAGATACTTTAAAATCTCTCTTATTGAAAGCCATCATAGATGAATGGATAAATATTCTTAATATTATGGGAAAAGGAGATATATCTCAACTATCATTACTTGGAATTGCTGAATTATGCATTCATCTTTCGAGAGGAAAGTCCAGAACTGAAAAAAATACAAGAGATCATATTCTCTCTAGAGTGAATAAATCTGCAACTGGAACAGGAAGTAGGGAAGAAATAGGAAATATGCTTGGATGAAAATGACACAGTTCTAGAAAGACTTCGAAAGATTAAAGTTGCAACATCAAGTACAGATTTCTGAAAGGGATACACAGATAGAAGCAATGAAGGATAAGCTTAAAATCTAGCCTCAAATAAAACATTTTATAATAGAGGCACTTGAATGGAATACAATATTGAAGCAGCAGCAGGAGAATTTTTGTCAACAAATTTCAGTGACCAATTGATATTGTGAAAGTAAAATTTTAATCCAACAAGAGGAAAACATAAGACTGGAATATGAAAATATTCAAAAGAAAATTTCTGAATTCATTCTGTGGAAAGATTATAAAAAGGGAAAGAAAGTTGATCTCCCGAAAATTGATAATTTTCACAAAGAATTTTTATTTAAAGACTGGGAAATACAGTTGAGACAAGCACATAAGGCAATGTTAAAAGCAACAAATCTAGGAAATGAGATCATTGAGTCTGTTAATGGATAACTTCTAAATGCTTAGCTTATTAAATAATATAAAACCGAAGTGATCCTAGAGCTCAAACTATTGGAAAATCAGTGGAAGGAAAGCATAGAGACACATGCAGAAGCTATGAAGAAGATAACCAAGTTAGATCAAGAAAATTACTGGAACTTTTTGATCAAACCAAATCATCAGTGCATGAATCTACAATCCTTAATTGATTCCACTAAGAAAACATTTCCAGCACTATCAAATTATGTGTTTAAAGGCCAATTCAGATCGGGGATCACACAACCAACTTAGTTGAAGCCGATGGTGGATATTTTCCACCTCAGAGATGAAATGACTAAATAAAATCAACCAAATTAAAGCAATATTGTTATCTTTATTTTCTAGATTGTAGTTTAGTTTACTTATTACAAGGGAGATTGTTTGAAACCTCCTCAAATTTTTGTGTGATAATCTATTTTGTACCTATTTGGTTTAGTATTTAAACCATTCTCATGCATTTAGAGAAGGGTCCAGAAATTTGTCAAAAACATTTGCAAAGGAATGCATTTTTGTATGCTTGTGAATGCCTTGATGAATTAATGGAACATAGTCTGTTTTCTCTTGATATTGAAGTTGTTTAATTGAAGTTGCACTTTTGTACTCAATGAATTTCTTTGACTTGAAGAGGAGCAGACATTACTATTGATTTGATGATTATAACGACACATATATGGTATTTCTACACGTTATGTAGAATTATATTTCTTAAATTAATAACAATCTTTTATCTGTATTATATATGATATTGGTTTTTATAGGTGAATGTTAAATGCACTTCTGTACTGATGTTTATCTATAATTCCTTATTTTGTATTTGATAAAAATTAGAATGTGATATATATCTCACAATTATTTTGATTAACTACTTAATTAAAATAATCATTTTTATATGATTTTCATCTCTTTCAACTATTGAATGATACATATTACCAATTGTTGAAAGACATCATTTTAGATCGTATTAAGAAAAATGAATATGCCTGAGTATATAGTAGAATAAATATTTAATTACATGCATATATTAGTTTACATCATTTCTCAATTCACATATTATAATAAAACACACCCTCATTATCCTTATTGGGAAATTGGTCCCTTTATCCCCAGTTGGAGCCACTACACCAAACAGAAAACTAGTTGCCTTAAGGTTCGAACCGAGTGGTTTTCCCCCATGTTGTTGCAACGAAATTCTGAGGCTCCAACATTTTTGCACTAGAAGGAGGGCCTCAACATCCGTGAATGGAAAAGAGATATGATCAATATAAAAGTAGATCTAAAAGTCACTCTCCCTCTATATTTTCACCAACTTCCAGATCATTATCTAGATCTAAATCATTAAGATCCGAAGTTGAACATCCTTCTCCTGAGTCTCCTAGTGAAACTCAACCAATATTATGTTCAGATTATCACCATAAATCCCCAGAAGTTCATTCTTTGATTGAAAATTTAGAGAGAGTATCTATTTCTGCTGAAAATCCTGAATTTTCTCAAACATCTGAAACTAGTGTTTCATCTTCTTTACAACCAAGACGAATATTAACTCGATTAGAAACTTAGAAGACAAAAATTCCTCCTTTTGAATTTCCTATTGATACTTCTCGAAGGAAAATAAATAATATTGAGTGAGATTCATCCACTAGTGAGGTCTTATCCAATAATCCACCTCATTCACCTCCATTACCTCCACTCATTTCAACAACTTATATTCCAATCAACAATGTTACTTTAACTAGTTGCAGTACCCAAACTACTTCCGCTTCAACTAGTTCAAACACTCAGCCTGGCTCTTCTTCAACTCAAACCTCACTCATCATCTCCACCCAAGGTCCAATGGCAGGCCAACAACCTCCACCAAATGTACAACCATGGAATAATCCTGGTGTTGTACAAATTCCTTCTCCTCTTCACCCTCTTCCTAAATACCCTGAAATATGGTTACCTAATTTCAATCTAGATGATGGCCTCCCAGCTGAAGAACATATCCATAATTATATGTTAGCCATCAATTTAAAAGAGGTAACTGAAGAAGACGATGTAGTCATATTATTCCCATATACTCTTATAGGATCAATTGGATCTCAATATTTTTCATTACCTACTCACTCTATAACTAGTTGGAACATGTTTGAAGAACAATTCCTAGCCAAGTTTGGAGATGACAGAACCATTGCTTCACTCATCAATGACTTATCAAATATCAAGACTAAGGCAGGAGAGAAAATCAAATATTTCAACTCTAGATTCAATAAAATATCCATGACATCAGTTCCATGTGTTGAGGTTCAACGTACATCTCTTCTCTTCCCTCTAATATAGCCATTTCTGTTGATAGAGAGAAATTGCCTACTTTAGTAGAAAACATGAAGGAAGCTTTGTCTGTTTAGAAACATATTATTTCTCTTGAAAAGAAAAGTTCTCAAGAAGACAAAAAATCGAAAAAGGTTTCTTTTAAAGATGATTCAAAGAAAAAACCATCAAAAGACCCTTTTGATGTTGAAGGTCTTAAAAAAGTATTGAAAACCGTGACAAACGGAATGTCGGGCATCAAAAAACAAGTTGCTAAAAATTCCAATACCAAGGAAACTTTCAGATCTTTTAAGAAAAATCAGTCTTCTACTTCTCAGCCACCTAACTTTATATCTAATGTTGAGTCTGCCTTGGAAACAGAAGATGAAGAAATAGAGGAAGAAGAAACAGAAGTTGATGAAGAAGTTGAACTAAATGGTATGTGGGATTTCATCCTATCAAATGAAGAAGAACAAGAAGCCTTTCCAGTTACTATAAGAATTAAGAGCTCTACATATGCAACACAGTCTAATAAAAAACAAAATAACTATATTCCTCCTGTTAAAAAAAAGACAATAAGTAAGAATTATGTATGCAAGGCTTCGCAAACTAACCCTTCTCCTTCAGATATTCCATCTACATCAAAGACAATGGTAGTCTATGATACCATTGAATATAATATAGTAGAAGGTATGAATAAGAATAGGGCAATATCTCAATCCATGAACTTACTAAATTGAAACAACAACAGAAGATTTTACTTAGAGAATTGATTGCAATTCCTGCCTCATATCTACCTTCTCCAGTAGTAGTTCAAGCTGCTAATATTATGGGTACACCTCCTACCCCTTCAACTAAAATGGACTCTACAAATTTCATTATGATAGGTGACCGATCTATTTCTCACATGCCTCCATCCATCTTAACTTATGAGATATTTAATAAGAATGTCTATAATTGTTTAATTGATTCAGGGGCTTCTTCTAATATTATGCCAAAATTAGTATGTGCTAAATTGAACATAACTTCTCAAAAATATCTAGTTCATATAGCACAGATTGATATGACAAAAGTATAGGTCATAGGAGAAATAAACTTTGTTTCTATTACATTATCATCAAGCTCAAAAGTTTTGCAGATAATTGATATTTTGGTAATTGATATTCCTAAATTTTATGGTTTAGTATTAAGTAGGGACTGGTTTGAGAAAATCCATGGATATTTTGCAACAGACTGGTCACACATGTGGTTTCCCTATAATGGAAATCCAAACCAAATTCGAGTAGACTGTGAGAAATTCATGAAGCACACAATTACTGATCTTGAAGGGGTCAAAGAGCCAATATCATTCAATAATAATATTATTGGAAATTACTCGGTAGAATCATTCCTTGGAAACTTTAATGCTCATCGATCACCCGTCTTTGATAATTTCATTACATCCCCTATTGAAATTTTTTCCCAAACAGACGCTTCTAAATGTAAAAATTTTGCAGATAAACCCTTAGTCAATTCTTTATTTTGGACCCTTTATTTTGATGGTTATAAATCATAAGATGGTGTAGGAGTTGGTTGTATTTTGATAAGTCCAAAAGGAGAAAAGACCATGCTAGCCCGCAGACTAGAATTTGAATGCACAAACGATACAATAGAATATGAAGCACTAACTCAAGGTTTGTATAAAGCAATTGGCCTTGGTATTAAATATCTGCAAGTATATGGAGATTCAGAAATCATTATCAAACAAGTAAGAAATACATTCCATTTTCATTCTGGACATCTTAAACATTATCATTCATTAGTTCAGGATTTGACTTCTCATTTCTTAGCTTTTAATATCTCCTCTATACCCAGAATACAAAATGCTAGTGCAGATTTATTGGCCAATGTAGCATCGAAATTAATTCCATCTCAAGAATTTAGTTCTGATATGTTTTCTATTGAGTTAATTTTTAGACCATTGGAACCTAATAATATTACTAATTGGAAATTATTTAATCATGATTCTAATATCATATATTTCCTTACATCTGAAGGTTCTTATGATAATCAAATTATAGATGAGCATGAACATAACATTCAGATAAAGGAAGAGCACAATGAAAATTGAATACTAAAGTATGTTGTCAAGCTCAAAGACCTTTATGATTTAAAAGATAGGTTGAAGAAGGTTACTAGTGCCAAAACTCAAAGTTCAACCCTAATACTTGAGTTATTTAATCTCGAAACCGATGATAAACCACAAAATATCAACTTAGGTCTTGGTCTATCTTCTGAAGAAAGAATATCGTTTGTCAAGTTATTAAGGACCTACAAAATGTTTTTCTCTTGGGATTATTCTGATCTCAAAACATATGACACTTATGTCATCCAACATACTATCCCTATGATTTCAGACGAAAAACCAATACAACAAAAGTTGATAAAAAATCACCCTAATATTGAAATTCAAATTAAATCAGAGTTGAATAAGCTCCTCAAAGATAAAATTATCTTTCCAGTTAGACATTCAGCGTGGGTATCAAATTTAGTACCTGTCAGGAAGAAAAATAGTGACATTAGGCTTTGCATAAATTTTAAAAATCTAAATAAAGCATGTCAGAAAGACAATTTTCCATTACCAACCATGGAATAAGTACTGCAAACTGTAGCTTGTTCTGAACTCATATATTTTTTAGATGGGTTTTAAGGATATCACCCAATCTTGGTACAGCCATATGATAGATTAAATACCACATTCAGGACTAAGTGGGGAACTTATGCCTATCAGAAAATTCCATTTGGGTTAATCATGTAGGTGCCATAGTCCAAAGAGCCATGGACACAACTTTTAGAGGACTAATTAATAAATTAGTGGTGATTGTTGGCAATATGATGCAATATGTTGTCCTTGATGGCAACCTACTTAATGAAGTTTTCCTTGATGGAAACCTACTTGATGATGATAGAGATTGTTGGAAATATGATGCAATATGTTGTCCTTGATGGCAACCTACTGGATGAAGTTGTCCTTTATGGAAACCTACTTTATGAGTTAAAGATGTAAAAATGATGTTTCTACAGGTCAGTTCAGATGTGACAGAGAAAGGAATTCCAATAAATGCCAGAGAAATGAAACAGGAAATATTTCTCAATGTATACACAAGTTTGATGAAGGCAACCCGCGTATGGAGGCAATGTATACACTACTTTTATGAAGGAAACCCATGTATACATCTATAATTAGTATATACGTAGTTTTTATGAAGAGAAATCACGTATACATGCAGGTACGAAGAAGCACAGTTGCGTATGCCTTTTGCACTATAAAATTATGATATCAAGGGGCATAACCATGGTATTAGCCCACAGTATTGAGCGATGTGTCATCCATTTGATTCCGTCCAAGAATACCATCATCAATTGTGTGGTTTTGACTCATGGTAATGGTAAAGGCTAAAACTATATAAGGAGAAGAAGATCATAGTGCATGGTGTGCATATGTCTGGGTATTGAATGAATACTTCACTCTCAAATATATCTGTATGGAATAGGTTACAGTTTATTGATAGATATGAATTAATAATGCACCTTTGAATACAATGATGGATCAAGATCTCTAAACTTGAAATGAGAATGTATTTTCTAGATTTGTTTATGTAATGTTTTGATCTGTGATCTGGAAAATGTTTGTTGAAGTGAAGGGTAAGATCTGAGCCGATTATCTATTTTGAAGAGTTGCGTAGTTCTATAATGTTTGTAGATCTATACGCAGGTTCATCTCTATGAAAGAGCGTATATACACATGTTTGTTTCAGCAAAAGCACGTATGGAATCTAGGGTTTTGTTGAAGTATGCAGAAGGAAATTTCTGATCTATTTTGCTGTATTACTGTTGTCTGTCAATGATGTCTTCATACATATCTGGGTTGTTTGAATACTGATTATGTTGCTAGTTGATTATGATTAAAGATCAGTGGTTGGTTGGTTGATTGATGATTCAATGAATGAATATATGGAGTTATAAGTTTTAGTTTGATGTATGTTCTTTGAGATTAAATGTGTGGATTGGGTCCAGTTTGAAAACATGATGAAACGAGGCCTACAAGTTGTGTTGTGTTGAAGTTGTTTGGATCCAGTGTGAAAATTGATGAAACATGGTCCGCAGTGGTACTGAGGGTCAAAGCCTTTAGTAAGGGGGTCGTAGCTCCCTTCCAGTGGTTTCTAGTAAACGATATCAAGGGGTAGTAGCTCTCTTCCAGGAGTGGCTGGTAAACGAGAAGCAGGGGATCATAGCTCCCTTCCAGTGATAGCTGGTAAAAAAGATCAGGGGGTTGGAGCTCCCTTCTAGCAGTAGTTGGAGAAAGAGAGAAGGTTGCAGCCTTCTGCAGATGGGTGACTGCGTGCTGGTATGATTTTGTGCCAGTACAAGAATGTAAGCAGTTTTCTTTATAATAAATATTGAAGACAGAGATGATAGCAGCGATGGTTTTCTCCCGATTTGGGTTCCACCTTAAATCCTGGTGTTCATGTGTGCTGCTTATGTGTGATGATTTATTCTGTTCTTACTGCACATGCTTACTGCTTACTAAACATCTGATGAATGAATGATGCATTGATCTAAGTAAAGAATTATTCGCATAATAAAGATCTCTGGACATACACAAGTTTTCTTAAATATAGTCGCGTGTATACGCTAGTTGGGTTCATTAAAGTCGCGTATAGAAATCAGTAAAGAAAACGTAAAAGTTTACAGTGAGTTATAAATATTGATTCACCACCCCCTCTCAGTATTTTTCCCAATAATTGGTATCAGAGCAAGGTTCTTCTTAAGAAGCTTGATCGCTTGAAGGAGATCCGTCACAATGGGAAGTCATGAAGGAGTATTTTCTATCTAGCCTCCACTGTTCAATGGAAGTAATATATTATTCTGGAAGATATGAACAAGAGCTTATTTGCAAACTCTTGGATCAAACGTATGGGGAATCATGGAAGGAGGTTATCAGTATCTAGCAAGTATTCCTATAGATGCAGCAGAAAAGAAGAGATATGAAATCAATGCCAAAGATATCAATGCTTTATTAGGAAGCTTGTCAGAAACACAATTTTTCAAAGTTATGCAGCTCAATTCAGCAAAGGAAATATGGGAAAAGATAATTCAGAGCTATGAAGGTGATGCAAAGGTAAAAAGTGAAAAACTTCAAACTCTTATAATGCAATATGAAAATTTCAGAATGCATGATGATGAAAGTATTTCAAGTTTATTCCTAAGATCAGATGAGATTTTGAATTCTATGAGGAATATGGGTGAAGATATAAAAGACTCAACTTTAGTAGAAAATATATTGAGATCTCTAACTCCAAAGTTCGAGTCAAAAGTGTCAGCTATTGAAGAAAGGAAAGGTCTGCAAACTCTTACTGTTATTCAACTACATGGTATCCTGACTGCTTTTGAAATGAGAAGAGGAGGTCCCTCACAAGTCAGAGAAGCTGCCTTTAAGGCATGTGAAAAAGGAAAAGAAAAGGAAGTTGTAAAGGAATCAAGTTATATATTAGAAGAAGAAGAAGAAAAATTTGTGAGAAAAATTCAACTAGGTACTAGAAGATTCAGAGGTAAGCTTCCCTTCAAGTGTTTTTCTTGTGGAAGAGTTGGTCATTATGTTGATAAATGTCCTTATAAATAAAATCACGATAAAAAGAAACAATTTGAAAAATGAAGGAGTTATTATACAAATGAAGATAATGATGGATTTTAAAATGAAGAAGAAGATTCTGATCAAGATCTGAAAGTACTCATGTCATGTACCATAAATGATGATAATTCCTTAAAAAAAAGGGATCCAATTATTGAAGAATTGCATAGATCAAGAAATAAATGATGCTTTCATGGATGTTGTTTCTATTGTAACTCATTTGGGCATAAGGCCACTGATTGTAGGTTAAGTATAATGAACAGATCTGAGAAGTTCCAACACACAATAAGAAATTACAAGAAAAGCTGGAAGAAGAAGAAGCACCGGTCAAAAACGTAGGGAATATTGACCCTACTGCAATCATCTATTTCTAAATTTTTCTTCTCATAATGACTGCAGGAGTGATGTGAGATACATTATAGGGATCAATAATGTATCATCACAGGGGGAGAAATATATGGTGATTCCCATGGTTGGTTTGGTAATTCTGGTTTGTGTTTATTTCTAACAGTGCATCTAATGTGACAACTGAGGACAGGTACAGAATGTATAAATACAGGAGGAGATGGAGTTGTGAAAGTTTCAGTATTTCAGTTTCTATACACGGGTTTCATGAACTAAAGCCGCGTATACACGCGAGTTCCAATGGTGGTAGATGTATATGTTTTTCTCTGATAAGAAAAACAATGAGGCAGACTGAAGAACATTTTCTAATATACTACTGACAGTAATAAATTTCTTGATATGATGTTGATGGTTATATCTGCTGATATGATATTAATTTTTTATTATCTACTTGATGAAGATGCTTTGATGAATTGGTTGGTGAAGGTGTTCAGGATGATCATGCTTAGGGGGAGCATTAGCCTTGATGTGAATAATGCATTATGGCATTATGATGGTTTTGAAATATGATCTCTCTCTTGAGGTCTTTTGGTCTTGGTTATAAGAATTCATATCTGTAATTTGATGAAAAGGTCATGTTGAGACCTATGATATAAAATTGTTATATTCAGTCATGTAAGGACTTGTTCAAAATTGTAAACCCACTTGGTTGGGTAGTTGAGTTAAAATTTGTTAACCCACTTGGTTGGATCATTGATGTAAGTATGAGTCATTGGTTATAAGAAAATTCATACTCGGTTAAGTTATAGAGTCACGTACTTCACTGAAAAATCCACCTAAAGATCAAGCATGAACTCAGGGGGACCATGGTAAATTCAGTGCACATCAAATCTATAGAGCTCATATTTCTACAAGGGAAGAGAAATCTTGCTTTGGTCCACCCTTTTCCCTTGATTTCAAAGGGGAAGAGTATCTTGGTGTTTGAATAATGATGTAAAAATTAATGTATCTACATGTTTTGGTGATCAAATATCGTCATGGTTTCCATCAAGTCCAAAGGGGGATATTGTCGGCAATATGATGCAATATGTTGTCCTTGATGGAAACCTACTTGACGAAGTTGTCCTTGATGGAAACCTACTTGATGATGATAGAGATTATCGGCAATATGACGCAATATGTTGTCCTTCATGGTAACCTACTTGATGAAGTTGTCCTTGATGGAAACCTATTTGATGAGTTGCCTTTTGATAGCAAACTATTTGTTAAAGATGTAAAAATGATGTTTCTACAGGTCAGTTCAGATGTGACAGAGAAATGAATTCCAGTAAATGCCAGAGAAATGAAATAATAAATATTTCTTAATGTATATGCAGGTTTGATGAAGATAACTCACGTATGGAGGCAATGTATGTGCTACTTCTATGAAGGAAACCTGTGTATACATCCAGAATTAGTATATACGCACTTTTTATGAAGAGAAATCATGTATACACGCAGGTACGAAGAAGCAAAGTCGCGTATGCCTTTTGCGCTCTAAAATTATTTTACCAAGGGGCATAACCATGGTATTAGCCCACAATATTGAGCGTTGTGTCGTCTATTTAATTCCGTCCAAGAATACCATCATCAATTGTGTGGTTTTGACTCATGGTATTGGTAAAGGATAAAACTATATAAGGAGAAGAAGATCATAGTGCATGGTGTGCATATGTATGGGTATTGAATGAATACTTCACTCTGAAGTATATCTTCATGGAATGGGTTACAGTTTATTGATAGATTTGAATTAATAATGCACCTATGAATACAATGATGGATCAAGATCTCTAGACCTGAAATGATTATGTATTTTCTAGATTTGTTTATGAAATTTTTAGATCTGTGATCTGGCAAATGTTCGCTGAAGTGAAAGGTAAGATCTAAGTTGATTATCTATTCTGAAGAGTTGCGCAACCCTATAATGTTTGCATATCTATACACAGGTTCGTCTCTATGAAAGCGGGTATATACACATGTTTGTTTCAGCAAAAGCGCGTATGGAATCTAGGGTTTTGCTGAAGTATGCGGAAGGAAATTTCTGATCTGTTTTTCTGTAATACTGTTGTCTGTCAATGATGTCTTCATACAGATCTGAGTTTTTTGAATACTGATTATGTTTCTAGTTGATTATTATTAAAGATCAATGGTTGGTTGGTTGATTGGTGATTCAATGAATGAATTGACAGGTTTATAAGTTTCAGTTTGATATATGTTATTTGAGCTTAAATGTGTGGAGTGGGTCCAATCTAAAAATATGATGAAAATAGGCCTACAAGTTGTGTTGTGTTGAAGCTATTTGGATCCAGTGTGAAAATTGATGAAACATGGTCCGCGGTGGTGCTGAGGGTCGAAGCCTTCAGTAAGGGGGTTGTGGCTCCCTTCCAGTGGTTGCTAGTAAACGAGATCAGGGAGTTGTAGCTCCCTTCCAGGAGTGGCTGGTAAACGATAAGTAGGGGGTCGTAGCTCCCTTCCAGTGGTAGCTGGTAAACGAGATCAGGGGGTTGGAGCTCCCTTCCAATAGTAGCTGGAGAACGAGAGAAGGTTGTAGCCTTCTGCAGGTGGGTGTTTGCATGCTAGTATGAGTTTGCACTAGTACAAGATTGTAAGCAGTTTTCTTTATAATAAATATTGAAGACAAAGATGACAAAAATGGTGGTTTTCTCCCAAATTGGGTTTGCACCTTAAATCCTGGTGTTCATGTGTGTTTCTTATGTGTGATAATTTATTCTGTTCTTACTGCACATGCTTACGACTTACTAAACATCTGATGAATGAATGATACACTGATCTAAGTAAATAATTATCTGCATAATAAATATCTCTGGACGTATGCAAGTTTGCTTAAAGATAGTCACGTGTATATGCTAGTTGGGTTCATTAAAGTCACGTATAGAAATCAATAAAGTAAAAGTAAAATTTTACAGTGAGTTATAAATATTGATTCACCCCCCCCCCCCTCTTAGTATTTTTCCCAACAGTGATTTATCTAGAAGACATCATAGTCTATTCTAGACAAGAAACCAATCATCTAAGTGACCTAAAGAAAGTCTTTGAGTGATGCAAAAAATATGGAATCTCACTTAACCCAAAAAAGTCATATTTTGCTTTAGATGAAGGCAAAATTTTGGGATTCATTGTGTCTAAGAAAGGTATCTATATTGTTCCTGAAAGAATAGAAGAAATTAAAAGAATCCCTTTTCCTCATAATAAGAAAACCATGTAGTCATTCCTAGGATAGATAAATTTTGTAAAAGGATTTGTCCCTGAATTTTCGCAGATAGTTTTACCTTTACAATCAATTATTAAGAACAAATCAGTATTCGAGTGGGGACATAGTGAGAAAAAATCATTTGATATAATAAAACATTCTATTCTTAATGCTCCATTCTTGACTACTCTTGATTTTCTTAAGCCTTTTAATTTATATACATCTACATCAGATAAATCATATGTTTTTTTTTTACAAAGCTAAATGAGCACCAATTTGAAGCACCAATTTCATTTTTTAGTTCCAATTTTCAAGGTGCAAAACTAAACTATTCAGCTGTGGAAAAACAAGCATTCTCTTTCTTCAAATCTATAAAACATTTATGGCATTTCTCCTCAAAACTCATACCAAGATAATAGTTCCATTCTCTGTAGTAAGGCAATTATTGATGCAAAGAGAGGTAGGAGAGAAAATGGCTAACTAGGTCACTGCTTTGCAAGAATACGATGTAGAAATTAGACCTTCTAAAATTGTTAGAGGTCAAGGTTTTTGTATAATGCTAACAGGAGAATCCCATTTACCAATTTAAGTAGATTTAGGTAATGATATACAAATATCTGAGGTAATCCTCAACAATTCTCACTCTCAATATGTTTATCTTAAGTTTTATTTGAAAAATGGATATGCTCCCATGCAACTCAATCATAAAACAAAGCGTGCTTTAATATTGAAAGCTAAGAAATATGAGATGGCCAATGATGTATTATTTAGAATGAACTTTGATTCTGTGTTATTATGATGCTTGGAGAAAACTGAAGCAGAGAAAGTTTTGTAGGAACTCCATGATGGACCAACTAGAGGACATTTTGGAGGAAATACAACAACACATAAAATCCTGGATGCAGGTTATTATTTTCCAACACTATTCAAATATGCTCATGATTATGTTTAGAAATGTAAGGTTTTCCAAAGCGCAGCTGGAAGACAAAGGAAACTAGCTTTACCATTGCAACCAGTTAATATTGAACAACCATCCGAGTAATGGGGATTAGATATAATTGGTGAGATCATTCCTAACTCTTCCAAACATCATAAGTACATCCTCACAACTACCGATTATTTTACTAAGTGGGCGGAAGAAATTCCACTAAATGTGGCCAATTCTGAGAATATTAGTGAATTTATTGATCATTTTATCATAACTAGATTTGGTTTACCCACTTCTTTGATGTTTGATAATGCATTTTATTTCTCAAGAGCTGCTATGATATAATTTTCCATTAAAAGAGGTTTTAAACTTAAATATCCTGCTAACTATTATCCTGAAGGAAATGGTTTAGCTGAATCAAAAAATAAAAAAATTATTAGAATCATTAAACGAAGTGTTGACTAGAACCAAAGAAATTGGCACAAATCATTAACATTCACTCTTTGGGCAGATTGAATAACTTAGAAGGCCTCCATTGGCACTTCTCCTTTTAATCTCGTTTATGGGAAAGAATTTGTTCTCCCTACTAATGTAGTTGTTCCTTCTCTTTCCCTGATCAAATTTATTGATGAATTACCTTCTTCTTCTTTCCAAGTAAGACAATTTCAAATTATTAAACTTGAAGAAGAAAGAGAAAAAACCAAAGTTACGCATACACATCATCAACAGTTGGTTAAAGATTTTTTTAACACAACTTCTGTCAGTCTAAAAACGTTTCAAATTGGCGACCTAGTATTGAAGTGGGAAAAATCACATGAGGAAAAGGGTAAGCATACCAAATTCCAAAGAATGTGGCTTGGACCATTTCATATTGCTGAGTTAATTGGCCCATCAAAATTTTTATTGCAATATTTGTCAGGTAAGAGGGAATCCTTGCCTGTGAATGGGCAGATTTTGAACAAATACTTTTCATAGAAGATAATCTCTTCTATTCCTTGTACATTATTGCTTTTAATTTCCATAGGAATATAAAGTTTAAATAGTATAACTATTGACTTCGCAGATGAAATAGTATAAATAATGATTGTTAAAGAAATATTCATAACATTTGAAAAATAAAAGGGTTTTAGATCTCTGAAAAGTTTATTGTTTTTCACAAAGTTATTTGTTCTTTGAGAAAAGCCCAAATCTATAGAAGACTTTTGACCTATTATTAGTCAAGAAAAGTATCTTTAATCAAGTATAAGACTCTTTGTAGAAAGACATTTTTAACTCTGAAAATGTCATCCAAAAACTCTTGAGTCATTGATTCTCCCCATCCAATAAACATTTCTCTTTTTTTAAGGCTTGTTCTTATGAAATAAATTTTCAAAATAAAGCTTAAAAGATAAGAGGTCTCATCACTAGCCTTATTACCATATTCATAAGGGAATACCTAATTGACATTACCAAAACTGCATACCAAAACAGGGTAATGGCTTTAGATTATTGTAATCAAAATACAAGGGGTCTCATCATGAGCCAAATTGTTCAGTTAAGTTACAACCAATGAATGGAATTGTTATTATTTGGCTACCAAACCAAGACAATGACTTTTAAGAAGAAATAATAATAATAATAATAAGAGGAAAGAATAAGTATATATCTTGGGATTTATCTTTAAATTATTGAATTCTTATTTGGATGGGATA
Source organism: Pinus albicaulis (assembly GCA_034641835.2). NCBI lineage: Eukaryota > Viridiplantae > Streptophyta > Pinopsida > Pinales > Pinaceae > Pinus > Pinus albicaulis. The sequence continues at coordinate 22,054,247 of CM076578.1, read as the reverse complement.
CTGAATCATTGATTGGTTAAAAGGTAACCCCGTCAAAGGTTATTAATACATAATTGTAATATAAGCTCTACTTATGACAAATGAAGATATTTTAAATTAATCTCCAAAGAGAATCTGCAACATTATCATTTAACCCAGTAAAGACTTTACTGATAAAGACAAAAGAATTTTCATCTTTAAGAGGATATCAAATGAATAATAATGAAGTGATTTTATTTTTATGGCTCAGAGAAATATTACTTATTTTAAAATTTCATCTTATTTACATTTATTCAACTACTTTTATTTTGAAAAAGATAGAGATTTTAAAATTATCAGAGATAACTAGTTCTCCCAGTGAATTACCAATTGTTGTGCTATAAAAAAACCCCCCACATTTATTTAAATATATATTTAAGTTATGAATAAATAATGGGGACCATTTAAAAAATAAATAGAGTTAAGAAACATTATTTCGCTTAGCGCTAAGTTCTAAACTTTATGAATAAAGGCATGAACCTTTTTTTCGCTTTGATTTCATTTGCGCTTAGTGCAAATAGCAAAGCTCACAAGTTAACAAAATTAAAACACATATGGAATCTGCGAATTGTGATGAGTGCTTTAAACTTTTTGAAATATATGGAATTCCCGTTGAAAATCTTAGAAAACCCTTATATTTTTCACATCGCGCCTCCTTAAAAGACAAACTTATATCATTTTAAAAGGAATTTGTGATGAGTCGGACCCAATAAGACAATATCCAAACAATGAAATGTATTCTCAAAATCCAATAGAGTGTAATGCTTTGATTTTTGGTGCATATCGCATTACACAAGATCAAACCAAATGCAAAGTTATATCAGCCTTGATAAACTGCAACGTGTGATTTGCGCAGATCGCATTTTACATACACCTACAGTTAAGAATTATAGTATTGATGTTGGTAAAAGTTGTGATTTGTGCTGCATCATTTATTACTAAAACGCTTGAAATGATCCTTAATCAATTGATCTATGAATAATATCTAATGATTTAGATCATTCGATTGGATGTATTAGGTAAGATATGTAAATTATCTGATAAACGATTCAAGCATTATTAACGGCATTCAATAGGTACATGATTCAAAAATATTGATATCTTTCCAAAGCGTGTTTCAAATAAAAGCACCAGTTTTTTATTTATGGTGATTTAACTATGTTCTCTATCCCTTTTCGCTCCTCATCTCAACTCTGAATTTACTTGTCTTGTGTTAGGTCCCTATATTATTATTATAGTCCCTTATTGTTATTAGTGTAACCCCCTTATTGTTATTATTGTACCCTTGTAACCCCCATTTTGTTATTATTGTGCCCTTAAATTATTATTGTTAGGTCGGCTAGGATTACATTGTGGCCCACTAGGATTACATTATGGCCACATGGACTCCTATATATAGAAGGGAGGTTTTGTAAATTGTATCATCCAAGAATTGTTCATTTATGTAATGTATTGGAGGTTTCCCCCTCGAAGTGGCTTATTTCTAAGGCGTTGATATCTCTTTTCTTCTATTTTTGGAGCTGGTTACACAACATTTGGTATGAGAGCTTTGGATTCTAGGGTTTTGCTGCTCCAAACAGGTCCTTGATGGGTGGATGCTGCTATAACGTTTTCTACGAAGTTTCGGAAGCTAAAATTTTTTTTAGGGTCTTGAAGCCAAAATCTTGAGAAGATTTTCTAAAAATTCAAAGTTGGTCGCAATATTTTGGAGATATGATCTGTGGAAGTTAGGTCTTTTCGAGTCTAAACGGGTCATCGTGGAATTTGCGCTATAACACATTTTTTCTACCGAAATATGAAATTTTTTAGGATGCGAAGCTGAAATCATGAGGAAACTCGTCGCAAAATTTCGACCTTGGATTTCGTGCTATTTTGGAGATGATCTGTGGAAGGCGGTGCTTTTTCAGGCTCGAATTTCTCAAAGAGGTGATCGTGGGAAAAGTTCAACCAAACTCTCCTCTGAGCATCGGATTGGAGTGCGTAAAAAGTGGTCTAAGTACATGGATTGTAGTTTCTTGGCTATCAATTTCAGAGCTGAAGGACGAAATAGTGACACGTGGCAAGTCGTACAAGTTCGCTCTACTGAACCAGTCCATAATTAGGTCATTGTGGGAGATTGGACACAACTTTGTCTTGGAGAATCCAAATCAGGTCAGACTTGTGGCATTCGTAATATAATTCAGAGGGCTACATTGGAACACAATGAGAGATATTGGTAAATCACGGAATAATCAATTTCAATAATCGGCTCCTCAAAATAAGAGTGTATTTTTTCCAAATTTCATAATTCTTGTTTGAAGAATCAATTTGAATTGATTCCAAGGGCATATTGTAGAATATATCGGTATTGGGTTCTAGAAATAATGGCCCAAAATAAATTCAATAGCACTAAGCCTTTAGAAGGCTCTACTATGACTCATGAAGACGAATAATGGCAACATGACATATCAAAATTACAAAAGCAAGTGCAACAAATTTCACTCTCGCAAAGAACAACAAAAAATGAGATGGAAGTTTTGAAGAAAGGCGTGGAAACTAAGATGTATGGTTTGAAGAAAGCCATGGAAGCTAACATGAATGGTTTGGAAGCTAAGATGGATGGCATAGAAGTGGGCATGGAAGATAAGATGGATGACATGGAAGCTGAGATCGATGAAAAAATGAAAGACAACGTGAAAAACATGAAGAATGATGTAAAAGAAGACATGGAAGGTTTGACAAAGTTGATATAAGAAATGTTTCCTAATGGTGCAAAGATAGTAGAGGAAACTCATGCTGAGAAAAAAATAAATGTTAATAATGATTTCATAAAATCTAATGTTGGCAGGAAGAACCACCATATTCCAAAAATGGATATGAGGAAGTTTGATGGAAAGAATCTTGTAACATGGATACTATAGATGGAGCAATATTTTGATCTCCATAATGTGAAAGAGACAAAAAAGGTAGACATTGCAACTTTACATTTAGAAAAAAATACATTTGTATGGTATCGATGGCTTTACTCCCGTAAAAAAAATTGTCACTTGGTCAATTTTTACGGAGGAAATGATAGCACATTATGAGGATACAAAGAGCAACACCTTCTTTAGCCAATTGATAAATCTCAAATAAAAGGGTTAAGTGGGGCAACACATTAAGGAATTCAAAAAATTAAATATAAGGGTAACTAATATTCCAGAGGAACATAGGATCGATCTCTTCATAGGCACTTTAAAGGATAATATCCAACATGAAGTTTGCGTTTTGGAACCAGATTCATTGGAGAAGGCATTCAGGTTGGCAAGAAAAATTGAATGTAAATTATGGCGACAATGAAGCCTTCCACACTTCTATAAATAAAAAAGTGTTGCAATTCCTAGATTTCCACAACCTACAAGGGTTGACACCACAACAATTGGAAGAAAAGAGAAAAAGGGATTTTCCATAGTTATGATAGCAAATACACTAAAGGTCATAAGTGTCTTGAGAAGAAATTATTTTATATAGATTGTGAAGAGGAAAGAAGAAAATGAACAAGAAGAGGATATACACCGAGAACTAGTCGTAGAAGAGGAAGAAATGAGTCCGACCATATCATGTAATGCAGCGAGAATGCACCACTCCTCAAACTCTGAAGATAGGACATATCAAGAAGAAAAAGGTATTAGTGTTGATTGATTCAGGTAGTACCCATAATTGTATTCATTGTAAGGTAGCCAAGGAATTGAATTGTTTCCTATACCCAACACCAGAATGTCAAATGATGGTTGCAAATGGACGAACTATAAATTGCTTTGGAAAATTCCATAATATCAAGCTAACCATGGGGGAATATGTATTGAATAGTCTAATGCTTTCCATTCCTATAGGAGGTGTTGATGTTGTACTAGGAGTACAATGGTTACAATATTTGGGGACGGTAGTTTTTAATTTTCAAGAACTTTTCTTGAAATTTTTTTCAGAAGGAAAGGAAGTCAAATTATGGGGTATTGCAGGGAATCTGGGAAATATTATAAGCTCTAATGTCATGACAAAGCTTCTAAAGAAATAACAATGAGGCATAATTGCACAATTATGCTCACTAGAAGTTCCAACGTCAAAATCATCTATTTGTGCAGATCTCCAACAAGTCTTGGACAATCATTCCAAGGTGTTTGAAACTCCCAAAGGATTCCCACCTATTTGTGATCACGATCATGCTATTCGTTTCATTCCAGGAAGTGTTCCTACAAACATCAGGCCTTATAGATATCCTTATGTCCAAAAGAGCGAAATTAAACGTATTATTGTAGAAATATTAGAGGCAGGTATAGTTCAACCTAGTGAAAGTTCTTTCTCTACTCTTGTAGTATTGGCACATAAGAAGGATGGATCATGGCGCATGTGTCCGGATTATAGGGAGTTCAATAAGCTCACCATTAAAGATAAATTTCCCATTCATGTGATTGATGAATTATTGGATGAATTACATGGAGCAATTTATTTTACCAAGTTGGATCTTCCTTCAGGATATCATCAAATTAGAATGAAGGCGAAGATATTCAAAAACAACATTTGAACTCTTGGGGTCATTATGAATTTTGGTCATGTCTTTGCAGCATACCAATGCACCTTCTACATTTCAGGGTTGATGAATTCCATTTTCAAACCCTTCCATAGAAAACTTATGTGGTATTTTTGATGATATACTAATCTATAGCGGGTCTTTGAAGGATCATGTTGAACATGTTCACAGGCTGCTCAAACTATTGCAGGAGAAACAATTATATGCAAAAATATCCAAATGTTTCTTTGGAATACAAGAGGTGGAATATCTGGGTCATATTGTATCTCACGAGGGTGTTAAAGTAGACCCTAACAAAATTAAAGCCATGAAGGAATGGAAAGTCCCCACAACCATAAAGCAGTTGCGATGATTTCTCGGGTTAACAGGGTATTATCGTAAGTTTGTTAAAAATTATGGGAGAATAGCAGCACCTCTAATAACATTATTGAAGAAAAATGCATTCTCATGGACTCCTGAAGCAACTAAGGCCTTTGAACATATTAAAAAGGCAATGTGCCTAGCACCAGTCTTAGCTACGCCAGAGTTCACAAAAACCTTTATTGTGGAATGTGATGCCTCAGGAAATGGAATTGGTGCTGTTTTAATGCGGGAAGGAAGACCCATTGCTTTTGAAAGTCGGCCAATCAAAGGAAAGTATTTACAAAAACCCATTTATGAGAAGGAAATGTTAGCAATACTGCATGCACTAAAGAAATGGAGAACTAACCTAATGGGAAGACACTTCAAGGTAAAAACTGATCATGATAGTCTTAAACACTTTTTGGAACAAAGACTATCTTCAGAAGAAGCGACAAAAATGGGTCACAAAGATGTTGGGTTATGACTTTGAAATAATCTACAAAAAAGGAAATATTAATGTTGTTGCAGACGCACTCTCAAGAAAGAATGAAGAGGTGGAAGCATTGATTTGTGCCATTTCTATTATCAAACCAGATTGGATAACTGAAGAAAGAGATGAATGGAAGAAGGACGAAGAAGTTTGGACACTCATTCAAAAGTTGCAGCAAGATCCTAGTACATCTGATACATTTAGTTGGAAAAATGATTCCTTATGGTACAAATATCGCTTATATATTTGTAATAATTCCCAACTAAAACAAAGGATTCTTTTGAAATTGCACACTTCTCCTTTAGGAGGACACTCAGGATTTTTAAAAATTTACCATAGGGTGAAGAAAGAATTTTTTTGGGATGGCCTTAAATCTGATATTCAAAAGTTTGTGGCAGAATGTTTGGTTTTCCAGCAGAATAAAGTCGAGACAATTAAGACCCTGGGACTTCTACAACCTTTATCCATTCCAAGTCAATGTTGGGTGGAGATTTCAATGGATTTATCACAGGTTTACCTAAGTCCAAAGGAAAAAGTGTCATCATGGTGGTAGTTGATAGACTTACCAAGTATGCACACTTTTGTGCATTATCTCATCCATTTAAAGCACATACAGTTGCTACTAAATTTATCGACACAATTGAAAAGCTACATGGAAACCCAAGGGTTATTGTGAGCGACACAAAGATCCCATTTTTACTTGAAATTTTTGGACGAAATTATTTTCTTGTTTGGGTACTCAACTAGCTCATAGCTCATCTTGTCATCCTCAATCTGATGGCAAAACTGAGATAGTGAATAAATGTTTGGAAGGATATCTTCGTTGTTTTGTATCTGATAAAAAAACACAATGGGTAAAGTGGTTACCTCTCACTTAATGGTGGTATAACACTTCCTTCCATACAGCAAAATGACCCCATTTATGGCACTTTATGGATATCATCCACCATCTATCACATCATCTTTAAGGGAAAATTCGAAGGTTCAAGTAGTGGAATATCACATCGAGCATCAGCAAGAAGTTATCCAACTCTTAAAGGATAACTTTGAATTTGGCACAAAATCGAATGAAACAACGAGCAGATCAACATCACGGCGAGAGAATTTTTGATGTAGGAGATTGGGTATTTTTACGGCTCTGACCATACAAACAAATTTCCCTCATGCAAGCTAAGAAGGATAATAAATTATCGTAAAGTACTATGGTCCTTACAAGGTGTTGCAAAATATTGGTACTATGGCATACAAATTGGAGCTTCCTGATTCTTCGTGAGTGCATCCATTTTTCCATGTTTCATGCTTAAAGAAGGTTATAGGTGAAAATATTCCAGTTCAAACAATATTTCCAGAACTGGATGAGGAAGGAAAAATCATATTGGAACCTGAAGCGGTTATGGAAACAAGAACTCGACAGCTATGGAATCGGTCAATTTCAGAGTATCTCATCAAGTGGAAGAACTTACCCACTGAAGATTCTACATGGGAGGATGAGAAGATTATACAGAAGCACCCAGAGCTACTCAAGTGTTGAGGACAACACTTTTTTGAAGGAGAGGAGCATGTTAGGTCCCTATATTACTAGTATAGTCCCTTATTGTTATCAGTTTAACCCCCTTATTGTTATTATTGTACCCTTGTAACCCCCATTTTGTTATTATTGTGCCCTTAAATTATTATTGTTAGGTCGGCTAGGACTAAATTGTGGCCCACTAGGATTACATTATGGCAAAATGGACTCCTATATATAGAAAGGAGGTTTTGTAAGTTGTATCATCCAAGAATTGTTCATTTATGTAATGTATTGGAGGTTGCCCCCTCAAAATGGCTTATTTCTAAGGCGTTGATATCTCTTTTCTTCTATTTTTGGAGCTGGTTACACAACATTTGATAAACGTTTGGATGTAGGGTAAGATATTGATTTAGATCATTCGATTGGATGTATTGGGTAAGATATGTAAATTATTTAATAAATGATTCAAGCATTATTAACGGCATTCAATAGGTACAGGATTCAAAAATATTGATATCTTTCCAAAGCGTGTTTCAAATAAAAGCACCGGTTTTTTATTTATGGTGATTTAACGATGTTCTCTATCCCTTTTCGCTCTTCATCTCAACTCTGAATTTACTTGTCTTGCTTGAATTCAGGAAACTACCTAAGGAAGAGATATCAACATAAATGACAAAGAAAGGTAAATCAGTTTCCCAAGCATCCACTTCTAGAGTTATAGACACGCCTCCACTATTTTCAGACACTACGTGCAATAAGGATAGTGGGAGTTCTTCATGGGAAGCCATGTATAATCTGTTTTGAGGAGAACATCCAAGAGAAATGAAGAAAACAACAATAGTGGATGAGGTTGTTTCATTAGAACCTTCTTACTTCGAATTTGAATGTTCGTTTCTACATAGGATAGATGCAAGGCCAAAGATCTTACCATACACTAATATGGTAAAATGGGTCATCGAAAACCTCAACATTGCAGATAAGACATTCAAGAATTCCAAACCGGAGAACATGGGTTCATTCACCGCCGAGGATTTGCGAACAATGTATCATTTTCCTATGCCACACAATACTTATGATAAAGATTTCCTGGAAAGCTTTAGAAAAAATAATCAAGACTTGATGAAGGTGGTCAAAGGATGGAAGGAAGACCAAGGCAAGTTAAAGTAGGATAAGCTCAGTATGTACCCAATAGTGCAATTTTCATCACCTTATTTTTTTGCAACAGTAATGCTATGTAGATTATTTTCTAGACTTGATACTACTAAATTTTCCATTGAATGGGTTCATTTAATTGAAGCAATCGTCAACTCTTCTATCATGAATTGGGAAAACATTTTCTCCGATAATTTGGCCAAAACCATTATGCATTATAGAACAAATAGAATCTTTTCGACTAGGACAAACCCTCCTTTTTACATGAACGCATATATCATGGATTCTATATGTTTCTGGTCGAAATTTCCTATTATGGGTTTGTTGGAGAGGTAAATCCCCTCTGCGGACAGAGGCGATCCCTACTAGCCCAGAACGGGTCTAGCAACAATCATCAAATGCTACAGCGCAAGTTCCTAATTGCGAATAAACAGACCAACGATGGAGGCCTACCTGGAGTCCAACGCTATGATTCGTAGAAGAAACAGTGTTTCCGTTCCTTAGCCTCGGCAGATCATGATCCCCACGATCTCCGTGAATGGACACCTGCACATGCAAGAAACAATACGAATACAAGCATAAAATCCAGAATACACAACTATATATCAGTAAGAAAGGATATAACTCGTCATTATCATAAGTGAAAAACAGAGTGGAACCATAACCAGTAGTCATTCATTAATAAACAATCGAAAGAGAGTACAACCAATGTTCTGACGCTGAGGTCTCCTTCGGAGGGGTCTCCACTAGAACACGTCTCGCAAAGCCTGCCAAGGATGGGACAAGCCTCTCTTAGAGTCTCTCGACGATAGTATCCTTGCTCTAGTTTGGCCTTAAGGGAAGAATGAGGGCTCTTGCAGCATTAAGGCTCTTGGGAATTTGAGAACTTGGAGATTCAAAACTTGGGCACTTCAAGACTAGCTTGCAATGGAAATGGGCAAGCTTTTATAGATGGAGGAAGGGGAGTTGGGATCCCTATAATTGTGGGATTGGCCCTATCTTCAAGGAAGCTTCCATGAGAGGTGGCAAACCACTTCCCCTACATGGAATTCCCGAAGCCAAACCTCCCAACTCAAGATAGATAATAGTTTCTGAGTCTGTTGAAACGAAACTTCCGCCATTTTATTTAAAAAACACTCCTTAAATTGCCTGGCGCGACTGCGACTCTGGGAAAGAGCGCTAGTTGGCACGACCTCTTTGTAGGATGTTCCCCATTGGCGCGAGTGATGAACTGGCTACCCGCTCCAATGAAAAAAGGGATGTTTTTATGGTTTTTTGCAAGGAGATGTCTTCGGGGCAATTGAAGCTCATATTTAGAGGAATGCAATGATAGTGGTTTCAAGGCATGAAATTGCTCACAGGTCATAGAATGGGCCCTCCAATGTGCGGGATGGGGAATGGTAGGGACGGTGACAAATTACTGTGTAACAGATGCCCCATGAAGAATGAGGCCCGAGAGAGAGAGAGGGGTGAAATGCTTTACGAGAACGTGTCCAACTGAAACTCCGCCGTCAGAAAACCTGCGTGGAGAAATACAACTGATATCTCAAGTACATGATGTATATGTGGTATGGGAACAACCATCCATAATAGAGTATACAATAATCCAGATCCAAGGTATGGATGCAGCCATCCAGTGAGGATCGATAAACAGACTCAGGTATGGTCGCAGCCATCCAGTGAATAAGTCATGTAAATAATAATCCACAAAATCGCAACCTAGATTACAACAGACACAATCCAGGGTCTTGCACTCCATCTCGACCCGAACAAAGTACAAGTTCAAGCATGCGAATATGTGAGCTGAAGTCGAACATGCAAGAACATCGTCTGATTACCAGCCAATGATGAAAGCTGTTAACAAACGCGAGAGGAACCACCAATAATGACAATGGCCCTCAAGGTACTATAGGTACAATCTACGGCATGTGAATCAATGAGCTGGCGTCGAACACCCGTAGAATCACTCGATCGGAGGCCAATGATGAAAACCTCACGTCGAATGTGACGAACCTGCCATTGAGGCATGCAGGCTCCAAGGTACCATAAAGGAGTCTCTAGATCAGCTTCCTGGATAATGAGCTGAAGTCGACAGGAAGTGACCTTGATCGAAGGTGGGCCATAATGTTTCCCACATCATCGACATGAGACAGAGGAACATGATTTTTTGTTGTGAATCGGGATCATATGAGAATCAGAGGAAGGTTGATATTTGCAGAGGTCAACTTCTCTTGAACATATAACGACACAAATAGTGGTTTTGGCAGTATTTGACATCAACGGATCAGAGGTCATGGTGACGAGGCAATGAGCAGAGGAGAGGTCAAAAAGGATCACCCAAACCCATGGAAACAAGTGAAAAAAATGAGATGAGATGTCCCCAACCCGACACGAATGCAAACAAGTGCCATGTTCAAGAGCGACATACTGCCGACACGACAATGATGATGGTTCCATTTTTCCCCCACCATTTCTGGCGAGTACCCCAATTATTTTTTATAACAAGCTTGAAGGGGATAGCATATGCTTGTAATATAAGTTCGCCCTTCGGGCGAATCCATCCTAGTACATTTAACGAGCCCTAGGAAGGAGGAACTCGGAGAATGTCATTTCGACTGAATCCGATGTCATCAGGGTTTAACGAGTCTGACAAAGGAAGAACTCGGCGTCTTTTCATGTTTAGAGAGTTTGAAAAGACAGCAGAAAAGTAAACTCCAAAGGTCCCTTTTCGTAAATAGTTCCTCAGACCCGAAAAGGTAGAAAACAATATCCGAGAAAACCTCCTAGTCGCGATAGGCTAGGGTATTCCTTTTTCGTAAATAATCCATCCCAGCCCGAAAAAGGGGTAAACGTATACTGGGTAGATGTCGTTTCGCAGCCACTTTAACGAGATCAAAACGACAAGGGCCTCGACAATCTTTTCATGTTTCGAGAGTCAGAAAAGAGCTGAAAGATGACTCCAAAGTGACTTTTTCGTGTTTTTACCGAGTCCGAAAAAGTATAAAATACAACTCGTTTCGCCGTTTACGTTGCATAAAAACCTGTTGCTGCACAGAAAGGCAAGTGTAAAATCCATTTTCGACAAAACATACGAAATATTAATGAAAAAAATGACTTTTCAAACCTAAATAGAGCTCAAAAAGTTATAAATAAGTCTAAATGGTAAAAATAAAATTACTTTTACTTTTTACCTGAGTGAAGAGCAACATTGGTCCATTTACTGTGCAATCTTCTGGCGGCGATTACGACCGATCCGGGCTACTATTCGGAGTTCTGTCAGTTCCAGGTAAAAGGTGCTTCAATATACTTCATTTCAATCCATTTTTTAATAGTTTTCCATCATGCAATAGACTTCTATGGAAACTTTTTGAATTTTTACGGCTCCGCTCATTGGCGCGGGTATCGGGCATGGACCGCGCCAATGGGCTTTTATATGCAAAAGGCTCGCGCCAACTGGCGCGACTGTTCCTAAAATAGTCGCGCCAGCGGCTAAACCCAATTTTCTGCCTAAAAATTCGACATTTTAATCAATTTGAATGAATTTTGAAGCTCAACAGAGATCTAATTAAAGTTTTATGACCATGTTGATGCAGGAAACCGAGAAAAATGGTGATTGAGTGGAAATAAAGAGAGCATGGGGAAGAGGACGAAATGGCCATGGAAAATGAGGCCTGCATGAATGCCCTCAGAAACTGTGGGCTCAAGAAATTCTTCCTGACACCTTGTTTACGAGCTCAACCTGACCTACTTCAGTACCTGGTGAGCATTTGGGATGAACAAGAACAAGTATTCAAGCTACGAGACCAGGTGTTAGAACTGGACGTTTCTGATGTGTACTTCATAACCGGACTATTGCGCAGAGGTCCGATACCCATTCTGACAAGGAGCAGACCGTTTGGTGAGAAAATGGAGGAAGTGATGGCACGAGTTTGCCCACGGGCACAAATGGGATCAGGGAGTAAAAAGGTGGATATCCACACTATCCCCGATCTGGCACTACGAGTAGTGGTACATACCATCACGCGGGCTGCAGGATCACAGGCACCGCATGAAGCGACGAAAGCCCAACTCTTACTAGCTTCAGAGTGCATGAGTCCCATACTATTTGACTGGGCCATAACAGTAACGATCAACATCAAGAGACAGCTAACGAGATGCAAACAAGCCAAGCTGAAGTAGTTCGGCTATGGGTCCATCCTGGTATCGTTCATTCTGGAACGATTACCAATATTCCAGGGCCAAGGGGCCGTTGTAGTGGAGCCGATACCACGAGAGCCGAGAATGGCTCACTGGGAAGCACTAATGCCCAGAGCAGGGGGAGGCCAACAGATGTCATGGAGGCCAGAGTTTTTTGGGTGGTTGCGGCACCAGTTGGTTGTGGTTGAGGACTGGCCTTATGCCGGGACAGACTTTACTGGAGACCCAGATCTCCCACTGCTAGAGGGAGAGGATTGGGACGAAGAGCTGGGTATGATACGTTTTTATTTTTTATGTTTTATGATTTTTTTTTGTTAATACATGTTCGTTCTGACAGTAGTTACATGTGTATGCAGATGTTGGCCCAGAGAGACCAGTCGGGATGTCTCCTATCGCACGGAGAACTCAACTGGCAGTCGATCCTCATGAGGAGGGTGTGGAAGGAGGAGAGTTGGTTCAGAACCTTGAGGGGATTGCCCGAGGGTTTCCGGACTACGCCCGGCTGGCGGATGTACCGTTAGCATATCAGGGACATACGGTGGGAGTGCCTAGTAGCCTCCACTATCTACTGAGACGCCTAGTGCGTGCGGTGACTTGTTATCATGAGCACCACGCAGACTAGCCTCCTAGGGTTTTATTTCATGCATATTTTTGAGAGACGTGTCGTCTCCGGATGTAATAAGACGAACATGTATATTTTTTTATCTTTATGTGACATGTGCTATGTAAATGTTTCGATATCTATCTATATACATATCTATTTCTGGATGGATTTTCCTTTCACATGTGATGATGTTCTTATAAATTGAGCAAATGTCTATCTAAAACCATATTAGCTACTGCATCTGTTAGTGTATTCATGTGCCGGGGTATATGTTGATATGTAATATAGTCAAAATTTCTCTCCAGTAAAAAAACACGCAAATAAAGACGTAAAATGTGTGGATTTATTACTGAATATTGACCATTGAGTTGTGATACTACGAGTTGTGAGTCTAGATATACAAGTAATTCATGGATACCAAGGTTTACAGCCTCAGTTAATAATTCTAACACAGCACTATATTCCGCGACATTATTTGTAGCACATCCCAGACACACACCTTGTAGGTTCATCAACTCACCAGCAGGATCATAGATTACCCAGTCTGCCGAAGACAGATTCCTGGTACTGCGGGAGGCACCATCCGTGAACTCAACAAACGGATTGATGGACATCTGCACAATCAGGAAGACCCAATCAGCAGAAAGAAGTTTACATTGCACACCACACCACACATGCACACAAATGAATAAACACACCTATGTACACACACCACACAAAAAATGACTTTAAGCGTAGTATTTTTTCAGGTACAGCCCATTTCTGGGCTGCACCAGCGGAACTCCTTCATAATCTATAAGCTCATAGGCCCCATTCTTTAATACCCGTTTAACTATATAGGGCCCATGCCACATGGGTTGGAACTTCCCTGCCCCAAGCTTATCGTGTGCTTGATCATACAGGAGGACAAGGTCCCCTTCAACGAAGGAAGGTGGTGAAACGGATTGATCGAAATGAGCTTTGACCCACTTTTTTTGTGCCTCAATCACTAAGGAAGCTAAGCGGCGGGTTTCATCTAACCGTTCCAGATACAGGAGACGCTCTTCTTCAGCAGAAGTGTCGGGTAGAAGTTCTACAGCTAATTTCAAAGAAGGAATCTTGCATTCAATCGGAAGAGTGGCTTCCAGACCATACACCAGTTGAAATGGTGTAAATCCAGTTGCACTCTTAGCAGACGTTCGGTAAGCCCAAAGAGCTGAGAACAGTTGGAGGTGCCAATTTGATTTATGAATTCCAACTGTTCGTTGAAGCATGGTGACCAAAACCTTGTTCACTACTTCAACCTGGCCATTTTCTTGAGGGTAATATGGCATTGAGCTATCGTGGCGTAAGCCCAACCTCAATGTCAGCTTGGCCATCATATAATCTCGGAAATGAGTACCATGGTCAGTAACGATGGCCTGAGGAACCCCAAAATGCGCGATGATGTGGTTGAAGATGAATTGAGCAGCTGTTTTACCGTTGGCCGCAAGTGTAGGCATCGCTTCAGCCCACTTGGTGAAGTAGTCGACAGCTACGATTATATACGCATGCCCCCCGGCCGAATGAGGGTTACACGTCATAAAATCCACGCCCCATTTCACAAAAGGGCCAACGGTAACAACAGGATGCAAAGGAAGAGGTGGCACGCGCATCTTTGTTGTGTAACCAGCTCCAAAAAGAGAAGAAAAGAGATATCAACGCCTTAGAAATGAGCCACTTCGAGGGGGAAACCTCCAATACATTACATAAATGAACAATTCTTGGATGATACAAATGAACAAAACCTCCTTTCTATATATAGGAGTCCATGGGGCCATAATGTAATAATAATAAGGGACTATACTAGTGATATAGGGACCTAACATGCCCCTCTCCCTCAAAAAGTGTTGTCCTCAACGCTTGAGTAGCTCCGGGTGCTTCTGTATAAAATTCTCATCCTCCCATGTAGAATCTTCAGTGGGTAAGTTCTTCCACTTGATGAGATACTCTGAAATTGATCGATTCCGTAGCTGTCGAGTTCTTATTTCCATGACCACTTTAGGTTCCAATATTATTTTTCCTTCCTCATCAAGTTCTGGCAATATTGTTTGAACTGGAAGATTTTCACCTATAACCTTCTTTAAGCATGAAACATGGAAAACTGGATGTACTCGCGAAGAAGCGGGAAGCTCCAATTTGTATGCCATAGTACCAATCTTTTGCAACACCTTGTAAGGACCATAGTACTTTGGCGATAATTTATTATCCTTCTTTGCTTGCTTGAGGGACATTTGTTTGTATGGTTGTAGCCGTAAAAATACCCAATCTCCTACATCAAAACTTCTCTCGCTACGATGTTGATCTGCCTGTTGTTTCATTCGATTTTGTGCCAAATTCGGGTTATCCTTTAAGAGTTGGAGAACTTCTTGCTGATGCTCGATGTGATCTTCCACTGCTTGAACCTTCGAATTTTCCCTTAAAGATGATGTGATGGATGGTGGATGATATCCATAAAGTGCCATAAATGGGGTCATTTTTGCTGCAGTATGGAAGGAAGTGTTAAACCACCATTCAGCAAGAGGTAACCACTTGACCCATTGTGTTTGTTTATCAGATACAAAACAACGAAGATATCCTTCCAAACATTTATTTACGATCTCGGTTTGACCATCAGATTGAGGATGATAAGATGAGCTATGAGCTAATTGAGTACCCAAACAAGAAAATAACTCCGTCCAAAAATTTCCAGTAAAAATGGGATCTCTGTCGCTCACAATAACCCTTGGGCTTCCATGTAGCTTTTGAATTCTGTCCATAAATGTAGTAGCAGCTGTACTTGCTTTAAATGGATGAGATAATGCACAAAAGTGTGCATACTTGGTAAGTCTATCAACTACCACCATGATGACATTCTTTCCTTCAGACTTACGTAAACCTGTGATAAAATCCATTGAAATCTCCTCCCAACGCTGACTTGGAATGGATAAAGGTTGTAGAAGTCCCGGGGTCGTAATTGTCTCCACTTTATTCTGCTGGCAAACCAAACATTCCGCCACAAACTTTTGAATATCAGATTTAAGGCCATCCCAAAAAAATTCTTTCTTCACCCTGTGGTAAGTTTTTAAAAATCCTGAGTGTCCTCCTAAAGGAGAAGTGTGCAATTCGAGAAGAATCTTTTGTTTTAGTTGGGAATTCTTACAAAGATATAAGCGATCTTTGTACCATAAGGAATCATTTTTCCAACTAAATGTATCAGATGTACCAGGATCTTGGCTGCAACTTTTTGAATGAGTGTCCATACATCTTTGTCCTTCTTCCATTCATCTCTTGCTTCAGCTATCCAATCGGGTTGGATAATAGAAATGGCACAAAGCAATGCTTCCACCTCTTCATTCTTTCTTTGAGAGTGCATCTGCAACAACATTAAGCTTTCCTTTTTTGTAGATTATTTCAAAGTCATAACCCAACATCTTTGTGACCCATTTTTGCCGCTCTTCTCGATGATAGTCTTTGTTCCAAAAAGTGTTTAATACTATCATGATCAGTTTTTACCTTGAAGTGTCTTCCCATTAGGTAAGTTCGCCATTTCTTTAGTGCATGTAGTATTGCTAACATTTCCTTCTCATAAATAGGTTTCTCGTAAATACTTTCCCTTGATCGATGACTTTCAAAAGCAATGGGTCTTCCTTCCTCGCATTAAAACCGCACCAATTCCATTTCCCCGAGGCATCACATTCCACAATAAAGGTTTTTTGTGAAGTTTGGCGTAGCTAAGACCTGTGCATGGGCACATTGCCTCCTTAAGACGTCTCAAAGGCCTTAGTTGCTTCGTGAGTCCATGAAAATGCATCTTTCTTCAATAATGTTGTTAGAGGTGTCGCTATTCTCCCATAATTCTTAACAAACTTGCGATAATACCCCGTTAACCCGAGAAATCCTCGCAACTTCTTTATGGTTGTGGGGACTTTCCATTCCTTAATGGCTTTAATTTTGTTAGGGTTTACTTTAACACCCTCGTGAGATACAATATGACCCAAATATTCCACCTCTTGTACTCCAAAGAAACATTTGGATTTTTTTTGCATATAATTGTTTCTCTTGCAATAGTTTGAGCACCCCGTAACCATGTTCAACATGATCCTTCCAAGACTCCGCTCGTAGATTAGTATATCATCAAAAAAATACTAGCACAAATTTTTTCTAACGAAGGGTTTGAAAAATGGAATTCATCAACCCTTGAAATGTAGAAGGTGCATCGGTAAGACCAAAAGGCATGACTCGTAAAATTCATAATGACCCTCATGAGTTCGAAAATGTCAGTTTTTGGAATATCTTCGATCTTCATTCTAATTTGATGATATCCCTAACGAAGATCCAACTTGGTAAAATAAATTGCTCCATGTAATTCATCCAATAATTCATCAATCACAGAATGGGAAATTTGTCTTTAATGGTGAGCTTATTGAGCTCCCTATAATCCGAGCACATTCGCCATGATCCATCCTTCTTGTGTACCAAAACCACAGAGCAGAGAAAGAACTTTGACTAGGTTGAATTATACCCGCTCTAACATTTTCGCAATCATACGTTCAATTTCGCTTCTTTTTGGAAGTAAGGATATCTATAAGGCCTCGATGTTTGGAGGAACACTTCCCGGAATCAAATGAATAGCATGATCATGATCACGAATGTGGGGAATCCTTTGGGAGTTTCAAACATCTTGGAATGATTGTCCAAGACTTGTTGGAGATCTCAGAAATAGATGATTTTGATGTTGGAACTTCTAGTGAGCATAATTGTGCAATTACGCCTCGTTGTTCTTCCTTTAGAAGCTTTGTCATGACATTAGAGCTTATTATCTTTCATGGCTTTTTTTCAATACCCCGTAATTCGATTTCCTTTCATTCCGAAAAAAAATTTCAAGAAAAGTTCTTGAAAATTAAAAGCTACCGTCCCCAAAGATTGTAACCATTGTACTCCTAGTACAACATCAGCACCTCCCATAGGAATGGAAAGCATTGGACTAGTCAATACATATTCCCCCATGGTTAGCTTAATATTATGGCATTTTCCCGTAGCAATTTATAGTTCCTCCATTTGCAACCATCACTTGACATTTCGGTGTCGGGGTATAGGAAACAATTTAATTCCTTTGGCTACCTTACAATGAATAAAAGTATGGGTGCTACCGAATCAATCAACACTATTACCTTTTTTCTTTCTTGATTTGTCCTTGTATCTTGAGAGTTTGAGGAGTGGTAATTTTCTCGCCAAGCAGCATTACACGATATGGTCGATTCATTTCTTCCTCTTCTAGGGTTGGCTCCTCGGTGTATATCCTCTTCTTTTTTCATTTTCTTCTTCCTCTTCACAATCTATGTAAAAATAATTTCTTCTCAAAGCACACTTATGACCTTTAGTGTATTTGTTATCACAACCGTAGCAAAGCTCCTTTTGCTCTTTTTTCTTCCAATTGTTGTGGTGTCAACCTTGTAGGTTGTGGAAATCTAGACGTAGCAACACTTCCTTCTTTATAGAATTGAGTGGTAGCTTCCCTGTCGCCATTATTTTGCATTCAACTTTTCTTGCCAACCCGAATGCCTTCTCCAATGAATCGGTTCCAAAACACGAACTTCATGTTGGATGTTATCCTTTAAAGTGCCTCATGAAGAGATCGATCCCCCGTGGTCCTCCGGAATATCGCTTACCCTTATATTCAATTTTTTGGAAGTCCTCAATGTGTTGCCCCACTAAAAACCTTTTGTTTGGAGATTTATCAATTGGGTAAAGAAGGTGTTGCTCTTTGTATCCTCATAATGTGCTATCATGTTTCCCTCCGTAAAAATTGACCAAGTGACAATTTTTTTACGAGAGCAAAGCCATCGATACCATACACATGTATTTTGTTCTAAATGTAAAGTTGCAATGCATACCTTTTGTGTGTTTTTGCACATTATTGAGATCAAAATATTGCTCCATCCGTAGTATCCATGTTGCTGGTGATCCTTTCCATCAAACTTCCTCATATCCATTTTTTGGAATATGGTGGTTCTTCCGCCCAACATTATAGGTTATGAAATCACGATTAACATTTATTTTGTTCTCATCATGAGTTTCCTCTACTATCTTTTTCACCATTAGGAAACATTTCTTGTATCAACTTTCCCAAACTTTCGATGTCTACTTTTAGATCTTTCTTCATGTTTTCCATGTTGTCTTTCATTTTTTTCATCAATCTTAGCTTCCATGTCATCCATCTTGGCTTCCATGCCCACTTCCATGCCATCCATCTTAGCTTCCAAACCATTAATCTTAGCTTCCACGCCTTCTTTAAACCATCCATCTTAGTTTCCACGCCCTTCTTTCAAAACTTCCATTTCATTTTTTGTTGTTCTTTGCGAGAGCTAAATTTGTTGCACTTGCTCTTGTAATTTTGATATGTCATGTTGCAATTCTTCATCTTCATGAGTCATAGTAGAGCCTTCTAAAGGCTTAATGGGTGTTGAATTATTTTTAGGGGCCATTTTAGAATCCAATACTGATATCTATTCTACAATATGCCCTTGCAATCAATTAAACTTGATTCTTCAAACAAGACGTATGCAATTCGAAAAAAATACACACCTTTTACTTGCTTTCGAGGAGCTCGATATTGAAATTGTATTATCTCTCGTGATTTGCAGCTCTTCAATATCTGAAATTCAGCATTGAATTAGCCCTTCTCGAATTCTTTTTTGAATGCCACAGATCTGACCTGATTTGGATTATCCAAGAAAAAGTTGTGTCCAAGCTCCCACAATGACCTAATTATCGACCGGTTCAAAGAGAGCGAACTTGTACGACTAGCCACGTGTCAATGTTTCGTCCTTTGTCTCTCGAAATTGATAGCCAAGAAACTGCAGTCCGTGCGCTTGTGAAAAATTTTTACGCAAAGACTCCAATCCGATGCCCAGAGAGAGATTTATTGAACTTTTCCAACGATCACCTCTTTGAGATGAAATTCAGGAGCCTGAAAAAGCACTACCTTCCACAGATTATATCTCCAAAAATATTGCGAACCAAGCTCTGAAATTTTTTGAAGAATTTCCTCAGGATTTCAGCTTCGTACCATATAAATTTCAGATTCTGAACCTTCGTAGAAAATTTTTTATAGCGAAAATTCCACGATGACCTCTTTAGGAGCCTGAAACAAAACCTAACTTCCACAGATCATATCTCCAAAAATATTGCGAACCAAGCTCTGAAATTTTTAGAAAAACTTCCTCAAGATTTCAGCTTCGCACCCTAAAAATTTTAGCTTCTGAAGCTTTGTAGAAAAAAAGTTATAGCGAAAATGCCACGATGACCTGTTTGGAGCAGCGAAACCCTAGAATCCAAAGCTCTGATACCAAATGTTGTGTAACCAGCTCCAAAAATAGAAGAAAAGAGATATCAACGCCTTAGAAATAAGCCACTTCGAGGGGGCAACCTCCAATACATTACATGAATGAACAATTCTTGGATGATACAAATTACAAAACCTCCTTTCTATATATAGGTGTCCATGGGGCCACAATGTAATAATAATAAGGGACTATACTAGTGATATAGGGACCTAACAATCTAATTATTTGAGGAAACACACATGAAATTTGCGAATTTCTTTATGCATGTCTGATCTTTGAATATTGACGGCCAGAAATAACCTGCTTGCAGAATCTTCTGGGCAGTAGCATATCCGGACATATGTCCACCACAGGTGCCACTGTGGCAGTCATTTAGAACCCTTTCAGCCTCTTCCAAGGTTAGGCACCGACGGAGCACCGAATCTACTCCAACACGGTATAAGGTATCTCCTACGATACGGTAGGGTTGAGACTGATGCCGAATTCGACGTCGGGCATCTTTAGTCAACTCAGACCGAAATGTGGAGGTCTGAAGATACACAATGATATCGCCATACCAAGGGTCACGAGTACTGATGAGGAAAAGAGTTTCGTCCGGTATATGGTCTTCAGAGTGTGAAGGAGCGGAGTCTGTAGGGACAGAGCATATAAGATCCGCGAAAACCAGCGATTTAGTTGACTTAGCAGTGGTGAACTCTAAGTCAAAATCCTGCAGGATAACGATCCATTTGGAGTACTTGCCCCCCAGTAATTGTCAAGAGAGAATATACGTCATGGGGTTGCAGTCTGAAACCACGGTAATCGTGCGCAGCAGGATGTAATGGTGAAAGCGCTGCACAGCATGTACGGTGGCTAAAGCCAACTTCTCGACATGAGCATAGCGTGTTTCCGTGTCGAGGAGGTTCCGTGACAAATAATAAACAACATGTTCATTACCTTCATCGTCATCCTGCACTAGAACCATAGCAATGGTGCTAAACGCGGCTGCAAGATACAAAGTGAAATCGCGGCGATAATCAGGAAGACGAAGCAAAGGAGCATTGACAAGTAACGTCTTCAACTTATCAAAGGATTTTTGAGCAATTTCGTCCCAATGGAAGGGAATGTTCTGCTTTAATAGGTGTGTGAATCCTTTAGCCACCTCCGCGTAGTTTGGGATAAAGCGTCGAAGGAAGTTCGATTTTCCCTGCAGAATCTACAACTGATACAGTGAGGAGGGTGATGGGAGGTTGATGATAGCCTCAACTTTTAAAGGGTCAAGGAAAATTCTGTCTTTGGAGACTGTGAATCCCAATAGACGGCCATAATCCACGTAGAAGACGCATTTATGAGGATTAAGCCTAATATTGTAGTGCCTACAACGAAGGAAGATCTGGCGGAGGTGTTCAGGGTGGTCCTCTCGCCTAGCTGAATGAGCTGGCAAGTCGTCCAGATAAGGCTGAATGATATGGCGAATGTCATGGAAAGCATAAGACATCGCACGCTGGAAAGTGGCTCCAGCGTTCTTCAAGTCGAACGGGAGTTTTTTATATGCGAAAGTACCCCACGGACGGATGAAAGTAGTCTTGTGTTGATCCTCAGGTGCAATATTGATCTGATTATACCCTGAGAAACCGTCCATTAAGGAATAAATCTCACTTCCGGCACATTCGTCGATGATCTGGTCTATTAACGGAGTGTGATAGTTATCCTTTGGACAGGCACGATTGATGTCGCGATAATCGACACAGACCCTAATAGTACCCTGCTTTTTATCGACACGGACAATGTTGGAAACCCATTCTGTGAGGGGGATGGGATAAATAAAGCCTGCGTTCAGAAGTTTTTCAACTTCTGCCTTAATTGCAGCAGCTTTCCAAGGATGCATGGGGCGTAAGCGTTGGCGCACGAGCTTCGCACCAGGGTAGGTTGAAATCTCATGCACTACGATACTGGGATCGATCCCAGGCATTTCCTCATAAGACCAGGCGAACACATCTCTAAATTCTTTAAAAAGATCAGTATAGACTTGAATCTCATCAGGAGAACAAGTCACTCTGACGTGAATATTCTCAATGATCCCCGGTTTAACGGAGATGTTGATTGGAATGGTTTGAGTGATGTTACTCAGGTTACCTTCCGAAAAGACCTCGTGCGTCAAGATGGGTGTTTGAAGAGGAGGGGTAGGAACCTGAGATGCATAACGCTCTAGACAATCTGTCATTGCCCCCAGGCTAGGCATAAAAGAGGAGCGATGATGTCCATCGCCCCAAGGCAGCTCCTCAAGAGACATAGTTTCAATGATGGATTCATCGGAAGGAAAAGTCTCTTTTAGAGGATCAGGTGAATCGGCCTGACCAAGCCAGGGGGATTGAGAGTAGACGTCTAGAGCCATGCTCAAAGGAGCATGCTGAGGAGGTGGAGGATCAGATGCGGCAACAATTTCACAGTAGCTGATCTCTACTGGAGTCAAGGGCATTGATTCTCCAAACTCAAACACCTGCTCAGGCGTAGGAATAAGCCAGGGGTCGTCAGACCTGGAAATCATGTTAACTTGAGTGGTGTGCAGTGGTGGTGCGGGAAAGATACCCATGAGGACGGGGTCTTTGAAGAGACCGGGTCCTACACTATCAGGGGGATTCGGAATCTGATCCACGTATGGTACGTTGTTCTCGGAGGTGGAGGTGAAGAAGGACAACTGATCCACCGTGACGATTTTTCCCTCGTGAGGGAACTTAAGAAGTCGAAAGATGGTGGACGGCACGCATAGCATGGCATGGGTCCAGCTGCGGCCGAGAAGTATATTGTAGTTGAGCCTGGCGTCCACTACTTCTACTTCTATGTTGACAGTCTTCCCCTGTAAAGTGATCGCTAAACTCTCGAGAACACCCAGGGGTTTGGATTCCCGACCATCAAATGCCTCTAGGGCATTGGGAGATGACGAAAGGGCTGGAGAGCCAATGGCCTTCCAGCAAGTGGATGACATAACACAGGTGGAGGCACCTTCATCCACGACAGCCCTATGGATGTTAAGACCGTTAATCCCGACTTGAATAACAAGAGCGATCTGATGTGGAAGTCGGGGGGTGAAATTCTCTAAATCGAAGGTGAGAAGACTCGAATCGGCGGGATCAATGCCACCGATTGCAGACAATAAAGCCTTCCGTTGCGAAGGACAACTTTGAAGAACTTCTAGTGCAGACATAGCAGAAGGCGCCTGTGCCAAATCCTCAACAATGCTGTAGTGCTGAGCGGCACGGGCATTCGGATTATAAGAAGATCTTCGTAAGACACCTTTAGAAGGTGGCTTCACAACGGGTTCAGGAGTAGGCTTCTCGATTTCCAACGAACCAGAGGCAGGGGGGGGAGGCGGTCCATCCGCAACTGCCTTCCCGGGTGCCTGCCGCGATTCGTTGTAATCCTTCGAACGCGTAGCGACGGAGATAGGTGCAACACTTTTCATCATAAAAACTTGGGACCCAAATGGTGCAGATGGTGACGACTGTTCAACCATCTGGGTCTGCTGAGACGAGAATGGCTCTTTAAGAACTGCTGGAGTCCCTTTAGAGCCCTTGAGAAGTTGACTAACCTCGGATCCCCGTGGACAATCCTTGGTATAATGGTCTCCTTCACAAATGAGGTAGGGGTACTTTGGTTTACGCTGAGAGCCATCCTCAGTGCGAGGTTTAGATTCTGGATTTGGGGCGTCGGATTTAGATTTGCCTTTGCCCTTCTTTTTCCCCTTGGAAGTTTTCTCCGTAGGATTGGCCTGAACGGCATTCACCTCCGCGGTTTTGCCAGAATCGGACGGGGTAGGATTAGCAGGAGTATTGTTGGAAGAATTAGACTTCTGCTTCCCATTCGAAGATTTCTTCGAATTCTGAGACACGGAACCAATGACACCATCCACTGCAGGGGTAGGTGGAGCCTTAGAGGTTCCGGACCGTGGAGCATCAGGCAAGATATCATAAAGCATGCCGGACTGAGAATACACAAGATCCAGATATTGGGCACGCGCAATGGCTTGTTCTTCCGTCACACACGCTCCCATTGCAATATCTTGAGCGATTTTATTCACGAAGGAGGTGGTGAACCAGTGAGTTAGTATCTGATCAGGTATATGAAACTTGATCAGTCTACGATGGCGCCGCCACTCATGAATGTGATCAGAAATTTGAGTGGCCTTGTCCTGCTTCAAAGAAGTCAGGAGGTGCGTCCCGGCTTCATAACGAACCGGTAACTGAAAGTGCGTCAGAAAAGCCATGGCTAAGGAATTGAAATCTTGGAAGATGCCACGGGATAACTCGATGTACCACTTAGCAGCAGCTCCAGTCAAAGTGCGCTGGAAGAGGCGCAGATGAATTGAATCATCGACCCAAGAGTTAGACGAACACCAAAGGTGATACGTCATCACATGCGCTTGGGGGTCCTCCCCAGCTTTACCCTCAAACTTGGGGCAATCACCTGGTATCTTGGTAGGAACCGGAGGCCAATAAGGATTATGCAAAATCGGATCATTGGTCAGTTTCGAAACATCTGGCAACTCCAAGGTAGCCAGGAACGACAATGGCGGATTGACCAGCATGTTAGGCCCGGGATGGGGACCGGTACCTATACTCCACGCTGGTTGGGAATATCCTTGCCCCCATGGGTTCTGTCCCATAGGATTCTGACTGTAGGGGGTGTAGGTCGTATAACCAGACTGATTTGGCTGCTGGTAACCAGTGTGTGGGGCTTGATAACCAGAGTACGGACCCTGATTATGTGTCGGCCCGGTGTAAGCAGCATTTGGATTTGGCTGCTGAGTATAGGTAAAACCGGGTGGAGGAGGACAATACTGAGAGCCTCGGGGCTGATTATAATTTGGTTGAGATTGACCATGAGGATAATAACCGCCCTGAGGATGAGTCGGCTGCTGATAGGTGGAACCCTGCGGAGCCTGATAACTAGGGCGTAGTTGTTGATTTGGCTGCGGCGTCGAATAAATCGGCTGCTGGGCAGGGTTAATGGAATGAGCGGGCTGCCCTGAATGAACAAGTTGACTCGGCTGAGAGGGCTGACCTGAGTGAACAGGTTGACTCGGATAGACAGGCAGCGCCGGTTGCGCAGGCTGACCTGGCTGTAGAGGAGCCCCAGGTTGTACCGGATGGGCCGGTTGGCATGGAGGCGGAACACCGGGTTGTACCGGATGAGCCGGTTGGCCTGGTGGAGGAATAGGGCCAGGCGGTTGCTGGTAACCGGTTTGACCTGAAGCAGAACCATAGGATGGCCCCGGCTGATATGCAAGGTTAGAAACAGCAGGATACTGCGGTTGCATAGGTTGAGAAGGCTGGATTTGCCCCCCAGGACCATAGACCGGCCCCGGTTGGTACCCCGGCTGAGGCTGTATAGGTTGACCTAAAGAGCTATAATACTGTCCTTGCGGACCGTATGACGGCCCTTGCTGGCCCGCAGGATAGCCTTGCATGGGCTGCCCCTGTGGGTCATAAGGATAGCCAGGTTGGCCCGAAGGTTGGCCTTGGAAAGGCTGCCCTTGCGGGTTATAAGCCTGGTTAAAAGGTAAACCTTGAGCATGGAGGTAAGCCTCAGGAGCGGGCAGACGTAAAATGTCCTCGTGCTCATCATACTGACCTGGAAAAGCATACACGGGCGTACCATCCTGAGCATAGTGTGAAAAGTAAGAGCGGTTGGGATCTTGGGAGGATGGTCCAACCTCGGGGTTCGGCTGTTGCAAAGACAACCGATACTCCTCCGGAGAGATGTTCTCCGGTATAGCAGTTGCTAAATAAACGTCTTCAGGAGACGGCATCGCCCTGGCGGAGGGCGTTGTGACAATGGGTGCAGAAGCAGCCACACAGACAGTGGGCCGGACGGGTACAGAAGTAACGGGTGTCTGAGGGGACACCCCCGGTGAAGGAGCAGTTGGCCTCGGAGAAGGAGCTGACACTCCCATAAAGGCTGCGGCGGAAATGATCTGACCCAAAGACCTGTACCCCAGCGGTAATGAGGGACTGGACGTTGACATGACAACTGTTTTAGAGTTGTCTCCCGGAAACAATCTTCGTGGGAAGAGCTGATAGTCTTCACCGGACATTGGGATTTCCTCACCAGAATCACTCATGGTTGAGCCTGCCGCTAGATCTCGTAATAGACGGCGAGGACTAGGAGGAAATACAGCAGCAATAAAAGGCGAACCCGATGTAAGAGAAAGGAAATCAGCTCCTAATCTCAATTCAGACACAGGGTCCGAAAAGGGCCAATCGAACTCAACTGGTCCCCCAAAGGGTTGCTCAGAAAGAACCGGTCCCCCGTCAGGAAACTCGGAAACAATGGGCTGCTGTGGTTCAGCAGAGGATTGTGAAACCTCTGATGAATCATCCGTATAAGGACTACCAGTAGACGAAACCGAGGGTTCCGCCACTGTGGCAGAAACGACAAGAGAAAAAGATCAAACACACACACGGGCTGAAAAAGAGTCAAGACACACGATCAAACGGTCAACAAGAAAAGCTAACAAGGCGTGTAATCGCGGGTGATTAATTTTTACCACATTGAAAAATAAGAAACTTCACCGTTTCATGTTTTAAGAGTCGAGAAATGGTCAAAAAGGTGACTCTATCTCTTTCAAATTTGACACAAGCGTGAAAGGACAAGCGCTTGGCGATCTTTTCAAATTTAGGGAGTCAGAAAAGATCAAATGACTGCTAAGGAATACTATTCAAAATGGTGTACCAAATAACTGTGAACTGCAATATACACCTTGGTTTCAATAATGAAAAATAAATCAACCAAGGACTTTCCGTACGTGCAGGCAATCTCCCCGAATGTTGTGTTCGGTGTATCACGGGTATAGGGCGACAGACTCGGCTTCCTATGGATAAAGGATTGAAACCTAGTGGGGTCTCCATTTATATACGCGATGGTACGGGGAGCACAAGTCTGTACTAGCGCTGTCTAAAGCCAAGAGGCGAATGACAACTGCTAGGTTTTAAGATGCCAGAACACGTCTCTAGCCTAGACCTCTAAATGTGTTTCGTTAGATTTCAATGCTGCCTTAGTGTAAATTGAGTAGATTTTAAAGTTGATCTTCAATTACGTTTCAGTTTTCAGGCCCTAACGAATGTGCTGTCTCAAAAATCTCCTAAATGCAAGACTACATGCCACAGTACATCATTTCGTTCGATGAAAGCTAGCTATGGAAGAGTTGAGAGCTTTTACACAAAAAAAATGATTAGAAGACAATCAATGACATCTCTAATGCAACTAATGAAACTAAAAACTTTTCCTTCAGATTCACTAATTACTAGTAAAATGAAAAGATTTCAATTTGCACTAATCAACCAAAAGAAAAAGAGATTTTTTTTTTTTTCAATGTTTGATAGCTAGATGCACTAAAAAAACCAAAAACAAATGAAAAGCAATTCGAGAAATGATATTAAGAGAGTAAAACGCACGAATTTCACTCAATGGCACAAACAATCAGATCTCAAATCGACCAAAGTCTCTCAAAAACAAGAAAAAGTCCCAAAGGCTCCAATGGACCGTGTGATCTAGGCCCACAGCAAGACCAAACGAAATTTGAATGAAGAGAAGAACAATCACCCAAAAATCGCAACAAAACGGTGAACAACCAATAAGAGGATGCGGAGGAGCAATCAGAGAATTAACTGGACTAAAAAAACACCAAAACTCCTAAGGAGGGCTCGACACACAAAGCCACTAGATGCCCTAAGGCTTAAAACGTGAAATCGATGGAGAAAAGCAAACAACCAAAGGATGAAGGCAAACTCCCAGTTAAACAAGACTCCAACACACTTAGGTAGCCGAAAAACCAAAAAGAAACACACTGACCAGACCCAAAGAGCTCAAAACTGAGCGAACCCTAATGCCTCACAGGATTGGCGCGACTGTGAGGTTGTAACTGGCGCCAGAAAGAAATTGGCGTGGGTAATACACAAGAAACATGCGCCAATTGGCATGATTGTTGAGCTAAAAAGCGCGCCAACAGAGTTTCTCAGCCAAAAAAAAAAAAAAAAAACTACTCCAGAAGCAGATCAATGATATCTAAGTAAACCAAGAAGCAAAAAACAACAAAAGAACCCAGCCCAGAAGGCTAACCAAGCAAGGAAAACCGCAAAACAATCAAAACGAGACAATCAAAACTAGACGATCCCCAGCGGAGTCGCCAAATTGTTGGAGAGGTAAATCCCCTCTGCGGACAGAGGCGATCCCTACTAGCCCAGAACGGGTCTAGCAACAATCATCAAATGCTACAGCGCAAGTTCCTAATTGCGAATAAATATACCAATGATGGAGGCCTACCTGGAGTCCAACGCTATGATTCGTAGAAGAAACAGTGTTCCCGTTCCTTAGCCTCGGCAGATCACGATCCCCACGATCTCCGTGAATTGACACCTGCACATGCAAGAAACAATATGAATACAAGCATAAAATCCAGAATACGCAACTATATATCAGTCAGAAAGGATATAACTCGTCATTTTCATAAGTGAAAAACAGAGTGGAACCATAACCAATATTCATTCATTAATAAACAATCGAAAGAGAGTACAACCAATGTTCTGACGCTGAGGTCTCCTTCGGAGAGGTCTCCACTAGAACACGTCTCGCAAAGCCTGCCAAGGATGGGACAAGCCTCTCTTAGAGTCTCTCGACGATAGTCTCCTTGCTCGAGTTTGGCCTTAAGGGAATAATGAGGGCTCTTCCAGCATCAAGGCTCTTGGGAATTTGAGAACTTGGAGATTTAAAACTTGGGCACTTCAAGACTAGCTTGCAATGGAAATGGGCATGCTTTTATAGATGGAGGAAGGGGATTTGGGATCCCTATAATTGTGGGATTGGCCCTATCTTCAAGGAAGCTTCCATGAGAGGTGGCAAACCAATTCCCCACATGGAATTCCCGAAGCCAAACCTCCCAACTCAAGATAGATGATAGTTTCTGAGTCTGTTGAAACGAAACTTCCGCCATTATATTTTTAAAAACACTCCTTAAATTGGCTGGCGCGACTGCGACTCTGGGACAGAGCGCCAGTTGGCGCGGCCTCTTTGTAGGATTTTCCTCATTGGCGCGAGTGATGAACTTGCTGCCCGCGCCAATGCAAAAAGGGATGTTTTTATGGTTTTTTTCAAGGAGATGTCTTCAGGGAAATTGAAGCTCATATTTAGAGGAATGAAACGATAGTGGTTTCAAGGCATGACATTGCTCACAGGTCACAGAATGGGCCCTCCAATGTGCGGGATGGGGATTGGTAGGGACGGTGACAAATTACTGTGTAACAGGGTTGGAAATGGAATAGAAAATACCCTAACCCTATTCATATTTATCATAAAGCCATGTGGGAGTCTGAATTTCATTTGAATTTCTATAAAATTTATCACGGAGTCATGTTTCCCCTTCATCAGATCATTTTTAATGAGAGAGCTCGTATAATTTCTAAATAAGCTAGTATAGATATTCTACCTATTTCCAGGTGGTTTGGAGAGGAAAATTTTACCTATGTTATATTTTTTGGGAGTCTTTCTCCCTGTTATCACCAAAATAGGACCTAATAGGCTGCTGGTTAGGCTACCTCAGTGTAACTATTTCAAACCAAACTTTTATTTGAGGCTTAGCCTCCTCAACTTGAGAGGGCTCTCTCACTAGGTTTAAGATTTTGAATTAAAGATTAGATGACTAACTCTAGGAATATACTGGATAAAAGTGTATGACTGGTTGAATTAATGATCAAAAAACATCTATTGGGCTATGGAGTTAAGGTATGTTTCCACAAAACATCAAAATTGGCTTATCATGGAAGTCATGGAATTTTAGAGTTTTTAGGTGTATTAGCAAAACAGTAACAGAGTGAAAAAAACATAGTTTACAAACATATGCAGGAAGCTAGAGAATTTTCCAATGAATTCTAAGTAACATATGTTTATACCACTATAAATATATAGATAAGGAAAGCCATAGGAAGATCACACATAAAAAATTCTTTCTGAATCCTGAGTAGTAAGCCAATATATGTATTATGATAAAAACACACAGTTTGCTATAGTGACATAGTTTGCTTGTTAATGAAAATTTTCCAACCTTGAGGAATTCGACCTCATGTCTCTTATAGAGTCATTACAACCTTGGATTCTATGATCCATCTTCAGAGGAATTCGAATTCTATCTTAAATTGACACCTATTTGCTCTAAAACTGACTATTAATTACATCTGACGGTTAATTGTCTCTTTTAGAAGTCCTAATACAAATAGGAGTAAAACTCCCTGTTATATCTAAAACAACCTTGTCTAGGAATTAAATATTATGTTTGACAGCTGCTCCTCCTTATTTTTGACCTTGATGGTGTCCATAACCTTGTTGTTATATTCTGTTAACTTATCTCTTATCTGTTCTGAAAACTAGGAACATGTTTCCTGCAATATAGCTTTAACCCTCATTTATGCTCCTCGAATCCTTTTGCTGACAAAAATTGACCGTTTTAGACAAGTAACATGTGTTATCGCTTCCATAGAACCATGCCCTTCCACCTGTGCAAAATTAAGTCCTTGAAAGAGTGTAAAGAGAGTTGATGTGTCTGCGCCATGAAAATATCAGTTGTTTTCGTAGCAGAGTAACTATGTCTTTGTAAACATCTCTTAACATCCAATTTCTTCTGCTTTAACACCTGTAACTTCATTTGTGAACCCTTTCCATCCTCTAGTAGCATCAACACTTCAAAAACCAGATTTTTTACCTCTTGAAACCTTAACAAAATGCTCAAAACTGCACCTACAGCAGTTTCATAGTGCGCTACGAAATTGTTGTGTATGCCATCTACAACAGTTTCGTAGCACGCTAAGAAACTGTTGTGCATGTATTTTTACACAAAATTTCTCAAAAATCTCAGTTTTTAAAACTTCTTGCACTTTTTCAATGATGTCTACAGGCTTTAATAATCAACATATGTCATCTTCGAAATGTTTTCAAAAAGTGAAGTCCTTCTCCACAACAAAACTACATTAAGAAATTACAACTTACTATTCTGATTTATCTTTGCTATATATTACCCTAAGAATTTTTCAAGTGAATCTCAAGATCCTCAATCTGCCTCTTCAGCTCTCTGTTAGTAGCTCTTAATTTAACATTTACCATTCTCATAAATCTTTCCTCTTTAATTGCAGGGACAATCCAGGTAAAAAACTGATCTTCATTGCTGACTATTTCAAGTTTTGAAATTATTTCAACCTCCCATAGAGCTCTCATTCTGTTGAATTTTGTCTTCTCAATAGCATGTCTTCTTTATTTCTTCTTAAGTTTAGCAATTTCAAGATTAGCAAGTCTCAACTTCTCGTTAACTTCTTCATAACTTCTCTTTTCTCTTTGAGTGTTGAAAACTTTGTTTCTGTCACCTTCAGGCATTAGTGATGATAGGTCTCTGGGCTCTTCATAAACATAAGAAACCTCTCCTATTTTATCTACCTCCATATCCATCTCTTGCAATTTTTTTGATTGCCTAGTCAAAGGCTTTCTAGGCTTGAAAACAAACTTTGAAATCTCATCATCAAAATCTAGCTTTTTGGAAGATTTCATCTTCTTTGATTTACTTTCATCCAATTTTATGAAGTCTGCCTAAACCGGAGGAGTTTATTCAATATCAATATCCTGTAGAATATCATTCAAATTGCCCTTTAAACCCAGAATTTAATCTGTGACCACTATTTTACCCTTCTCCTTTTATATTTGACTTCTAGTCAACTTTTTCTGGACTGGTTTGCTAGTTGACTGTTCCTATACTGTTTCTTTAACTTGAGTTTTCTTCTTCTGTGTAGGCTGAGGAGTCTCTTGAATAAGTAGTGATGTTTTAATCATTGGCTCCTTTACTTTTTTTCTGAGCTTAAGCTTGACAAATCTCTTTGATATTGTTTCTGCAGGGTCACTGGTTTCTGATGGTGATTTTTCCTTAGCATTAGGGCTAACACCTATTCCATGTGTTTCCACCCCAAATCCACACAAAAATAGAAATGCATACCATTCTCTATTCACCCTCTGAATTTCATGCAAAACTATTCATTTAACTAGACCATGATGGAATAATGAAGTTTCACATGCCTGAGTTTTCATCTGCACCTTATCTGCCATCTTGGCCAAACTTCGAAACAAGAAGAAAGGTAAATGTAGAGAAATTATTCCAGTGAAATGCAATAAGAGTTTGAAATGATAAGAATACACCTTATGGTTTCTTCCTTCACAGGTGAAGTACCTTTGAATGTTGGAGAGCAAGTTAGCATATGTATTCTTGACATAACCTCTTGGCACTGCTTTGGTTAAATCTGTTTCCACAAACTCTGGCTTCAAAAATATTTTACAAGGTTCCATTTCAAACCTGAAGTTCTTGAACCACCTTTCTTCTCCCCTTGGAATCTCTATCACTAATGATATAATTTGAGGAGAAATTGGCAAGTTTAAAAATCCAACCTTTGTATTTGAACCTGTGAAATTAATGGAAAATTCTTTGTGACTTGATTATGACCTCCATGTAGCTTTTCACAAAATCTCCAACATCCTACCTTCTTGAAGGATTCTTCAACTGATTTATCCTTGGTGAGAGCCTCTATGCCTTCAGGTTCCATTCTCAAACAGTGGCCTGACCTGTGGTTTCTTTTTTCCTCTATCATCTTTCCCTCGAAATCCCTGCGGCTTTAGAAAACTTGTAATAAAATGCCTCGCTTGATTTCAGAGAAACTGGCTCGCTTGATTAAGGGTTCAACCTCGCTTGATAACTGGTTCAACCTCGCTTGAAAATTGAGAGAAGCCCTAGTTTCTGCTTACCATAAGATTATCGTTCGAAGAAAGACATGCACCAAGTGTTTTTTTAGCATGAGACAATACAACCAAGGACAACCATCCCTTTTCAAATTTAAAAATGACTAATGATAAATGACCCCTAATGATTCTCATGATGGTTATAAATGGTTGCATGTGTGAGAAAGGATTCGTGGACTGACACCTAATCATGAAAATTTAATGAAATTTTATGGATTTGACAGCTGGAAAAGATTGGTTACGAATCCTCGATTTCGTAGCGCATGTAATGTAATTTCAGGGTTTTGCGCTACGAAAAGACCAGCGTTTTCGTAGCGCAAAAGCAGTTTTTAACTCTATCTGTGCTACGAAAACGTGGTTTCGTGGCTTCTTCGAATTTTTTTTCAAAATGACTAAACACATGACTTTCGAAACATAATATGGGACCCTTAAAGTGTGAAACAAGGTTGTTGGACTTTATTTGATAATGTAAATGAGACTCTA
The DNA here is from genome assembly GCA_034641835.2 of Pinus albicaulis. Taxonomy (NCBI): domain Eukaryota; kingdom Viridiplantae; phylum Streptophyta; class Pinopsida; order Pinales; family Pinaceae; genus Pinus; species Pinus albicaulis. The sequence continues at coordinate 22,020,761 of CM076578.1, read as the reverse complement.
ACCCTATGACTTAGACTCTAGAAACATAAAAATGACTTAACCCCTATCTAAGACCATGACTTAGGAACAAATGAAAACTGTCCAAGTTTGGAAAATTTTTATAGTGATAAAAATGGCTCCACTTGGGATAGTGTGCCCCTGTGGTACACTAAGAACCCGCAGCTCCAGTGCTATCCGTTTTTGATAAAAACAGAAATTTGTGTTGACAAGAATCTTCTTCAAATTGTTTGGGCCTTCACCTCGGGCTTAAGATCTCTGTTTCAGCTTGTCATTATTAACAATAAAACTAACAAATATAGAATATGTACAATGTCACGAGTGACTGATAAAACTTCAACAAGCATAATGCTTTAGGAACCTGCCATTAACAGGCCCTCCAGCATATGATCCTCCATCAATTTCTTGCAATATATAAGTGTTGTTCCCATGAAAACCAGCAACCTTAAAAGGACCCTTCCATAAATTATCAAACTTACCATGCTTGCCCTTTTCCTCAATTTTGGCCTCCCATTTCAACACTTTGTCTTGTAGCTGGAAACTATCTTCCTTGATCTTCTTATCAAATGTGTTCTTGATTCTGTTTTGAACCTACTGATGGCTGTCATAGACTTCATTTCTCTTTTCCTGCAAGGCTATCAGCTGGTTGATCCTCCTCTGAATGACATTTGGTTCCTCTTCAAGTCCTTAAATTAACTTCATGACTAGTACCCTAAGTGATGTTGGAAAAGCAACTTCAGCACCATAGACAAGTTCATATGGCGAAGTCCCAACTGGCCTCTTTGTACAAATCCTATCAGCCCATAAGGCGTACTTCAGCTTTAAGTGCCAAGATTTTTTATTTTCCTACAATATCTTTTTGATTATCCTTACAATGCTCTTATTTGATGATTCAGCAAGACCATTCCCTTGCGGATAGTATGTAGTAGAGTGTCCAAGAGTGATGTGGTATTGATGGCAGAAATTTATCATTTTCTTGGACTTAAATTCTTGAGCATTATCTGTTATAATCTTCATGGGACAGCCAAATCTATACAATATAGTATTCTCTATAAAAGAAATAATTACAGAATCATTAGCTTGCCTTGTTGGTATCGCCTCTATCCATTTGGTGAAGTAGTCTGTTGTTGTGAGAATCCAGCGATGCTGTCCTGATGATGGTGGATGTATCTCTCCAATAAATTCTAACCCCCACTGGTGAAAAGGAGCTTCCACATATATAGGAACCAAAGGTAGAGGTACAAGCTTTCTTCTTCCTACAAAAATTTGGCATTCGTGACATGCATCAATTCTTTTATAAATGTCGTTAAACTTTGTTGGCCAAAAATATCCCGCTCTAAGAATCTTATTTGCTATAGCCTTCCAATAATGGTGTCCTTCACAATCACCTTTATGAAATTCTTCAATGACTTTATCAGCCTCTTCTTTAATTAAAAAACTCAGCGAAATTCCTCTTGCATCTTTCCAAAACAGATTTCTGTCATATATAAAATATCTTAAAGATTTCAACTTTACAAACCTTGCTTTGGACTTTGTTAGATGAGCGGGAGCTTTTTTATGTTGTAAGACAAAAACCACATCGTTATACCACTTAGAAATGATGTATTTCTCTTCAATTTCAACCATTTCCTCTTCATCATCAGAAATTTTTGATATTTCTGCATTTAGATTTATGTCCAGACAGTCCACATTTGACTGAGTCATTAGTTTCGCCAAGCCTTGTCCCTTCACCAATTTGGTTGGTTTTATGTCTATATCATATTCCAGCAATTTGGCGATCCATTTTCCGCTTTTACCATCAAGATCCGCCTGAGTTAGAATGTCTTTTACCACGGCACTTGGAACATATGCCACGATGTGAGAATGCAGAATATAAATTCTGAAATCTTTTATAGATTTCACCGAAGCATAGGCTTATTTTTCTAGAATATTATACTTTAGCTCAACATTTGCTAATGTTTTACTAAAGAAAGAAATAGGTTGTTCAGTACCTTTCTTTCCTTTTTGTAGCAAATTTCCAACAATTGGGTTTTCGGAAGCAAATGTAAGAACCATAAATTCTTTGGAAAAATCTAGACTGATGAGTACCGGTGCTTGTGTGAGTGCCTTCTTGATTTTCTCAAAATATTTTTTAGCTTCAACTGTCCATTTGATATCAATTCATTTCTTTAACATCCTTGTAATATCTTTGACAATCTCAGCAAAGTTAGGAATGAAGCGTTTAACAAAATTCACTTTTCCAAGCAATGATTGAATCTCTTTCCTACTTCTTGGCAAATCTACCTTTTGAATTGCATTAAATCTATTAGGATCAATCCTAATTCCATCTTCAGAAATGATATGACCAAGAAATTTTCCTGAAGTTAAAGCAAAGATGCTTTTAGTAGGATTAAGGGAAATTCCAAACGTTCTACATTTCAGCAGAACCTTTTCTAAGTGTTTCAAATGATCTTCTTCTTTCTTTGAAAATATTGTTATATCATCAAGATAAACAACCACCGACTTATCCTTTTCTTCAGAAAAAGTAATGTCCATTGCTCTTTGGAAAGTAGCTCCCGCATTCATGAGACCAAAAGGAATCTTGGCGTACATGAATGTGCCCCATGGTGTTGTGAAAGTTGTTTTCTCCTGATCATCCATATGTACAAGAATCTGGTTGTAACCTGAAAAACCATCAAGCATTGACATTCTTTGAGAACCAACAATATTTTTCAGAATTGTATCCATCTTGGGAAGAGGATAGTTGTCCTTTAATGATGCTTTGCTCAAATTTTTGAAGTCAATACAAATTCTGATTTCCCCATTCTTCTTTCTAACTGGTACCAAATTTGCAAGCCAATTAGAGAATTTGATTGGGACAATGATTTTTGCATCAAAGAGTTTCTTGATCTCCCTTTCAAGCAATGGCATGAGAAGGGGGTTAATTCTCCTCAACTTCTGTTTGAATGGTTTCTCATTTTCTTTGATAGGAATAGTATGCTGAATAATGGAAGGATCACACTGCTTTAAATCAGCATAACTCCAAGCAAAAACATCCATAAACCTCCTCATAATCTCAATATATTTGAATTTCATATCAGCTAAAAGAAACCTTGAAATTTTTATCATTTTAGGCAAAGCTAATGTACCAAGATTATAGCTCTCTACTTCCTCTTCATCAGCTTGTAATTTTGGCGCTTTAAAAACATCATTTTGATCAAAAAGCTTCTCAAGAGGAATAATACCTTTTGGTATTGCATTATTCTTCAATTGCAAAACTTCAAAATTTCCTTTTAGACTCAATAAACATATTTTGTTGATCTACATGAGTACTTTCAAACTCTTCTTTCAGCTCAATAAAATTATTTACCTGTTGATCATCTTTGAAAACTTGCCAGTTTGTGATATTGTCTGGTATGGCTGGTCTATGACGAACTTCAATCTCATATTTTTCATTTGAATGCATAGGAATGATGAAAAGACTTGCAGAGACAGCAAGAGAATTAGCAATGGAATTTTGATCTCTAGATTGGACGGACATGTGCCACATCTGTGTCAAGCAACAAGCTTCATGTCAAAAAACATTTTTCACCCATTAAACAAAAAAGTTGCATAAACATTCAAAAGATACAAAAATATTTCACAAACACAGATCATGTTCTTTCTTACCATCGGGACCTCATTGAGTACCCAGGGGCAATACCAACTCTGGATCTCCTGTGTAATTCATCCTTGCATAGGGGTAATCATCGATCATCACGATCTGGTCTTCCAGCCACACAAATAATCCATCATCAAAACAGTGACAGATTGGACCCTCTCCAGTCTGTCGTATCAAAGCTGACCAACGAGCCTGTCTTGGCTCCCGCGGTCCCAATGCATCCGTGATCATTCTTGGCCTCATTTCTGGCACCCGCTCTAGTATGAAAGACACTATCAGTGTGCCATACCCAAACTCTCTTTGGGTCTGGGTCTTACATGCTGTCAACTCTGCTTGAACTCGGCTGACAACACCTTCATACCAGTTGAAAACCTGTGGCTGCATACAATCCAATGCTAACAATAATTGGGTCTTGGTGGCCACGTGCTGACTCTTGGCTCTGGCCAAGCGAACTATCATCCACAAGAGAGACCTCAACAATCTCGTTGCCACCCGTGCAATAGGCACTTGGTTACTTACTTCCACGGTAATTTTTATGCAGTGAGTATGGATCAAATCCGCAGTAGTATGGGGATCAACCCTGGAACCTGTCATATTGGGCCTAGGTCCTCTTCATGACAGGCCATTCAAGAAGTAAATGTCATCTTTCTCGATCGAGATTTCATTAACCCTGATGTGAAAGACATGCTGCCGGTCATCCCACTGCTGGATGATCCATCTCAGAAGGTCTTCCTGCCCTCTCATCAACTCTAAACGAGCATACTTCAGTAATCCACATCTGCGGAGAACTAGCAAAGTAGCTGTATCAGTAACCCTTTCGTGTTCTTCCTACTCATGCTCTCTTTCGTGCCAAATACTCATGGTAAACAACTTCATACCTGCACAAGAATCATTTTCAGTGGATTAGTTTTGGGCTAGAACATTTTAGGATGACAAAAAACATGTTCTTAAATCAACTCTGCTGACTAACACGGGCCATAGTGCCAAACAGTGTGTTCTAACACTATGTCTCTTCTCTAGAAGTGCGCTTAACGTGGTCAAAACACTAAGCACCCATGCTAGCTGCTCAATTTTTTTAGGGCCTGCTAAAATTGACATTTCCAGCCAGCAAAAGAACTAAAAAGATAATGAAATGCTAGAGGAAGGTTCAAGCTCTTACTTGGATCTCGCAGAATCAAAAACCGTTGGCCAGTTCGTCCACTATCAACAGCTGAAGTTTCACCACTTTTTCACTCCAGAGCTCTATCATAGCACTCAACAAAGTGAAAATGAAGGTTTGTTGCCTTCTTATAGCCATTCTGGAGGTAAGACTCACTCAGCTAGTCTGTTAAAATTGGTAAATTCATGCTATATTTTGTCGCAACTATTGGTTTCCATATGTTACCGATGCTTTTATTGGTTGTCAATGTTTATGTGCAGATCTGACCATGTTCGGCCAAGTTTTGAGCTTTCTTTTTAGGGAATTTTTCTAGCTCGTAAAACTAAAAAAATCCGGAGTTGCCTTCGTCGAGCTCATTAAAATACCACGACAAAGAAATATGAACCATTCTTTTCATCTTTTTCAAAGCTCATTAAACAGAAAAAGTAATCGAGTTTTTCTCCATGGGACTCATTAAAAATTCACGAAGAGCACCGATTTTTTCTTTGTTGGACTCGTTAAAATTTCACAAAGAACATTGAGTTTACTTCATCTCCTCGTAGTCATAACAAAATGAGGTAGATGCCCATAAAACATAGATTTATTACTTTTCCAGATTCGATGGACTAACTCACGGAAAATGAACTATTTCGAGCTTCTTATTCTCCCTTCGTCGTGCTCGGTTATCAAACATGACAAAGGTACCCCCAGGAGTTGTATTTTACGATGTTTTTCAGACTCTCTAAATATGAAAAAATCACCGAGTTTACCCGTCTGGACTTGTTAAACTTAATCAGACGGGGAAAAAATTTGGACAAAATGGATACTTATTCTATTACATTTTAAAGGTCGATTTGGCAGCACAAAATCTTGAACATGGCACTTCCCAGAAAACACTTTCGCATTTAGCCGAACCTTACCATCTATGAGTTTAGCCTTCGTCTACCAGTGTTCCTGCATTGGTGAATCCTAATACTCTTTGGTGTTTATTAAGCCTAAGCTGCCTAGTACCTTGTTAGAGTGCCTTCTATTGTTCAAGAGGATCCCTCTATCTACTGCTCCTTATATCAACCAAATCCATCATATACCAGAACTTATTTGTCGTCAGATACTCCCCTTTTCTTTTAATTATTTCCACCAAACAAAATCATATTTTCCCGTTTCGTGTAAAATGATGTAGGATGCCTCAGTGCCTACCTTTTGACAGATCTTTTCCTATCAACTTCAACATCTTATCTAGGAAGTTGATCCAGAAACACGTCAGTACCCAAATACTTGCAGACATCAATGGCAGGTTATCTTGTGTTTGGTTGGGGGTTCTCATTATTGGCTCCCGATCGAATGACTCTACGAGTGTTCGACATCAAATCCTCTTATTTCACACTCGCTAGATTATGCTATGCATCTTGGGGACCATCATCATTATCGGTGGCCACCTTCGTGTCTGTTAACATTTTTTGTTATTTACTGGTAATCAGACAATTTCCCACGTGTTCGACTACAACTCATTCATTCACATGTACAGAAATATACGGTTTAGTGAAGCGGTGACCAAGACCTTGGGTTGAAGGTTACACCATTATAGCTGTGTTTCCTCTCCCAAGTTGCGATATTTTTTTTTGGAGACATCTTATTAGTTTGATCCTGTTATTATAGACACTTTCATGTTATGATTATCAATGAACATATTGTTCATATCTCTGTTTTAGAGAAATCATGTTGATTAGCTACTGAGCATGGGAATGCCCGGCTCAAGACAGATACTATATTTTCTGACATATGTTGTTGTTTCAGGTTTTCCTCATTCCTCCAATTCCTCTCATTATACTACACTTGTTATTAAGTATTTCAGCCATCATATTCATCTCTAACCTCACACTTTAGGGGGCATATGTTACAGGACAAATTACCTCCTCATCAATTTAGAGGAGAAGGTAACATGGAAGGAAGAAAATAACCTAGATAAGACCCATTTTTGCCAAGGTAACGCACCCCAGAAACAGATAGGCAGAGTTATAATGCACCTGAGCCATGCAAAGGGAGAATTAATGCATAGTGTATCACTCTATCTTGCCCAAGGGGCAGTGTTAATCATGTTTAAGTGTGAAAAGGGAAATATCTTGCGAAAAAATGACTGACATTTCCAGCTTTCTCTCAAAATGAATCAGTTCAAAATAGAAACTAAAAGGCGCAAACCTTTTATCAGGTATTGCCAAACATAACTGAACTCCTATGGAAGGCAAACACAAGGAAAAGTGAGGACACGTCTAGATATTTCCCGATTTGAATAGGTTGAAAGAGTTGGCAAGGTTTGTCCTCTCCGTCTCCTATAAATTGGAGTTGTGGGCTCTTGGTCTAAGGTCGAAGGTTTGATTATTGGTGGAGCATAATTTCATTGTTGTAGTGCGAGGCTTGAAGATCGGCGAAGTTCATTGAGACCTTTCTTCCTTGAGCATCATCACACTCAGAGATAGAGAAAGAGAGATAGGAATTGGAAGATTGAGGAGGGCTTGGTGCAATTGACAGTTATAATCCTCCTTTTCATAAATTAATAGAACTGTATCTATTTTGTCCATTCGATGCATCAGTGTCACAATTGTTGTTCAATCGTCTATGTAGCATGATATGAATGGATTAGATCTATATTGTTTTATTTTTCTTATATGTTGAAGATTGCAACAAGAAACAGTGAAGGAGGCATCCTGAAACATCATTCCCGATCCTAGTTGGAAAGTGATCACTTAAACTAGGTGGGGGCAACACAGGTGATTTTTGTCGCAAAGTCTATTTTTAGACATATGGATCATATTCTATGAGTTGCGGGATGCTATTTGTGGATGGTTGGTCAAGTTGGAAAAATAGATGGACTTCTATTTTTAGACATATTAGGCGGAATCTATTTTTAGATTGCCAGTCTAAAAATAGATATGTCGAATATTATTAGCTCTTAATAATATTTGGACTATAAAAATTATCTTATTCTCTTGGAGCACTTCAGTTAAGTGCACAGATGTGGCACAGGAGCTGACAGAAGGAATTACGCTATTCCCGAGGGTTATGTGGAGCTATTGCATGAAGACTTCAGTTAGAACTCATGTGACAGAGTTTGGTGGAGTTGATTGAGGAAGTTATTGGAGTTGTATTCAGTTTAACTAATCTAAACATAGTTGAGCTATTTGTATTCAGTTTAACTAATTGATACAATTAGTGAGAGTGGTGTGAATTAATTATTAATTAATTCAATAATTATAAACTCATTAATCAACTAAAGAATACATCAGTTAACTTCAGTGCATGGACAGTTTCAGTGGAGACCAGTGCAAAGATAGGTGAAAGGGAAAGTGTGACTATCAGTTGTGACTATAAGTGATGCATGGTTTGCATCCAACACTCAGTAGAGATGCCTATAAAGACTACGTGAGCAAGGCTGGGGTAATCAATTCTCATCAAGAGGCATTCTTCAGCAGGGATTGCGCAGTAGAGGCAGGCTATCAAGTGGCAGAGATTGGAGCATGTGTTTTGCTAGATCTAGCTTGATTAGTGTGTAGCAAGTGGAGATTATATTGAGAGCTTGTGAGGAGCTTTGTATGATGATTGTTACATGATCTCTATGACATATATAATATACAGATAGTTGGGGGTTTTCAACTTTAAGATTTCCCATTACATACTGTGTTCATATGTGTGAATTTTTATGGCTTTAATGAGTGCATGCAATTGATTTTATTTCCACATGTGATGATCAATGGTAGAATAGATTTTGTATTGTGCATGAAGATAAAATAGTGTGTGATCAGGATAATCTCGGTGGATAACATATTAGTTATTCAAATTTCTATATTATATGCCAGTTTAATTTATAAGAAGTTATACTATTGTAGAGATTACGCGGGTGCTTTGATTGATTGCAAGATCTAGATTTGGAGCCGGTGAAGAAGGATCTCCACTTCGCTACTTGGTGTTCTCCATAGGATCTGATGTCCACAAAGAGGTAATCTCTCCATCTTGCTTTGTCAATTATATATATTAGCATGAACATGTATGCAGTATCTTTGTGAACTTTACAGCTAATCTGATTATCTCCCTCAGGCACCGGAAAGCCCTGAGAGGGATATTTAATAACCACCAACCAAGAATATTACCCTATAGCAGTAGGCTAACATGATTTTTTCTCCATCTGGGCTTAATAAAATACAGCCAACGTTTGCACCATCTTCAGATTTAGAACCGTCAAAATAAAGAGTCTAAAATAAAGAATTAACTACTGCTTTATCTACAAAATTTATACATTTTGAATTATTTGTTTGGGAAAAATTCTTGATTTGAGAAACTGAGTTTTCTAGAAACTGATTTCCTTATGTCAATATGTCATCCAGAAAACCCTCCTAAAACTTTTTTCACCTTTCTACCTTTTCAGTTCGCCCATGTCGAAATCAAAACCTCATATCACAATCCTATCTAGCTTCAGCCTTATTGACCTGCCCATCAGCTTTAAAAGGCAAATCCACATCTGTTTCAAAAGTCTCCCCTATTTTAGGAAGTGGCGTTTTAGGACATTTCACCTTTGGAAATCCTCAAAAAGCCAAAAAGCCTCCATCTGCAAAAGACCTGCCATGACTGATCCCTTACTTTGCAAATGAAATTGACAAGCAGCCTTAAGTCACGCCACTCACATCCCCTAGATCTCAGCACTGCATAAAATCCAATCTCAAGCTGACTATTAGGTTTTTCACAGTGTTCTATGGTTTCTACAAAGGCAGGAAATATAATTTCATCTCATGGAGTAAATGCTTAAATTTACGGTTAGAGGAACAGCTGCTTCTAAATGTAACTTGAGCCTGAGGTATCTCTACAAAACAGAAAGCTACTCATCCAGACTTTACAGCTCTTTCCAGCATGAAAATCACAGTAAGAAAGGGACACCACTGTCTCAGCAAACTGGTAAATTGTCAAGGCCCAAAACCTCCTTCGTTTACAAGCAGAGGGTTAGGGCGCCTCCTTCATCCACAAGCAGAGGGCGCTGGCCAATATTGACTTGGAAGATTGCAAAAGTCCAGGTTTGCTTTGTATTGAACAGTGAAACAATATCTCCAGGTTTTATGAATTTGAGCGATGGTCATAACAGGAAAAGAGTTTGAAATATGCTAGCTCAAAGGTAAAATGAGTCTGGTCTGATAAAGAAAGTCATTTGAAGCTTTCAAATCATGTGAATTGTTGAACTTTAGAAAAGCATGTCATCAGCAAACATTCCAATCTTCAGCAGCCTGCTTTCCACAAGATCAAATGGAATGGATGCTGACAAGAATACCATTACATAGGCAGAAAGAAAGTTCTTGGTTTTTCAAAAGGCACTGACCTCCATAGTCACAGAAAATATTTGTCAAAGTAATCTGTCATGAGATGACCAAAGAAAATGATGATATTTCAGTCACCCTTAGGACAGTGCAGGGAGACAGTGTTACTTTGGTTAGGGTTTTTGCTGAAACACAGTGATGCTTGCAAAAAGAGATGATAGTATTGATGTTTTTTAAGTAGTTTGCTTGCCATCACATTCAGAGAAAGGTTGTGTCAGACAGATTTTTTGAAAACCTTCAGATACCTTACCTGATGAAGAGCCTCCTCCATGTATGAGCAGATGGCCAAGCCATTGCAGGTTGTTGGAAACTGATTGATCTAAAAGGGCAGTGGAAGGATACAAAGAAATTGAATAGAAGTCATTGCACAGGTAAATGATAGTGTTTTTGATACAAAGGTATTGGTTTTCATATTCAAATGAGATGTCTATCAGACTGTACCCATAGTCAAAAATAGGCTCAAATATCTCATCTCAGCAAATACAAAGGGATAGTAAAATTGCCATGGCTGTTGAATCATAATACCTCTGCCACAATGAAATTAGGGTTAAGGAGCGCCCGGGCAGTTCGGTTCAGAATGCGTTTCTGACAAAATGGAGATGAAATTTACAAAAGTGAGAGAGGTTTTTGTCCCTCATAGGTTCAATAAGAACACCCTTCTTCAGTTTCTACACAGGTATCATGGTTTATGAGAAATTTGAAAAATACATATGTCACGGGAGAATTTCTGCACTAGGATTCATCATTTTGACCAGTGATGGGACAGTCAGTTTTTGAAGGCTCAATTGGACTCCAAATGAAAAAATTCAAGTTTCTATGGAAAATAGACTTCCATATCTTTCCGATGAGCCATCTTGGGCCAAATTCTGACAAAAGGAAGGCATCCAAAAGTAGCCTGCAATCAACGCTATGTTTTTCTGCACCAGCATACACCATTTTTGACCAGTGATGGGACAGTCAGTTTTTGAAGGCTCAAATGGACACCAAATGAAAAAATTAAAGTTTTTCTGAAAAGAAGACTTCTACATATTTCCAACGAGCCATCTCGCGTCCAATTCCGACACCGGGAAGGCATTCAAAAATGGTCTACAAACAGCTCGATGCATTTCTGCACCAGGATTTACTAGTTTTGACCAGTGTTGGGAAAAGCAATTTTTGAAGGAACAAATGGACACCAAATGACAAAATTCAAGTTTTTCTAGAAAGTAGACTTCCACAGCTTTCCAACGAGCCATCTCGCGCCCAATTCCGACACCGGGAAGGCCTTCAAAATGAACTGCAAACTTGCGCGACTTGCCTGGAAAAGGGCGCGACGTGCCTGGAGCGAAAAATACAAAGGGTCATAACTAAGGCGCGACGTGCCTGTAGCAGCCTGCGGCATTCCTGTAGCACTGGTCAAAAATTCACTTAAAAACCTTAAAAAAATATTTGGAAAGCTGCTCAAACTCTCGGGAAAAGCCTGCCATCGTGTTTCAAAGGTAATCTATACGCCTCCCTTGATATTTTCAAAGTTGTTAAGTGGTGGAAAGGAGTTGAAAGTCATGGTTTGCAATAAGCTACATTTGTCTAGCAGTGAGCACAACTAAATGGTGGTCCACTTTTGTTGATGTCAAAAGACTTTATAGACAGCCCTCAAACAGTCTTGAGAGGAGGAAGGCACTGTTTCAAAAGCGAAAACACAGGGTTTGAGAAATGAAAACAGTAGGTCATTTTCAACACAGTCATCATATGAACATTTTTTCAAGGGAGCTTCTTCTATTCTGTTAAAGGGATAAAACAGTGTTTTAACTTTCCATTCCATAAAGCATAGGCAGTAATTCAAGTTACCATTCACATCTCAAGGTATTGTCAAACTGATATAAAGAGCAGTTGGGTGTAAAGACAACAATGTTTTGATTAAAAAGGAGTTTATTGGTATTTGAAGGCTACAGAATTTTGTGACCACATTAAAACATTGCAAGAGCTGCCACCTTATCCTATTACACAGTGACCTTTCACTGTGTATACACTTTGTCTGACTGTGTGTTCATTATAATTATTGGTTGTTTGGCTTACAAAGGGAGGAAAAGACAAGGTTTTTGAAGGAGCAGAGACCTAACACCAAAGAGAGCTCCTCACATAACATTTCAAACCATTTCTGCCCTGTCAAACAGTGATTGACAGCTGAGATATAGTTTTGATTAAAGAACACATTTCAGGAACTCTTGAGGCAGTTTTGTTTTTTTTCAGAAGCGCATCCTAGTCAAGATGCCTCCCAAGCAGTGATAGTAGGGTAGTGTATTTGATGAATGACAAAGGACCAAGCCAACTGTCCTCCAAACAATGTTAAAGGATGAAAGGCACTATTTGAAGGAAAAAACACAGTATTTGAAGAAGAAGCCCAGAAACGCTGCTCAAGCTCCGCAAGAAACATCATCATCGGTTTCAAGGTATTCAATGTGTCTTTTTTCTTTGTTAAGATCACCAAGAGAGGATGGATAATTTGGTCTAAAGAAAAAATCAAGACTTGTGGTGTTTTATGTTGGCTAGTGGTGAAACTTTACAGAGGGTTGAATCTGCATTTGTATGAATATCCATTGGAGCTAACCCTACTGTGATGAGAAAAAGTTGCAACTCTGTCAGCTATGTGCATGATTGAATACAACATCAAAAAGAGTTATTCTTCTTGTTTAAAGTTCCAGGTTTGGAATGGTTGTGATTGACTAGAAGTAAAACATAAAAAGGTGGAATTTGCACTAGTATGAATAACCAATGAAACTACCCTCGAACCGTGATGAAGAAAGAAGAGATAGAGTGTTTTAAGGGTGAAGACAGTAGGTAAGTTTTTGACACAGCCATCATATGAACATTTTTTATCTTTTAAAGGAGTTTCCTTCTATTAAAGGGAGAAAAAACAGTGTTTTAACTCTGAGCTCCGTAAGGCAGAATCAGTAAGTAAAGCTCATTGCATTTAGGAGTGTTTTATCAAGCTAGTGCAAAGGACAATAAAAGGAGGACAGTGTGTTGTTTCAAAAGGAGTTTTGTTGATATTTGACTTACTACAAGACCTGTATTGACACATCAAACACTACGGAGCTCTGTCACCTAATCCCATAACACAGAAAACTGTGACTGTGAAGATACTTATTGATCGACTGTGTTTATGTTATTAAATATATTTGGTGAGCTACATATGAGGAGGGCAGTGTTTTGATTTGAAGAGGAGTTTATTGGCATTAGACTGCTACAAGTTTTGGTATCACAGCATAAAAAACTTTTCAAACTCTGTCACCATATCCATAAACCAGTGCTTTTACTGTGAGGATATCTTTTGTTTAAAAAAACTATGGTATAGTGCTGGATATGCTGATGAAGTGCCTACAAAGAAAGGGGTCTTGGACTCAAAACTGTGTTTTCACCTTGCCTTTTCAAAAGACAGGGTATCTTATATCTTCAAAGCATCAAAGAGCAGGGTACCGTCACCACACACACAAAGGAGATCATTGTTGGTTGTGTGTATTGATTGATTGTCTTTTTGTTCTTCAAAGTCTCTTTGTTAAAGGTTGATATTCAGAGGTTGGAAAGGCAGTATTCTAAAGAAGCAGGGTTTTATGTTGAAAGAGAGCCTCGACTGTTTAAAGGACAAAACTCCTACAGGCCTTTTGTTAAAACCTCAAAAGCATTTCAAAGCCCCGCCACCTTTGTTCTATAAATAGTCACCTTGACTATATGTTTTCTCCTTTGACTGTGTATTCATTATGAATGTTGACTGGTTGATATACAAAGGCTAGAAAGGCATCATTCTCAAGGAACAAAGGTCTTACACCAAAAAGAGCATTTTCACACTATCTTTGAAATCGCTTGTTGCTTAAATAGCAAAGTTACAAGCTAGGACAGAGTTTGGTTTAAAGAAGGCCATTCCCAAGACTTGGAAGCATTTTGGTTTTTCAAAAGCACATCTAGATCAAGATGCCCCTTTAGGCAAGACAACAAGAGCAACATGACAGTGGTGAAGATCAGCAGAAGCAGGAACCAGAGGAGGATAGTGCTGAACAGCAGCAGCTCAGCAGTTTGCGCAACAGCATAAGGATGATGATCAAGAACAACAGTTTTAAGGAGCGCCCGACACGGAAAGAGAAGAAAGACATATCAGCCCTTGATATTTTGGTATCAGATTCGGAGCATGTTGCTATGGACCCTTGAGGGTCATGCATGCCAATTTTGGGCCTATTTCGGCAACTTTTTGTTTTTCGGCATTTTTTGGGTTTTTAGTCAAAAAATCATAATTGCGTCGTTTCAGTTCGAGGATTTGTCAAGGGAGGAGGATGATACCGATGGATGCCATAATTCCATGAGCAGGTCTCCAGCGATTTTCAGGGCATTTGAAGATCATTCGCCCCTTCAAATTGGCGAAAAACAGCCTCATTTTTCACATTCTGCCCGCCATATCAGCAGTCTGCTATTTTCTGGGTTTTTTCACACAGGTATAGTTTTGAGGGACTTCTAGAGATCAGATTGAGGTGATTTCACTTGCGTCGGAAAGCAGACACAGAGAGATTTCCAACGAGCCATCATGAGCCTCATTTCGACATCGGGAAGGCTGCCATTTGCATCCAGCAAGTCAGGGGACCTTTTTCAGGCATAAATATGAAGTATTTTTGTAATTTTTAAACTCCAAAAATCTGCTTTTCCCAAATGTGCGTTAGGCTATTTTTATCATGGGAAAATCATGTAAAGTCAATATAATTTCCGTTTTTAGCAGTTTTTTAGATATTTTATGGGATATTTGTGCCTTGGGCTTTGCAAAGCCTCAAGGACAAGTTTAGATATTTTGACTTTGCCAATGGGATAGCTAGTTGCTCCATGAGGTTTTCCTCCTTCTAGCCTATTTATCCCATGGTTCTCATTGTAAATCAGAGGCTGAACTTGAGAGAAGAATTAATGCATTGGTCATATGAGCTTTGAAGAATACACTTGAGTTATGATGTTTGAATTGCCTCTTGGATGCTTTTGAGGAATGTTGAAGGCTTGTTGATGGATTCCTTGACATGGTAGAATGGTATAGTGCTTCTTAATGTGTTTTGTCTTCTAGTTTTCACTCATATTTCATTTTTCTTGCTGCTATAGATCGGTAAAGATTGATTTTGAGACATGCCCATGGAGGCACCTCAAAATCCCTGAATCTTCATAGCTTGATGTTTTCTTCTCCCTTAGTTATGCTAAAGAATTCTTAGCTGCTCTTTAGTAACCTAAGGTATTGTTGCTAAGTTTTATTCATCAGTTCCATGTATGTTGAGTAGGATGTATGGTTTTCCCTACCTACCTATGAGCTGCCCATAGTTCTGTCCATAAAACTTTCTCTTTGACTGATTTGTTGATCATTTTGTTGAACCAAGGAGGCCTAGTCCCGATCTAGCCCCTTGCCTAAAACTATGAAAACTTATTTGTCCAAGTGCCCAATAACTTAGAGACTATGTTTAGGCGTTCCGGCATAGTTTATGAGTTGTTAGTTTGTCTCATGTGTTTTCCCCAAAGTCTGATAGCCTTTTCCCGAAGTTAGAGGGTCATATACCTCTATGTATGGTTGTAATGTTTGATTTCTATGTATTGATTAGCTTATAGTTATTCCTAGCATGATCAATGGCTTGCTATTACATGTTTATGTCTGCTATTAACTAGTTTGCACTTGAAATCCCTTGTCTTTCACCAACTTATTGTTCATTTAATCCATTTTGCCCGGAAATCCCTTCTATTGTGAATCAAATCGGCCCTACAGCAGCTTTACATCATCGCCTCATAAGCTTCCTTGACCTGTTTGACCCCATAGCCCAATTTATCTACATCTTGTTATCCAGTTTATGTATTTGATCAGTTTCATCCCTCACAAACTTAAAAAAACCAAAAAACCAAAAACATACTTCATAACTAGCCTAATATCAGAACATCGCAAGTAAACACACTGACATCTTTTACATTTATAGAGAGAGCCCTCTCTGAGTCCAGGAAGGCTAGGTCCTTGGGCTCCAAAGCTTGGTTTGATGTTACATCGTCATTTGGCTAGCCAATCGGCCAAATCACGGGACCCTAACAGAAACAACTGCATTATCAAAGAGAGGTGATGGTTGAGCATTTAAATTTCCCAAAAACAACTCTGCTGAGTAGTTTCCAATAATGTTATTATTGAATGCTACTGGCTCATTTACTCCTTCAAGATCGGTGATTGTATGTTTCATGAACTTTTCACAGTCTACCTGAATTTGATTTGGCTTTCCATTATATGGTAGCCACATATGAGACCAATATGTTGCAAAATATCCATGAATTTTTTCAGATCAGTCTTGGCTTAAAACTAAGTCGTAAAACTCAGGAATATCAGCCACCAATATATCAATTATTTGAGTAACATTATGGTTTGATGACAATTTGATGGAAACATAATTTATTTCTCCTACCACCTGTACTATGGTTCTATCAAGTTGTACAATATGAACAGGAGAAATATAATGAGTTATGTTCAACTTAGCACAGACTGATTTTGGCATTATATTAGAGGAAGTCCCTGAGTCTATTAAAAAATTATGAACGTTTTTATTATATATCTCATAGGTTAAGAGAAATGGGGGAGTATGAGAGATGGATCGATCACCTATCATAATCAAGTCTATAAAATCTATTTTAGTTGAAGGAGAAGGTGTCTTACCCATCTCATTGGCAGCTTGTACTATTACTAGAGCAGGTAAGGTTGAAATAGGAACCGCATTTAAGTCTCTAAGTAAGATTTTATGTTGTTTCTTTAATTTAGTAAGCTTGTGAATTGAAATGTTGGCCCTAGTTTTCTTCATATCTTCAACTACATTATACTCAATAGTGTCAGAGACTACCATTGTATTAGATGTAGGTGGAGTATCTGAAGTGATGAGACTTGTTTGTGTAGCCTTTGAAGTATACTTTTTACTTACTGTTTTATCCTTATCAAGCGTTGAAATCTTTTGTTGTTGATTTGGCTGCGCTTCTTTAGTAGTATTTTTGCTCCTTGTACTCATAGGTAAAGCTTCATGTTGTTCTTCATTTGGTAGGATAAAATCCCACATTCCATCTAGTTCATATTCTTCTTTTTCATCATCTTCTTCTTCCTCTGTTTTCTCTTCCTCTGTATCTTGATCATATTCAACATTAGATATGATATTCAGAGGTTGAGAATTAGAGGATTGACCTTTCTTGAAGTTTCTGAAAGTCTTTTTTGAGCTATAATTTTCAGCGACTTGTTTCTTGATATCTTCCATCTCATTTGTCATAGTCTTCAAAACTTTTTGAAGACCTTATACATCAAAAGGATCTTTTGGAAAATTCTATTTAGAACATCTTTGAAAGACACCTTCTTTGATTTTTGATCTTCTTGAGAATTCTTTTTCTCAAGAGTGGTTATACTTTTCTCTACAGATAGAGATTCCTTCATGTTTTCTGCAAGTGTTAGCAGTTTTGCTCTATCAACAAAAATAGCTATATTGGATGGAAGAGATGAAATATACCACTCAATTTGAAATTTTGCACCATGAACTAATGTAACAAGAATTTTATTGAGTAATTTATTAAATATTGAATTAAAATCTTTTATCTTCTCACCTGTTTTAGCTTTTAGATTTGATAAATCATTGATGAGCGTAGCAGTGGTCCTATCATCCCCAAACTTAGCTAGAAATTTTTCTTTGAACATATTCCAGCTATTTATAGAGCGGGTAGGCAGTGAAAAATACTAGCATCCTACAGATCCTATTAGAGTATACGTAAATAATATTACAACTCAATCCTCTTCAACTACTTCTTTTAGATTAATGGCTAACATAAAATTGTGAAAGCGTTATTCTGGCGGAAGACCATCATCAGGATTAAATTTAGGTAACCAACTTTCAGGATATTTTGGAAGAGCATGAAGAGGAGCGAGCATATTTACAGCCCTGGATTGTTCCATGGACGTACATTTGGTGGGGGTACTTGTCCTGCCATTGGAGCTTGGGTGGATGTGATGGATTGAGTTTGAGTTGAAGAAGAGGCAGGCTGAGTGCTAGAACTAGTTGAACAGATAGTAGTTCGAGTATTGGAACTAGTTAAAGTAACACTGATTGTTGGAATGAAGTTGTGGAAGTGAGCGGAGGTAATGATGTTGAATGGGATAAAATCTCATTGGTGATTGACTCTGATTGAGTCCTCTTTATTCTCTTTCGAGTACTATTGATGGGAAATTCAAAAGGAAGAATTCTTGTCTTTTGTCTTTCTGATCGAGTTAATATTATTCGAGTTTGTAAAGAACATGAAATACTGATATCCAATAATTGAGAAGATTCAGGCTTTTCAGCAAAAATGGATACTCTCTCTAACTTTTAATAAAAGATTGAACTTCTGGGGAAGCTTGATGAGAATCAGGAGATAGTATGGGTTGATATCATTAGGAGACTTAGGAGAAGGATGATCAACTTCATATATTAAAGATGAGGATGTAGATAATTTTCTGGAAGTTGATGGGGATCTAGAGGGAGAGAGACTCTTAGGTTGACCTTTATATTGATCAGACCTTTTTTCCATTCACAAGGCCCTCCTCCTAGCGCCATAATGTTGAGGCCTCAGAATTTCGTTGCCAAAACATGGGGGAAAACCACCTAGTCTGGACCTTAAAGCAACTCCTTTTCCGTTTGGTGTAGTGGCTCTGGCTGGGGATAATGGGACCAGTTTCCCAATAAGGATGATTTTTGGGGTGTGTTTTTTACTATACAACATGCAATGGAAAATGATTCTAATCTATCACATGCATCTATCTAAACTATCTATTCTACTATATAACCAGGGGTGTTTCTTTCTTTATGCGATCTAAAGAGATATCCTTCAACTATTAGTAATATAGATCATTTAATAGTTGAAAGCGATGAAAATTATGTAAGATGATTCTTCTAACAAAGTAGTTTGATTAGAAAAATTATGAAAAATATGTCACATTCATATGTGTGATTATGTATTTAATAAGAAATCACAGACAAATATTAGAACAAAAGTGAATGTAACATTCATCTATAATAACGTTTCAAATATATAATGCAATAAAAATATGATTGTCAATCTATAAAGCAAGACTTAATACAAGTGAATAGAAGTACCATATGTATGAAGTTCTACTCATGTAAACTGACAGTAATTGATCTTTTCCTCTTCACTTTCAAGCAATTTAAAGATTACAGTAGTGCAACATCAGTTAAACAAATTTAATTTTCAAAACATAACAGATTGTGTTCCATCCATTCATCAAAGCATTCACAAACTTACAATAGTGCATTCTTTTTAAAATGTTTTCGACAAATTTCTGGACCCTTCTCTAAATGCATGAGAAGGGATTAAATACTAAACTAACTGTGTTCTAAAATAGATTATTACAAAAAAATAGAGAAGGTTTTAAACAAACATCCTCGTAAGACTAACTTTAACTACGATCTAGGAAAATAAAGTAACAATATGACATAAGGGTTCTGATCTTTCTTTTGGATTTCCTCCCAAAGTTGAAAAATATCTAGCATGGGCTTGATCTCAGTTGGCTGTGAAATGTGTGATCTGACCTGTCCTTTGAATATCACATTTGAGAGTGCTGGCTACGATCTTCTCCTCGAATCTATTAAAGACTGCAGGGTATGGTATTGATGATAAGGTTTGATCATAAAATTCCATTAATTTTCTTGATCAAATTTATTTACTTTTTTAATTGTTTCATCATGCACTTATGCCTTTTGTTTCCACTGTGTTTCCAGTTGTTTGACTTCTTAGAGCACTTCAGACGTGCACTCTTTAATAATTTCTACTTCAGAAGCTGTTCACAGACAGATTCAGTAATTTCATTTGCCAACTTGAATGCGTTCGCTGTTACTTTCTCTACCTGCTTTATCTGTGCTTCCCAATCTTTGAAGAAGATTTACTTGTGGAAATTATCTACCTGGGGTAGATTAGCTTCCTTGCCTGAGTCTGATGCTTGCCATTGAATGTGTTCATTGATTTTCTTCTCGATCTTCTCACATTCAAGTTTCTGGATAGCTATTTGTTGGATCAGTATTTTACTTGAGTCACAATAAGAGGCAATAATAGAAGATTGTTGGAAAAATACTTCTTGTTGTTGATTTAACTTAGCATTTACATCCAATGCTTCCTTTATGAATTGCTCTAACTTTGGCTGGATTTTTAATTTGTTCATTGCTGCTTCCAGTTGTCTTTGATTCTCAGTGATTTTTGTTGGATGCTGCAAATTAAGACTCTCAAAATATTTTTGAAATTTGGTCATCTTCGATTTCATTTCCTCGCTGGAGTTAGATTTTTCTTGGTGAAAAAACTTCTCTAGTTCTTGTATTTTTCTTCCATCTTCTTTAGTAAAAATTTAACCTCGGTAGCTTTATCAACAATGGCAGTAGCATATGCCCCTACAAACTGTGATAATTTGGTTAAATGTTCAATACGATCAGCTAGGGGATCCTTCCATAAAACTTCAACAGATTCATTTGTAAGGTTTCAGACTGTATTATCAATTTTTCTCTTTTTGCTTCTCTTAACTACAACCTCATGACTAGGACTGTAGAATATATCCAGCGAGGGGATTTCCTCAACTTGTAACACTATCTTTTCTGTAGGGTAAGCCAGAATGATCTCTCGATCATGAGTTTCTGGAACTTGTTTTAGTGGAGTAACAGTTTCTACTAACTTCTGGGAATGTTCAGGTGTCTGAAAACTAGTAGCTTGATCAATATTGGGATTGGTTTTAGGAGTTTTTATTGCTTCAAAAAGCTCATCCCATTAACTATTCAAATTCTTTGGTTGGGACTTTCCTGACTGATCAAGTGTATCATGACTGTGTTGAACTTCTTGAGAAGTTGACTCTATTCCAACACTTCCTTTTTTCTCTTGCATCTCAATCTCTTGGATTATTTGATCAATTATCTTTACTGGGCTTTCCTTTCTGCTTTCAAATTCATTTTCAGAATGATCTGAATTGTGAGATTGATGCTCTGATTGCCTTGACTCATCCTCAGACATGTCTTTCACTTCATTATCCAAGCTAATACTTGGAGTAGTTCTGTTGACATCTTCAATGTTTAACAAGTTAAGAGGAATTCTCTCCAGTATCATATTTCTGTATATTTGGAAGGCTTCTAAATCATCTTGGTTGAGTTGAATGGATGAAAACTCAATTATATCTGAAACATTTTCCATGCCTTGAAAGAAATCATAAAATCTGTCTATTTCTTTTACAAAAGGCTTCCTTTTGAGCTCTGTGATGTAGTTTTTAATTATATCATTTGGATCATATGGCCGTTTTGGCATTACTACCAAATTCAACATATTAATCTTTGAAACTTCCTTGTAGGAATGACCAATATCAAAAAGTGCAAAAGTACCACACTTTAAAGGAAAAATAGGCCAAACGGCCTTCTTAGCATCTTTAAGTTGTTTAGAAATACCATTAACAAGTTGGTAGGCTATCTCTCTTACAAGTAACTTATCAGGAACATAATTTGGTAGGACATGGGGAGAAGCATAACTCCCAAATACTCCGACATATGTGAAAATCTCCTCTACAAACTATCTAGCAACATAAATAATATCTGTACTAGCCTCTTTGGAAACCCTAGGGGCTTTCCCATTTAATATCATCTAGTGCATAGGTAACATGACTCTATGGAAAATTTTGTAAAAATGCAAATGGAATTCTGAATCCCAAAGGGCTTTGTGATAAATATGGACTGGGGTAGGGTCTCGGGTAGTCCATTTCCATCCCATGGTAGGAAAACTAGAAGAAAATAAAATTGTGTCCATGACATAGGAACTCATGTAAAAGGGATGTATTTCTCTAGATGAAACACTTATTTTACTCCTATACTCCATGATGTGTTTAGCTAAATTATCAGATAGGATATTTTCCCAATTCAAAATCAAATAATTGATGATTGCGTCAATTAGTGGGACCCAATCTACATAAAACCTAGTGGTATCAGGTTTGGCATATAATCTAGACAACATACCGGTAGCATAACAGTAAGGAGAAGGAATTTGAGCGATTGGGTACGTACCAAGTTTATATCGCTTAAGTTTTCCTTGGTCTTCTTTCCATTCCTTTATGACTTTCATCAGATTTGAATTTTTTGTTCTAAAGCTTTGTAGAAAAACTTGGTCATATTTTCGTTGCAGGGAGGGTAGATGGTACATTGCTTGTAAGTCTTCTGCCTTGAATGACCCAATATTCTCGCTCATTTAATCTTTGAATTTTCCGTCTTCTATGCTTAAGTGATCGATTACCCACTTAACCATGTATGTATAAGGAAGAATTTTTGGCCTTGTGACTACCTTGTGGATGAATGAAAATGTGATGCCAAAATCGGTGGAGTCTGAAGAAACAGATACGTCTGCTGAAACAATTTTGTTTATCACCCTTGACTTTTCATTTTCGAAAAACTAATACATTGCCTCCCATGAAAAAATGTTACATTCCTTGTTGCAGGTGGTGTCTAAAAATAAGGGAGACATGTTTTATCCTTCAGTAGACGGCGTTTGAGCAATCTCTTTGCCTTTCTTGTTCATTTAAATTTTCCTCATTCTGTTAATTGGTTTCATGATTTCAAGTGAACAGAGAAAATATTAAAACTACATGGAACAGAGAGACAAATCCATCGTTTATGCATGAATAGATATGAATCTATTAAAACCTTTATTTCTATTAAATGCTATTAATCATCGATAATCTTATTAAATCAAATATTTTACACCTTCACACGGAATATCTATCAATCAATTTAAGACGTTTGAATCTCGTTTTTCGATTTGATATGACATAAGTTATTTCGCATGCTTGAGTAATTAAATGCTATTCATCGCATATCACAACTTATAACTTTTTCATTTATGATGTTACCCATAAATTGTGCGAAATGCGATCTACACAAATCGCACATCGCAACTTTTATGCGGTAAATTAATTTACTTTCAGTTAAGTCCTGCGAACTGCGAAGTGTGCATTCAAGAAGTCAAGTGGATGCACTTTATGGGACTTTGTAGCTTTATGTTTATTACTTTATTGGCTCATTGGGTCCGCATAATTGCAACTTATACCAAATTGCTTTATAAGTTTGATCGATTAAATTAGGTGTGATGCGATTTTAGTTTATAACGTCGATTAAAGAATTTGCAATAAGATTTTAGTATAACTTCAGAAAAATCTTAGCACATTTCCCAGCCCGCATAACTTAGTGGGTTTCAATTCTTTCAAGTTTGTAATTTATGCGGTTTGCGATGCACACTAAGGAATAAAATGGAAAATCACAAAGAAACTTTATTTCCTAAAGTTATATGACTTGAAGCTAAAAATAAATGAAAACAAATTTCCTAATTATTTCTAAGGGGTGTTGTATAGCACAACAGGTCTTCACAAGAAAAGATGAATCCCGTGGTAAATACCACATTATATTCATTGTAGATACTTACCATCGGTGCCTCTTAGTTGACGAAGAAAGTTGAAGTCAAAAAGCTCCTCACTAAGCCACTTTTGATAGGAAGACAACTTAAGTAAATTGGGGTAACACTGGAGATCATGGTAAATTCCTTGGATCAATTTTTAGTGCATACTTGGTGAACTAAAATTTGGGTTCTTGAACTTTATTGGGATTTGTAAAAGATAAATGTTGACCCTAGTCAAGTCAATATGTGAATGCATTTTGTAAGAAATTGCTACTTTAACAACTGTAAGGTGAAGCTGGGAAGATTCAAGATGAAGACACCAAGGTGCATTATCCCAAATGAGGAAGATCATGTGTGTCATTATCTGTTACTGGTATTTTGTAATGTTTCAATGTTTTGTGAAGTAAGATCATTCCATAGTCTTCTTAGAAGAAGTTTCGTAATTGGAAATGGGTTCTAGCTACATGTTTTTCCCCATGAACTGTTTGTCTAATGGTGCATTGTAAGTCCTGATTGGCAAGTGCAGAGAATGTAAGATTGAGATGGATACCCCATATCCAAACAATTTTTCTAGATAATTGGTGAGTACAATAGATGGAACCTATGTATCTCAGTGGATGGAAGTATGTTAATAGGATGACAAGTTACTCAATCTTTATGGTCAGATGATGTTAAGCCACATAGTATAAAAGTTTCCCAATCAATCTGAGGTATCCATGGTATGGTTCTTTTCCAGCCGATATGTGATGACAATTCTATAGGTGAATGGAGGAACATGGACACTTTCTAAAGTGAAAGTGAGTTGCATTTTTCTCATTAGAGGAACGAAGATTTGATTGCAAACTAAACTTTTGAAGTGGAATGATGATTTTGTGGCAAGGACAATGGTTTTGGATTTATATTGGTACAAGGAAAGCAAGTGACAATGCTTGTGGAAGTGTTGTGCTCTTATGTGATCCACTCCTTTTAGTTGTAACAAGTATATATGTAATGTGTTTGATTTGATGTATTGGGCCTTGAAATTTTTTAGCTTGTACTTGGTATCTCCATGGGATGGAGAATGTAAGTGTGTGTGTCTATGTAACATGTAAAGGGAATATTGATGTAAGACCTGGAGAGGCAAGCATACCGCTTTGTACTTGGATAACTTGTTTAGCATAGTGTAATAACCTATATTAGGGAGTTCTTTAGCACTTGGAGGAGTAGGCCATGTGTTGGTTGCATGCTCAATGAGTGGAACATATTATTGGTTTTAGACTCTGGGAGGTGAAGTTTTACATTCAAGGGGAGTTCATCAATCAGTTGAATGAACCATGTACTCGAAGGACATTCTAGCATGACGGTTGCAACGACTGTTTACCCACTTTTTTATGGTGGATGGATCTTCCTTTATATCGACCTCGATATTTTTTTGATGTTTTCATGATTGAGGTATGTGGTGATAGTGCCATGATTGACCAGATATGGAGTTTTCTATTGAGGAGGTTCTTCAAGTCATAGCGGAGTATTTGTTGGAAAGGAAAAGACATTGAAGATTTCAACAAATCGAGATTAAGAGAAGTAGCCATTAATGCCAACTTGTCTTAGGTGTGTTATAATATTTGGTTATTGTGTTAATTTATCTTGTTAGTGTCAGTATTTGCATATTTCCATTAGTGATCAAAATCCTCTTTTCATATGATATTAGGGTTTCATTCAGAAATTTTTTATCATTCCACTCGGTCATGCAAAAATTTGGTCACTGATTAGGATATTGAGATCATTACTACTCCTTTCACCTCCATCGTCAATGGACATCATCATGGTCGGGTCATTCATTGTTGAAAGAGTCCCATAGCCATAATTCAACTCATTATTCCATATTGTGCCATCATTAGGTCATAGGGTCAAAATCATGAAAATTGATCATTTCACCATCAAATTCATATTTTGAAGGAGTAGTAATAGTCAAAGGTCTTCAACAATTTCAGGTTCCCAACTATAATTTCCAAGTAAGTGGCTTTGTGTTTACCATATTTTTCTCTCATTTTTGCTTAGAAAGCTTATTTCCCTCTCCTAGGGTTTTGAGGGCATTTTTCTTGGTTTCATGACTTCCATGGTTAAATCATCAACAAGACTTGTATCATGATGCTATTACACCTTCTCATATCCTTAATATACCTTCTTAAACACTTCCCATCACTCTTATCCCTCAAAATCATAATTTATCCACAAACCCTAGCCTATTTCTACAATTTGACACTTTTTAGGTTAGGGTTGTGTTTTTCCCTTTTGGACCCCTTCCCCTCACTCATTTTTATAAATTCCACTTCCCTTAACTCTCTAACATCTATCCACATCCCCCTAAATTTCTCCAATAATTTAGACAGCCCTTAACCCCTTCATTCCTATAAATTTCCCAAATCCCCTGTTTTTCCTACACCAAGCCCTAATTTCCTCTCCCACTGAGCTGGGGTTTGCTATGGAATCAGAGACATCTGAGAAGAAGAGGCATAAGGGATTTCATTTCAGAAAGTATGGGGCCATTCCAACTCATAATCATCATGTCTCCATCATTTTTCAAGAAGTCATTCTAAGAGACAAATCATTTTCCACACACAGGGTCAGTTTCGCTTCAAATTATGTTTATGACCAAACATAGATGAATTTGAAAAACGTGAGAGAGGTTTTTGTCCATCATAGGTCAAAAAAGAAAAAAATCCTTCATTTTTTACATAGGTATCATGTTTTGGGAGAAATGTAAAAAAATACAGGTGCTACAAGAGGTTTTCTGCACTCATGGAGTGACCTTGGGAAAATCAAATTTTCTCCTATCTAGAGTGTCCAAATGACTTGCTTGATGAGTCAAATGATAACTAGACAAAAAGAGATTTCACATTAGCTATCGTGATCCCAATTTGGAGTTGAGGTAGGCCTCCAAAAGTTTCCTGCAACAACACACTACATTTTTGCACACTCATTCTGCACTTTTTTACCAGTCTTGGGAGAATCAATTTTGGACAGCTCAAATCAAGTCCATTCTGCAAACTAAAGGCATATTAGGAACGTAGACAGGATAATATTTCCAACGAGATATCATGGGCCCAATTTGAACACTAGGAAGGCCTCCAAAAGTGGTTTATAAAAGGCATTGCACATATCCTTCAGAGAGTGCGCAAATCCTTTGGGTGCTGCACAAATTTTTGGGGCACTTTTTGAGGAAAATGAGACCAGAAATGGATTCCTAAGGACAAATGCATTCTAGAAAACCACTTTACCAGACTTGATTTTCATTTTTGATAGGTGAAAAGGGAAAAAAAACTAGCTAAAATCATATTTTTGCCCCTATTTTGGCCTAGACGATGCGCACAGAGCAGTCTTGGGAGATTGAAGTTTTGGGAGGTGGGGGATAACCTTCATTTTGGAAACTGAAGGAAGATCTGGAAACTAGACTTGAAGGGCTTTCCAACAAGTTATCGTGGGCCTAATTTGGACACCTACAAGTCAGTCAAAATCAGCCTTGAATAGGGAGGGCGCATATGACAAAAAAATGGCACATATGACCATTTGTTGATATTTTTGGTTTTTCATTGTAATTTTTTACTTTATCTTAGAAATTGATCTTTTTACCTATGTCATTGAACATGGTAATTGTAATTATGTTGTGGATAAGTTACCTAGGGTTAGATTCATTACGTAAAATTTATCCTTAAGTCAAATGAATCAGTTTGAATGTAATTAGGAGTGAGTAACTTGGGCCATCCTACACTTCAGCTTTCAGTTCATAAATTTGTGGATCTCTTCCTCACCTCATGGATTCGATCCTTGAGGATGAGTGAATGTTGTTTTGATGTATATTTAGTCCCTTTCTCCACTCTTAGCAAGAGTTGGAATCAGTTTGGATGATAGCTTATTGATCAAGAAACTATTGTACTCAGTTTGGCTAGTTTTATAGAGAAGAGTTGCAACTATTTTTTGTGATACATGTGGTATGATGTTTATCATTGTTTTTCCTTCAGTTTCATATGTTAGAATGTGTTGTCTTCATGTTCATTACATCTCTTTTGTATGATTTCTGTAAGTTGATAGGCAGAACACATGCTTGCACATGCTCTGTTTAGGGAAAGTTATCATAATTTGTCCATTTTTCTTTGTTTAGGAAGAATACATCTCCCATGCTCTTCCTAGCTTCTCATCAGTGTTAAAACCATCTCATCACAATCATCTTAAAGTGTTAAGCCTTATGCCTACCTTGCTCCATTGAATCTCTGCAACCCTATCTCATTTGCCCTGACCTAGCTTTCCTTGACCATACTTCATCCAACATCTCGACCAAAATCAATTGCCAAGACCCCTGAACTCACACCTAGCCTAAAATCCTAATCCATTCAGCCTCCTAGGCTATGTTTTGTGGAGAGAGCACTCTCCGAGTTAGTAGGGCTAGCTACCAAGTTAAAAGCTTGGTCTGTGGTTACCTCTGTTGGGATTCTTTCTTTGGCCTTGAGAATCTGGCGGAGTGATAACAGATCTTTATTAGATAAAATTGATTGTGTTAGATCTAGTTGGTTTAAAATCTATTCTCCAACTAATTAACTTCCTAAATTAATGTCTGGTTGAAATATTCTCTTAAACAAATGATCATATGTCCAAGATAATTTGTCCACTAAACCCAACACTATTACAACTAATTGAATTCCAATTCACAACCAATCTCATTTAATAAGAAAATGCTCTAGTTGTACTTATATTTTACTAAATTATGATTATTTCTTTTAACCTTTAAAGCAAGGTCTCCCACTTTCATTTGTTAATTGAATATAAGGTGTATTGATTTTATCAAAAATAAAAAAACATAACAAGGAATGTAAAAAAGATTATGGCAGTCTCTCATTTACCTAATAACAAATAAAACCTTCAAATTACACATAAATTTCGCGTTGTAAATTTGGAATCATTTGTTAATTGAATATGAGGTGTATTGATTTGATCAAAAATAAAAAACATAACAAAGAATGTAAAAAAGAGTATGGCAGTCTCTCATTTACCTAAAAACAAATAAAACCTTCAAATTACACATAAATTTCGCATTGTAAATTTGTAAAAATTCCAAGCATAAATATATAAATGAACCTCATCAATTTCTTCACGGCTATGATGAAATAAAACATAATTAAAGTGGATGACACAACAATAATGGTGAGCTGGTACAAAACGTGTGATGTTACTTTTAGGACGGTACTGGTGCCCATGGTCAAGCAGCTATCATGTGTGTTCACGTGATCAAACACTGCGGAACGTTCCTTTTAGGGCTTAACTTGGTCACATGAATGGTACTGTCTTATTTCCTTTCTAATACACATAGTTGGAGCCTTAAGAAATTATTGTTTTATCTATATCTCATTACGGTTGGGTTTGCGGAGTTTGAAAATTTAGTAGATCAAAGGAAACCAATAAGATTAGTTATGATTTATTTTTTTATTTTTAAAATGTGAAAAAAATTATGATAGTTTAGTTTTCAAAAATAGTGGTGGAATGGTTATTATTGGTAGTTATTTTTGGATGTAAATTGATACATTACTGTTTTTTGTTTTTGAGTTGTTAACTCTCTTTTTTTTTCTTAGGTTCTAAAAAGTCTTGGTAGTTATTTTTGGATGTAAATTGATATATTACTGTTTTTTGTTTTTGAGTTGTTAACTCTTTTTTTTTTTCTTAGGTTCTAAAAAGAGACTTTTTAGTTAAATAAAAACATTTTTAAAATATACTTTCAACCCAAAATTAATTATAATATATTTTTAAAAAATTACATATTTTTATTGTTTTTTAATTATTTTGGTTTATATTTTTAAATAAATAAACATTTTTTTATTTAATATATTAAATTGAATAAATGTTTTTTTATATTAGTTAATATAAATAAAATATATAACATAATGATATTATAATTTTAAATATAAATAGATTAGGTTTGTTGGGTTTTATTTTAGATGGTTAAAAGGAATGATGTTCATCTTCTTACAAATAATATGATGAATTTTTATTGTAATGATTTTGAATTTTATTGTTGACTTTGCATGGTTTTGAGATCGAAAATATGTATATTTTTTTTATAAGTTATAAAAATATTTATTATTGTGAAAAATAATAATAATAATATATAAATTTATTAATTTTAATATATATAGATATATATATATATATATTTTATTAAAATTAATTTTAAGAAAAGTGATAAAGAATTATTTAATTTGTTTTTAAATTAATTAATTAATTATATATATAATACAATTTTTTTTTTCAAAATTAAGAGTGGAAAATGAATAATTGTTGCCTAAAAGGTGTAAAATAGATCATGATGGGATGCGTTCTTAAAATATTAGGTGATGTGAAGGATTCAACGATGTTAAGAGCTGGTGTGGCTTAGGTTGGGAATGATTTTAGATGATTTTGGGTAGAAGTTTCTCAAGCCAAAAGTTAAACATGTAGTTGGATTCACACAATTTAACAAACAAACAAAAAGAAAATGAATAATTATTATTCTCTCCATCCATAAATAATATAACATATTAAATTTATGAAAAATACTTTCTCTTGGATTGTTAAACTTTCACTTAGATTCATTCTAATTTTAAAAAAATTTGCAACACTACTTATTCTCAATTAATCTCTTACTTTCTTAACATCATATAATACATATCAAACTTTGTAAATACTAATCATCATTATCATTTTCATATACTAAATATATTTTCAGAATAATTAAAAATAAATATTATCCTATTTATCCATAAATAACATTTTAAATTTATATCAAATATATAACATGGAGTGAAGTGATTAATTCCCTCTTAAAAACACTAATATAACTTTTAACTAAAACTAAAAACCAATACCACCCCATGTTTACCTTCCTGGGTTGTTGGGTGTCTCGTCTGTCATTTGCCTTTATCCTTACCTTACCTTCCCCATTTTGCATGTGACCAGGGTGGATCTATATATATGCATTTCTTCCCCCATGGCAACACACAGTAAATTTCCAGAGATAGGAGATGGCTAAGAGCAGAGTTCTAATTGTGGGTGGCACTGGATACATAGGTAGAAGGTTTGTAAAAGCCAGCTTAGCGTTAGGGCATCCAACTTTCGTTCTGTTCAGGCCACAAGTGGTGTTTGACATTGAGAAGGTGCACATGTTGCTCTCCTTCAAACAGGCTGGTGCCAAACTTTTGGAGGTATAACTTCAGCAATCTATATATAATATTTACGCAGAAACAATGAAAAAATAATTGGAATCTGATGTAGCTTTATGTGCAGGGATCGTTTGAAGATCCCCATAGCCTTGTAGCAGCCTTGAAGCAGGTGGATGTTGTGATAAGTGCAATAGCAGGAAACCACTTCACAAATCAAATACTTCAACAGCTGAAATTGGTTGAAGCCATAAAAGAGGCTGGGAATATTAAGGTCAGTAGTCCTGGTTATGATATCTATTATTCTCCCATCATTTCTGTACCTATGTTTGATGTTGGAAATTATATGAACTTTCTGTAAATGCATTGTGAATTTTTTTTTGCCTTTCATGAAAAATATTGCAGAGGTTTCTTCCTTCTGAATTTGGAATGGACCCAGACCGCATGGAGAACGCTATGGAGCCGGGTAACGTTGTCTTTATTGATAAGAGGAAGGTTAGGCGGGCCATTGAAGCAGCAGGCATTCCTTACACATATGTCTCTTCAAATATATTTGCTGGGTATTTAGCAGGAGGTTTGGCTCAGCTTGGCCGCCTTGTTCCTCCTAGTGAAAATGTAGTTATATATGGGGATGGTAATATTAAAGGTCTGTAATTATAACATCTGAGCTCTTTCCATCGAAGTATTACTTGAAGATTTTTAAACTCTGTTATGGTTTGTACAACATTTGGTTATTTATGTCAGATTATTGTTTTCTTCTTCAGCTGTTTGGGTGGACGAAGATGATATTGGAATATACACACTGAGAACAATTGATGATCCACTCACTCTGAACAGGACTGTATATATCAGGCCACCCCAAAACATACTTTCTCAGAAGGAACTTGTGGGAAAGTGGGAACAACTCTCAGGAAATACTTTGAAGAAAACATACATCTCTGCAGAGGATTTTCTTGCAGGCATGAAAGGTATAAACATATATATATCTATATATATTATTTTTCTTAACATGTTCAGATTATTCATTAACTGATGTGATATTGTGGATTTGTAAACATGATTCATTGAGTGATGTGATATTGTGGATTTGTAAACAGATCAACCCTACGAACATCAGATTGGAATATCCCACTTCTACCAGATATTTTACAGAGGTGATCTCTGTAATTTTGAGATTGGGCCAGATGCTAGAGAAGCAACAGAACTGTACCCAGAAGTGAAATACACCACCATGGATTCATATTTGAAACGCTACCTATAAGCTCGATGAAGGTTTTAGTAAGAGAACATGTGGCAGGCAGCTCAGACATCTTCCAATCAAATTCAGAGAATGGGTAAAAATTATTCTTGGTTTGGTTTGGATATTTGATAGCACACATTAATGTTATCCTAGTCCGTCTAGAATCTTTTGGATTAGTAATGTCATCTTCAAAATTTAAGGACCTCTGTCATATTCAATGTTGAAATACAGCTCTACCTATCAGATGTGCACGCTGTAATATATTTCAAGCTATGCACTGTAGCTGACATCAACACTGAGTAACTTAATTATGATTGCACTATTTCCATGGTCATTGGCCAGTGACAACTTTTTGTACCTGAAACCATTTTCCGGCATTTACACATCTTTATTGTATAAAGAGGTAGGTAACTTTATTACGATTGCAATTTTCCATGGCCAGTGACAACTCTTTGTACCTGGAACCATTTTTCGGGATTTACACTTTTATTGCATAAAGTGGTTAAAGAGGCAAGGTTTTTTTATTTTTTTCTCCAATGATTATTAGATTTTGTTTAATAAATATATTTGACTTGTAAATTAGTGGAATAAGTATAGGATCATGATTAATGTTCGGAATAATGTTCACGGCATGGTTTATTAAATTTAAAATAAATATAAATATAAATATATTTATAAGCTATAAATTAGCAGGTTTGGGTAGCGTTTACATCTAATAAGACTTAAATTCAAATTCAAATCATGGGAAATGTTGAAGAATTTACTTAAGTCAGAGTTTTGGTTTAATGATTAAGTTTAATTTGAGTTCCAAATTTTTGATGAGATTCACTATTAGGTTCATCTATATATATATAAAGTTTAAAATGAAATATAGGGTAAAATAGTAAGATATCAATATCAATAAACACTCACAAACATGAAAATTGCAAGGATATATTATAAGCTTGAGTTGTGACATGAGATTATGGGTTTTGATCTATGGACTTGGTCACTAGCTTTGAGGTAATGTCATTTACTTTTAGTGCATGAGACTAGTATTTAAAAGCTGAGAGGAAAAACCTAGTGAAAACTCCAAATATTTTAAAAGTTTGTTTTTATTATTTTTGTTAATATGAGCCTTGGAATTCACATGAAAGACCCAAAACAAAATTTCAACTTCCAGACAGTTATCCCTCTCATTTCCCTTGAGATAAAAGAACATCTCACTCAGAAAATCAAGGTTCTGTTTTGAGCAACCAAAGGAAAAGCGACAGCTACCTTGAGAGAGAAAGAGGGAAGTCTATGAACCTGAATAGGACGTTGGGAAGGTGGGGCAGAATGTTTCATGAGGAGTATTTCATGAGCTGGAATAAAGCCAATGGAGAACTACTCTGGAGAACTCTACTAAAGAAAGAAGTATACAAGTTCTAGGTTGGGCTGTGGAGTCTTGTTGCCTATGACCTGGCCTTGGCCTTGTTTGGTCATTGTTATCTATTGTTCTAGAATTGAGAAGCTCAGAGGGAGAAGTGGATGTAATTGTCATTACCAAAAGTTTGGTGGGAGGTCTTTACCCAGTTGAATTCTCGAATAGTCTACATAACAGATAAGTAACCCTTTGTCCAGAATTGTAATGTTTCTTTCAGTGAAAAGTGTGAAGATTGCTACTATGGTGCACAAATGATTGGAAGGTTTATCTTCTTTTTGTAACCTATGTGAATTTGGTTGATACTGAAGACTGTAATAATAACGGAATTATTGGAAAAAATAAATGAAAGCAATTCTTGTATTGTTTTGCTTAAGGGAAGTGGTAGTAACCACATTGTCCTCTTAAAAAGTAATGGTTTTGCATGTAGTTTTTGTTTCTTTCTGTGTTTTTGTGAATGGGTATAACATACCCAATTAGGAATAATTGCTGGAAAGAAATACTGTGATGGCTATAAGTGAAAACACACACATATATAAACATGCCTAAACCAATTAGAACAGAAGATTATTTAATTGTGAATCGAGGGTTTGATTAACTACAGGACCGTTGAAGGAGAAAGTTTTAGGTACGCAGTAGCAATGGGTTGGGTGGTTAGTTCCAGCTACGAGGCAAGTCTTGTACTTGGAACAGTCCAGACCCTGTCGACGATAGGTTAACCAGCGGATCGAGACAGGTATGCAGTGAGAAGGAGCAAGCCCTGTTAGCCCTGGAAAAATTGTAACGAATAAATCAAATAAGGGAGCTCAAATTGAGAAATCAACTCTCAGAGAGCGTACCTTCCTCTCCTGAACGATAGGGGTTACATTTTTAAATTTAGAGGTATGCTTTAAGTTATTACATCAATAAATTATCCTTTGAAGAAGATTACTAAAAAATGTTGCAAGAATTCAATTTACTACAAGGAACCAAGTAATTATGGTGCATGCATAAGAGACAGAAGGTTGCACGACAAGTTTAGTCCCAGGCCAATCAGTGGGAAAACAACAACATAGATCTCATCCTACTTTGCAACCTTCTACCACTATTAATTAAACAAACAAAAAAATAGTTTCTTCTATAATACATGGAATAACCACCAAGAGACTCGGAAATTTTCTTTCCATTAACCATTATAATTAACTATGCAATTTTTGAAAACATAAGAAGAAAGAAAACACAAGTATCCTCTAGCATATATTCCTTACATGTATGAATCTGAGAACTAAAGAAAAAGGGACACAATTGTTCGTCAAATAAAAATCTAGTGAAACCATGACTGCGGGTTGACAATATAGTCGAAGTCTAGTAGAAACTAGCTTGAGCCCTTTGGACAGTACAATTACAAATATTATGAGACCTTGGCAGCATCCTAGGGATATAGCATATGGTGGAAGTTCTTCTTAAACAAAAAAAAATAAGAATTTTTCCCAAGTGGATAAACCCTCTAACGATCAGTGACAGGAAGGTATGACCCATAGTTTTCATGACTGGCCAAGTCATAGAATTTCACTCAAAAGGTATGAGAAGAAGATAAAGACACTACAAGGAAAACACTTTTTAGCGGAAGTTATAAAAGAGGTTTTTAGTGTTATAAAATTGATCAAAATTGTCAAAAAAACATTTGCTACAACATTTGTTTTTGGTAAAGGAGGTTTTGGCGGAGCTTCTAATGGAATTTCAACACAACTAAAAAAAATTGGGTAGCCGGAGGTTTTTATGGATGTTTTTCTTATCGGTGCGTGCATCATGTTTATGTTGGAGTTAATTCTTACATTCCATATTTGAGAAGTTGGTTTGTGATGGTTGAGAAATTCTCTCAACCTCTCTCTCTAATTTATAAATAAGTTGGATCTCAGAAACTCTATTTAATAGAGTAATCTGAATGTACACCATTTGTGTGTAATATAGGTGTGTTGTTTGGTAATTGAGTGATTTTCAGTAATTTCTATCATGGTATCAAAGCACAGAGGCCTGTGTGTTGTGTTTCGAGAAAATTCCTGAAGTAGCGTGGTGCTTGTTTGAGTAGTTATTTCTATCAGGCCACGGTCGGGGACTTTACGCCACACGAAGAAATAAACGCGGGGCAGCTCTTGCTAGTAAGCAACGCCGTTGCAGTGGATCATGAAGACGATAACTCTGCCTGGATCTATTCAGGCCACCACACAAACAGTACTAAAGAAAATCTTGTTGCCGTTGTCATCCGTGCTGCAATGAAATCGCAGAGATTTCTTATGAGATTGCTGAGAGAAATAAAGAATTTGTTTGGTGTTTATTTCTCGAAATATATATTTTTGTTTTTTTTGTTTTACCATATTTTGTTGCTGCTATATAGAATGAGAGACACATCCAGTTCGAGAAGACTCACTGTTGAAATGAGTGTGAAGCATCGAGCAGTTTGAGCACGTGTCCCGTGTTGAGGGATGGAGCAGTTGGAGTAAACTGTACTTTCATCATTGAATGAGACACGCCGAGAGCAGTGTGTCAATCATCACAGATCATTGACATTGGTAATATGTTGTGGTAGAATATATTTCAGTGATGAGATATGCAGGGTTAATACTATAAGCCTGTCCGATGCATTGAAGCTAATTTTGGTGCATTGAAGGTAATAATGGTTAACCTGAGCGTGTAGCGATGTTTATCATAGAGACGAATTTGTTACTGAACAGAGTACAGATCATATCGCTGCATTCACTCTAAATGAAAGGTACTGGTTAATGGTTGACGTGTGCTTCTCTGGTTGCTAGCGCAGACGGCATTGGATCGTTTCTGTGAAAGACGAGATTTGTCCCCATAACTTTCTAATCGGAAGTTGCGTCATCCAATGCGACATTTTCACGCAATATTTTTTGTGGTCTGGTTATGGCTTTTCTATTGCAATAGTAGCAGCATTCACAAACCTAGTGGTTGGAGGATTTTTCATTTTATTTTGTGTTTTTGAGATGCGGATAAATGGGCTTGGTCGAGTGTGCACAACGTCATTTTTTTTTCTCCCATTGAATTTTTTTTGTTTGTGGTTTAGTAGTATTATAAATCATCTGTAAATTAAGTGAGGATGAATTGTTAAGATCAGACAAAAAGGTCATGATGTAATAGTCGATTCGAGATACATTCCGTATTTAGACAGCTTTTCTAGATACCTGGCGAGTACAGCGGCTAGCACCCATGTATTTCGGTGGATGGGAGCTCGTCCATAGAATGACTAGGAGTTCAGCCATTGCAAAATGTAATCAATTGTGTTTAAAGAGATCAAGTGGCAGTAAAGTTCAATATGGATGGTTGTCCAGATAGCATGGTAGTTGCGGATCTAGGGAAGGATCCCTCATTAGTGGTAGACGTGAAAGTGGTCTCCTAATGAGGTTATGCGACAGATTGAGATGTTGTCCAGTAATTGACTTCGTGAGGTCCTTGATTCGGGAGTTGAGGAAGCGAACTTGGGAATCCAACTTGCCAACTACACCTTTCCGAGGGTTATGAGGCAACTTGATGGAGCATCTACTGATAAGCTTGATTATTTTGAGTGAATTCAATAAATTCATGTACTGTAATCATTAAGGGGGGATGTTGGAGTTAATGCTTACATTCCATATTTGAGAAGTTAGTTTGTGATGGTTGAGAAATTCTCTCAACCTCTCTCTCTAATTTAGGAATTAGTTGGATCTCAGAAACTCTATTTAATAGAGTAATCTAAATGTAAATCTGTGTGTGTGTGTGTGTGTTTACACATACACCATTTGTGTGTAATATATGTGTGTTGTTTGGTAATTGAGTGATTTCCAGTAATTTCTATAAGTTTGAATGCACCAGTGCATTTTATCATGTACACATCGGTACTGTAAACATACCAAGCATCGGGATGGAAAACAAATTTTGGATGCCCCGAGGCATTTAGCAACATCCCAGTGTGTGTCACCCACAAAGACACATCAGGTTGATGGAAGGTGCATGCACCGACACCCGTTAAGGTGTAAAAATGCACCGAGCCGTTAAGTTATAAAAAAACAATGGCGCGTTAAAGGAAAATCATACTGGTGCATGCAATGCCTATTCGACCACCCGATTGGCAGTGGTCCATAAAGCACACCAGGCGTTCTAATTGGTATTGGTATTTGTGTGGTGCCCATAGGTCGTAGAAAATCACCGATGTGCAATATCATACAAATGCACTGGTGCGCAGTAACTAACACGCCGGTGTTTATTTTCTATTTTTTAGAAATATTGACATGTGACAATGCAATTATTGTGATTTTTTAAAATTCATTATTCATCAAAAGTCCACACATATTTTATAATAGTATTCATATGAATTAAATTTTTATTAGTGCATTTGAATGTGATGTTTGGATTAATTTGTTAGATCATATTATCAGATTTCACATTTATTCATTATAATATTTAATCATCCATATATTTAATCAGTGGTGTAACATTTCACAACAAAAATGGAGAATGCGATAAAATAAATTAAAACGTATTTTTTATATAAATATATATATAAGACAGTGTTTGTCATACAAAATGGGACAGTTATTGGTATCCCTTTGTCTTCCAATTGGGACATTATTTCCATTACATTAAACAAATGTATGATTTCACAGACAAATATTTCAAAAAATACGACGACTTGCTTTGATATCCAAACATATTGATCATCATTCTTCGTTGGAACTGTTGTCACTGCTCGAGCTATTTCCATGACTTGGGTTATTTGGAGGAATGTTTTGTTCATTGTGTTGAGTTTTCTGCAAGTTTTATACCCCATAAAAAATAATAGATTTAATATAAAATATTTTTGTGTTCTATTAATTATAGACGAAGCTAAGTAAAACAAGATAGATGCTTACAAATTCCACAGTTAATTTCTTGTATGCTAACATACACTGAAAACCCATATTTAACCCAATTTCAATCAATTCTTATGATGCTTCTTCTTTGTATGTTAGCACCTGTTTGAAGATATTAAATGATGATTATTGTAAAACAAAATAAAATATACAAAAATGAAATTTAGTTAAGTTGTTATAAGGAAGTAACAATTACTCACAAACATAGATATCAACCATTTTCTTCCTTGTCGTTCTGTTTTATGCGCTGAATGGGTTTCATTTTTATTTCTTTTCTGCAAGAAAATACTTGAAAATTAATATTTAATGTTAAATTGTTTATTTATTGTACCTAATCGAAAAATTCAATGATTACATATTACATTTGAAGCACGTTGTTGAGATAGTTCCTCGTGCGATGCAATTATTTCCATTTCTTTGACCATCTCCTTGTACATCTTTTTGGACATTCCTATTGGCATATTTCTGATATCAGCTCGTTTATTCTTTCAGATTTTCATAAATTTCTTGAAAATATAACATGACAATAAACTATTTAATTTTTATATTGATATATGAAAATTAAATATAACAAAAGTGATATGTATAAATGGTTGCTTTGTAGTAATATATACATATAATTATATAAAAACATCTAACTGAATATTACTTTTTCAATCCTTGTATTTTTTTTGTTGTACGTTTTTGCTATTAAAAGTCTAACATGTCTCATTGCCCAATTCTCTGGAAACTCATCCTGTAGTTTAAATAAAATTTTTTTCTTGGAATCATTGGATTGATTTTTGTATTGTTAGTGGAAAGAACGTCTATACATTCATTTCAATAGATCCCTCAAATTTTTGTAAAAGTTTTTACCCCTTTTGTTAACCTCGAACACCATTCCAGATGAGCTAAAGAGCAATCCATTTTAATTTGCATGTTCTATTTTTTTCCTTTTCTTAGAACCACATTATTTTTCTTCGTCATTGGTCCCTATAGAACATTAAACATATATGAATTAATAAATTGTTCGAAATATGTTATCTAATATTTTTAAGTATATTATTAATGAAAATTAAAAAAGGAAACTCATATTGGATCGATAGTATTTTTTCATTCATCTGATTCATCCTTCTGTAATTTTTCCATCAAGTTTTTACGCTCTTCTGGTCTTAGATAAGAAATAATCTTATCGAGCTTCATCATTTTGTGGCTTTGTATGATACACATTAAACAATACATATTAGTTAAACTTTAATATAGTTCAAAAATAATAGTTTTTGTAAAGAATTTACAAAGAACTTGCATTTTTTGCTTTTCTCGATGTGCTATCAGTGTTTTTGTTACTTCAAATATTGTCGGTCATTTCTTTATCAATATGAAACCTGTACCAGTCATTAATATATTTTATAAATAAATCACATACTTTTCACATAAAAATAAATAAATCAAGAAAACGGTGTGTCTTTCACAAAGTACGCACCGAATGCGGTGCAATAGGTTCTTATAAACGCACTGCCAATACAGTAGAAACACAGTACGATGCTCTTTTCTAACAAGAAGACCCAGTGCGTTATATGTTAACTGGTGCATCGTTTAACGCAAACATAAATTAATAAAAAACGGTTTTTGTCAAACAATGTTTATCAGTACACGCTCGATGCACTATAATACAATAGTGCACCCGTGCGTTATTTTAAACAGTGGACATCGATTAAAAAATATATGTTTTTTAAAAGATCGTGCAAGGACCGACATGGATTGAGATCTGACTCCGCAAGTGATCTCATGGGTTAGATATCATACGTCTATATATATAGTAATACAAAGCTTATAAATCTAAAATGAAAAGTCCCAATTGTGAAGTCACATAAACAAGAAGAAGCAAGGGTTTAATGTAAGAATGGATTTTTATTTTATTTTATTTTTTAATTTTTAATTTTTAATTTTTTTTATATTTTCTGAAAGTGCATAGTAAAATTTAATTTTTTATTATGCATGTATTAAATCTAACAAAAACAGTTATTATAGTAAAATTTAACAATTTTATTATACGACAGGGTTTTTGTGAAAATCACCAAATTTTTCAAATTCTAATTCTCTGAATAGTGCTGTTGTTCGAAAGTATTTTGCTACTCCACAGTGCTCTCATGCTCTCTTGCTCTAGGTATGTCTCTCGTGAAAATATTTTCCTGAAAATTTTTGCAAAAATAATGAAATAACGAATAACGTTTACTATTTAAAGAATTTTTTTATGAAATTAGATTTCCGAAAATAATTTGCCAACCATTTTTCAATTTAACACTTTTTTTTCACTTCAAAAAATAAAGTTGCATTTTTTTTATTTACGGATATTCAGTGTGTTTGTTAACTAACCACATCGGTGCGTCCGTTAATGAAATCGCTCTGGTGCACAGTAACTAAAACGTACTGGTGCAGTTAACAATACATTAGCACCGATAACAATAAGTTAATTTTTAAGGCACCGAAATTACTTTTAGGTATGTACACCAAAATTTATTGTTGATTTTGCTCAAATGTAGGGAGAAAATATCATAATTATATCAAATGAACAATTCTTAAAAATCCAATTCGTTCCATTATATTTCTCAAAGTCCATCGCGGAGTTCTCCCTATCCATCTCAGGACGTAATTACTTCAGATTTTATTTATATTTTCATTATCTAATTGAATTTATTTATTTTATCCATGTCAATCAACTGAATAAAATTAATGAATATAAATTTATAGGTTCATGCAAATTTAGGATCGAGTTTAGATGCACAAAATATTCAAACAACTCCAAAATGTCGGAAGCTCTTATCAGGAGCAGCATACTGTAATGCGCAGTTGGTAGATGAAAATGGATAGCTGCTTCACCCTGCCAATTGTAACATGCCATCTTATAGCCACAATCCTAGGACAATGATGGTATTAATAATTGTTTGGTATATTAATGTAATTATTTCAATGTCAAACCAATTAATCATGCATTGTTGACGTGTTTACTAATTGATATAATCAATTTTATACTAATCATATTCAAATATATTTTTTGAAATTATTAAGATTCTAGTGATGATGAGAAACCTACCTACCATCTTTCGTTGCACCCCACGACAACGTCAAATCGAGAGAAGGCTGAATTAAGAGAAAAAAATGGAGAGGAACGATACCAAGAATGGTTGAATCAACCACTTATTCAATTCTCACTATGTCCAGATTCACCAATTAGGAATGACTACAACAATAATAGTTCTTCACAAGCTGGAAATGGAGGCAATCAAATATAGGTCAATCAAAGTCTACCCAATTGGGGACAACGGTGTTACTGTACAATTTGAAATCAAAGTTTGGTTTGTTGAATGCATGTTTCTCGCAAATTTTGAGGTAATTGACCATCAAGTTCCGTATATTTTGACAAATATAATCACACAATGAACATTACAAATGGTAAATTTTATGAACGTTAATAACTATCGGCATTAATGTACATTTAATATTGTCCATTACCAACTACAAGTTATTCAAGGATAAGTTTCTTTTGAGTGATAATGTCTTGCCCAGTAGTTGCGAAGAAGCAAAGAAATTGTTGAAAATGTTGGGTGTTGAGTACATATCATATCATGAATTTCTAAATGATTGTATTCTATATAGAGGATAATATGCAGACAAAGAGATATGTTTGAAATGTGGGCATGACAGGTATGATAAATAAAAAAAGAAGGGTAAATCACGTGGTATTCCTTTTAAGATATTGAGGCACATACCTATAATCCCAAGGATTCAAATGCTCTTTCATTGCAAATAATTTGCTATGTTGCAGGGATGGCATGCCTCACATAGAAGTGAGTTGGGAGTTATGTGAATCCCAACATATTCAATAGCCATAAAGTATATAGATGATACATGGCCCGAAAAATTCAAGGATGAAGTACGAAGTATATGACTCAGCATAGACATGGATGGTGTCAACCCATATTTCCTCCAGAACACCAACTATTATGTTTGGCTTCTAGTAGTGATCAATAACCATATCCCCCCATGGTTAACTGTGAAGAATGAACATCTTATGTTGTGTTGACTTGAGGGGTCCTGACCCAGGTTTGGATTTAAGGTTTGCCAACAAAGTCCTATAATACTAGTCCTTTCAGCAATGACCTACTTTTGCAGGCCAAGGTCTCACCCGAAGTAGTATGGGTGGGTGTTGGAACCAGGTTTCTGCACCCTGGGATAAAGCGGGTAATTAAGGCAGTCCTGTTGAGATCTATCAGGTTCGCACATAAGCAATCTTATTAGCAAGCCCTTAACAATATAGACAACATGTAAAAATAAAAAAAGCTACTATTATTAAGCATATCTTAGCAACACTTTCGCATCAGTAATTATTATCATAGAATAACACAGTCGCAGCTAATTCATGTAACATAGACACAATCGTAG
Source organism: Pinus albicaulis (assembly GCA_034641835.2). NCBI lineage: Eukaryota > Viridiplantae > Streptophyta > Pinopsida > Pinales > Pinaceae > Pinus > Pinus albicaulis. Next base: position 21,978,070 of record CM076578.1, on the reverse strand, counting down.
CTAATTCAGAGAATGCAGAGGTACTTCAATAGTAACCGTAGCTAGTTCAGGTAACATGGAGATACTTCAATAGATTCCGCATTCATTAACATCCAAAACCAAGTTACAATCCAAGTCACAGCCCGTGCACACAGCCAGTGGGGTCTGCACATATCAGGACTGAGAATATCCACGCACATAGCCAGTAGGAGTCCTTACCCAAAATAGATCTCAATAGTTCGCACTTAGCATCAATCTTACTTAGCCTTAGACTCAGACTATCTATCTATTTATATCATCATAACTTGCGCTATCCTGTGGTCTGCAAACCATGGTTTGCGGACTCTAGGTCTACCCTTTGACCCATTACAATATATTGGGGGCTTTGACCCACCCCAAAGCTCTTGCGCTAGGCTAATTATTACAAAAAATATATATAAAAAACGTAGCTAGGGGACCCCATTCCAACAGGCCCCCAACACAATCTTGTGACTCGTCCCGAGTCACAGTGGCCATGGGATTTGCATCTTTGCCTGGAGCTGCTTGATTGCATCGACCAGATGGGGCAACACTCCTTCACTCTGCGCGGTAGCGTTCTATGCAATGTCCACCAACTTCTGTGAAGTTGGGCATTCTGTGGCAACGATGACAATCTCCAGGGTCTAATTCAATTGTTTGACTGCAACATCCAAGTATTGAGATATCTTGAGGGCTTCATTGGCCCATGGCTTGAGGTGGTCACTCAGAACCTTATTCTTGTGGTGAATCCCTTCCACGTCATCTCTGAGTGCATGGCTGGCTTGCAGACGTGCCAAGCGTTGGGCTGGGATCAGAGTGAGCATTGTAGCCTCCATTTTCTTGAATTCTTCTTCCTTATGACGCAGTTCTTCGGTAAACTCACGTAGAAGAGGGTCGCCCAGCACCGTAGACCACAGCTGCATCGCTGTCTCAAGCAATTCGGTGCCCTGAGCAATTTGTGCTGTAATGGTGTTTGTAGCTTCTATGACCAGCGCAGCTCTATGGGCGCGTACCTCAGGAGGGGTTTTCGACTGCAACTTAGTTTGCAATGAAGTAATTTGCTTCTCCATCTCGACCTTAACGTTCTGGATCTCGGTTCAAGAAACTTCAGGGCTATAACGAGTCCCTCAATTTTAGCCTGGGGGGTGGCAGAGGCCGGAATGTCTTCAGTCACATCAGTGCAGAGTCTGTTGATCAAGCACTCCAACTCAGTTTGCTGCGCAGCGGCAAGGATACATGCGGCCTGTGCTTGGGACACCTCGGTAGTCTTTTCTACAATGGTCTGCTCGGCTGTACTTAGCTGCTGCTGCACTCACCGGTCTCTATGCTGTATTTCCTTAAAGAGGGATGTGTGGAGAACCTACAGCGGCTTGCCCGGAAGCAGAGCCAATTCTAGATGTACTTTCATGTAGGCTTGAACTTGCGCACATAAGTTGGGCGGACTTAGAGTGATTGGTGCACCTAGCAGGGGGTAGAGGCGGGTCTCGGTCATGGAGATCAACTCAGTTTTGGTTGCTTGAGGCAGTCTCGCTTGAACCATGCTCATCTATAGGGTATCGGCTTTGAGCTAAAGAGCTTGGAGCTCAGACTGTAATGCGATGACTACAGCCTTCTGCTGCTCTTCCAAGGCAATCCACTTATCCTCCAAAGCAAGAGTGACTGCATTTGCAATTTGCTCCAAATCTTCCTCGGTCAAAGTAACCTCAGTCTCCCTATCGGGCCTTGTAGCCCGTCGTTTCGTTCACCGGCTCTTGAGAGGTTCAGTTGTCCTTTTCGTGCCACGCGGGGAACCAGTGCCCTGTGCATCTAGGCCCTCTATCTCCATCTCCCGCTGTGACTCCTGCTCCACACCCTGCGCTGCATCTGGGGGAACCTCAATACTGGTGGAGCCTTCCGGGTCATGTCCTCGTGAGTTCTTGGTAGTATCAGGTGGGGTGGTGGTATTTGGAGCTGTGCTTGTACTAGCAGTGTCAGTGGTTACCGATTTGAATCCTAATTTTCAATGCGGTGCCCAAGTGCTGATGAGTCGATCGATTTCCTCATCGACGACCATATACGGCAGCAACATCCAAGCTGTATCCTTATAGCCCCGAATCTGCACGTCGTGCATCATAACCTGGAATGCTGCGTTGTGCTTACACTTTTCACAGACCATCAGTGACAGGCGTGGCCGGTAGTGAATTGCTGCTGTGAGTGCGCCCTCAAACAGTACCCAAAATACTTTATTTTCCTCAATAAGCTTCACATCCTTTGAATCCCACAAGTTTGTGTAGTGCTCCCCTTCACACGTTCCTGGTTCGAGCTCAGAGAGGATCGATCCTTCAGGGGCTTCTCATGTGACTAATGCAATTAGGAGCAGTAGCCAAGAGTAACCGAACACCCTCCAATGGTCTTGGGCCTCGTGCACGTTTTACAGGAACTTGGTGTAGAGGAACTGTGACGAGTTAAAGCAGACCCGCTTTTCGCAGAAGCTAACAAGTTGAATTACATAAGCGGGGATAGTTGTGGCTTGACACTTGCGCATCATTTTACAAGCTAGCAGGAGGGTACCCATACACACTCCAGGGTCGGCAATAGTGCTGATCAGGAGCCCTCTTGTGTTTCACTCAACATGGTAGTCTTCTCGCACCTTGTTGGCGATCTATTGCTCATACTTCTTGCCAATGCACTCCATGGGATTTGGTCCCTCCATGGGGAGACCAGTGTTGTGGTGAGTTAGGGCGACATCGATGGGAATGCAGTCTTGGATCCATAAGTTGTCGTCATGGATCAAGGCTAGCAGTTGTCGTACAACCAAGTCGGTGATATTTTATCGGCCAAAGTGAGGTATCCGCGGCAAATTTAGTAATCATAAACCCTCTAACCCGCGCGCCCACGACATTGGTACTAACTTTAGCACATAGTCCTCTAGTACTCTTTCGAGATATAGCTCCGATGCCAATTCTGGGAAGGCCTCTAGGTTGGCCAGGTCGTGATTGTCGAACTTAACTGAGGGGAGTCTACCAAATTCTTCTCCAATTATGGGGACTTCATCTGGAATCAGCGGAATTTTCAGATAGGAGCACACAACATCGAGATTCTTGGGTGTGCACACAGAGGGTCTTCTAGGTTGAACATAGGGTGGTAGCCAAGTTAGCGGGGTAGCGAGCTGAGATTCTTCCTAAGCAGACAAAGGTTGCTTCGCTGGGTTAGGCGAGCGTGCCTTAGGCACCTTTCAGGGGGATTGCATGTTCCAAGGCGAGGTGCGTGGCTTCACCCCAGCCCATTTCGTAGTCCTCCCCTGCCCCTGCTCCTGACCTTTCCCCTTACTCTTATTTTTCTCCACCTTCTTCCCCTTGGTCTGTGTGGACACGACCTCTTCGACTTCAGGGGTTACCTCTAATACTTCATCGGATGCTTTCTTAGTAGATGCCACAGTCTGCGATGAATCAGCATGATTGGTCCCAGTCATTCTTGTTCGGAATACGAACTTGGGTTTGCTACTATCAGAGGGGGTAGCATGCTCAGACATGAACAGAGCACAATAGTTACCGAAATTTTCAAGGCACAAGACTTTTAGGACATGCAGAACCCAATTATGAGCTTCCCTCCTCCATTTATAGCTTTGGATAGTGAACAACAGTCATATGGAACTTAGCGGAAACTTACCATCAAGGAAACAGTAAAAAATCCTCAGAAATCGTTGCATTAATTTCCTACTGGTCGCTCCCTCCAATGGTAAATTTGGCTTTTTACCCCGTTGTACTATTCCAACGACTAGTTTTCGTAGCTGTGTATTACCCCTACGTGCCCACCAAACCTTCCCGTGCTCCCTGACTTGCGGTCGACCCCTGCGCGCATAACGGGCCTGCGTGCATTTCTCCTCTTGCCTGCACGTATCCATCCTAATACAGCTACTCCGGCCATATAGTCATGTGGTATGTGCCGAGTTGGTCTGATATGGTTTGAGACGGCTGCCATTAATGTATCCTGGCGAGGGGTCCCCGCGCAGTGTAGCCAATCTCACCGCACCCCCATTTGTAATTTCTGTTACGATATAAGGTCCCAACCAATGTTGGCAGAACTTTCCAGGGTGGCATGCAAACTGGCTGTCATATAACAATACTAGCTCATCTTCTTTAAACAACTTCTGTTGGATATGCCTATCATGCCAGGCTTTTTCCTGGGCCTTATGAACTTGCTGATGAAATTTAGCAATGAATCAATCCTCCTCCAAAGAGACTAGCTGTGTTAAGCATTCCTCCATGATATCGGGCTCCGCCATGTTTGTAAAGGCCATAATGCGCAGACTAGGAATGATATACTCCATGGGCATAATGGCCTCCTTCCCATAAACCATCCAAAACGGCGTTTTCCCAGTCAATTTATTGCACGTGGTCTAATAGGCCCAAAGGACTAATGGGATGCACATGTCCCAATCGCTTCTATCAACATTACAGACCTTGGTAAGCACCTGTTCTAGAATTTTATTAAAGGCTTCTACCATTCCATTTTCCTGCAGGTGATATGGGGTGATTTTTGCATGGTGGATTCAAAACTTCTCAGTAAAAGCTTTAGTTGTGTCATTAATGAAATTTGTATCTCTATCGCTCATCAAGATCTTTGGACAGGCAAGCCTGGTTAAAATATGCTAAAAAATAAAGTGCGCAGTGGTATCTGCAGTGCAATCTTTCACAGCTTGCGCTTCAGCCCATCTGGTTACATAATCAGTTGTAGTGAGGATGTATCGGTGTTGAGTTGTTGGCTTTCAGGGTCCTGACCCAGGTTCGGATTTAAGATTTTCCAACAAACCCCTATACTATTGGACCTTTTGGAAATGACCTACTTTCGCAGGCCAAGGTCTCACCCGAAGTAGTATGGGTGGGTGTTGGAACTAGGTTTCCACACCTTGAAAGAAAGCGGGTAATTAAGGCAGTCCTGTTGAGATCTATCAGGTTCGAACAGAAGCAATCTTATTACCGAGCCTTTAACAGTATAAACAACATGTAAACATAAACAAAGCTACTATTATTAAACAGATCTTAGCAACACCTTCGCATCCACGTGCACATCAGTAATTATCATCACAGAATAACACAGTCACAAATAATTCATGTAACATAGACATAATTGCAGCTAATTCAGATAATGCAGAGGTACTTCAATAGTAAATGCAGCTAGTTCAAGTAACATGGAGATACTTCAATAGATGCTACATTCATTAACATCCAAAACTAAGTTACAACTTAAGTCACAGCTCGTGCACACAGCCAGTGGGATTCACACATAGCAGGACTGAGGATCTCTGCGCACATAGCCAGCAAGATTCCTTACCCAAAACAAATCTCAATAGTTCGTACTTAACATCAATCTTACTTAGCCTTAGACTCAAACTATCTATCCATTTATATCATCATACGCTGCACTATCCTGTGGTCTGCAAACCGTGCAGATTCTAAGTCTACCCTTTGACCCATTACAATATATTGAGGGCTTTGACCCGCCCCAAAGCCCCTGCGCTAGACCAATTACTACAAAATATATATATAAAAAACATAGCTAGGGGATCCCACTCCAACAGGTTGGCTCTCATAGTCCCTGGTAGAAGACAAGTGAAGAATATGGATGTCTACTTACAACCACTGGTAGATGAATTGAAGGAATTATGGGATGGGATAAATGTATATGATGTATCAAGAACCATCACAATAGAGAGGATTTTTACATTATATGGCATATGTGCTTACACGACACATGATTATCCAGGCTTAGGAGTTTTCTCTGCTAAATTACATGTTTATTGATTTTTTTTATATATGTAACAATATTCTTTTGCATATTAGTTATTTAATTCATTTTAATTGTTTTGATCTTCATGATATTCTTTAACGTGCCATGCATATTGTATTCACTAATTTTGCAGGTCTTGTAACAAAAGGGTATTATGGATGTATGTAGAAATTTTAACATAATTATGTATTGCCTGGATTCTCTTGATCTAACAATTATATGCCACTGTTAAATACATAATCCTTCTATTTAAATCTTTGTGGAGATTTAATTGTCAATTGCAAACACATAAAGAAAGAAAAATCGCACATAACACATTTTTTTACTAGGAAATCATAAAGCTAAAACCTCATTATCATATATTATGTATCTATCATGAATCATGAAACAATCTCATACAAAACTCTAATCCAAGAGCTCTTAGTACAATATACAATTGTCTCACAATTTCATAGAAAAATTGGCATAAAAATGCACAAATTTATTGCCTCCTGACAGCTTGCCTCCACTGCGCAATCCCTGAATGAATTTGATCTTGCATTGCCTTCACTGCGCAATCCTCATTGGAATCTCCAATGTGTGTGTGGTTGCAACTGAGAACCCATTAATGTCACAACTAATAGTCAAATTGTCCCTTTCACCTACTTCTCAACTGGGTCTCCACTGGATCTGACGTGCATGTAGTTAGCAGTAGTATTTCTTCAGTTGCATGTGAGACCATTTCTTGTGAATGAATTAAATAATTAATTCACTGATCTCTCACTAGTGTATCTTTAGTTACAACTAGCACAACTGAGTTTAACTCACTTAACTGAATTAAAATAGTTTACAACTCACATAACTACACATCCAACTTTGTTACAATTTCGAATCACTCAGTTATAACTCAGTCCACTTGCATGTCCCACCAACCAACCTTATAACTCGAAATTACTTCAGTCAACTGTTTTGCCACATCAGTTAACTGAAATCAAGTGCTTCGAGAGAATAGATTATTATTTATTGTCTAATTTTTATTAAGGGCTAATAATAATCGACATGCATTCTATTTTTAGACATGCGACCTATAAATAAACTTCGCCCATGCATCTAGAAATAGAATCTCATCTATAAATAGAATTTTCTCAACATTCTAAAAATAGACATACACCTAAAAATAGCCTATGGGCCCCACCTAGTGTAGATGCTTAATTCCTCACTAGGATCATCATCTTTTTGAATCTCAACACTCCCTCTCAACAAGAAAAAGATTATCCTTCACCCCGATCCTATCTCTGTGGTATTCGAATTTGCTCTTGGTGAGCATCTTCATCAGAATATCTACATCTTGAACTTCTGTAGGAATGTACTGAAGCAACATGATCTTTCGCTGCACAATCTCTGACATGATGATACTAGATATATATATGCTTAGATCTATCATGAAACACTAGATTTATTGAAAGTTTAACTTAACTTTGATTATCACAATGAATCACTATAGGATCTAAATGAGAACCAAACAAACCAACCAGGATCTTTCTCATCTAGATAGTCTCACATGCGGCTTGACTTGCTGCCATGTATTCTGCTTCCGCTGAATTGAGTGCCACGAATCTCTGTTTCCTGCTATACCGATAAATAATTGTAGATTTGATACTGAAGACCCCTCTTGATGTGCTCTTTCTATCCGTTGGGCTGCCTGATCAATCTGCATCCGTGAATCCATGCAACTTCACCTCATCCGTCTGTCCGTACCATATACCATACTCATATGTGCCCCTGAGATATCTTAAGACATGCTTGCCCGCCTTTCAAAAGAGCTTGGTAGGCTTAACCATCGCTTGACTAAGCTGGTTCACCGCATAGCATATGTCCGGTCTTGTGTTAACTAAATACATGAGCGAACCCACCAACTGTCGATAGACGGTAGCATCCACTACCTCTCCAGATGTAGCATCCTCTTTCCTCCAGTTTCCTGGAAGAGGAGTATCCATGGGTTTGCAACCCTCCATGTGAAACTTACCAAGTATCTCCCTTGCATACTTGCCTTGAGGCACAAACAGTTCACCTTCTCGCTGCCATATTTCCAATCCAAGGAAATACTGAAGGAGGCCCATATCCTTCATCTCAAACTCTTTGCAAGGTCCTCCTTGCACGAGTGTATCAGTTGCTCATCACTAGTCAGTATTAAATAATCAACATAAAGAAAAATAATTAAAATATTACCCTCCACCACAATCTGGTATAGGTTTGCATCCGCCTCACTCTTGGTGAATCCAAGTCCAGTGAAATAGTTGTCGATCCGACTGTACCAAGCACAAGGTGCTTGCTTCAGCCCATACAATGCTCTTTTGAGTCTGCACATATGCGACTCGCTGTTGAAGATATCAAATCCTTCAGGCTCTCAATGTACACTTATTCCTCAATGATCCCATTAAGGAACATAGTATTCACATCCATCTGATGAATGTGCCAACCCATCTGTGCTGAGAGAGAAATGATGGTTCTTATGGAATAATACCATGCGACAGGTGCAAAGGTTTCTTCATAATCAATCCCCTCGATCTATGAGAAGCCCTGGGCCACAAATCCTGCCTTATAATTCTCAACACTCCCATCAGCGGCTTGCTTTACCTTGTAGATCCATCTTAAACCTACCACTGATTTATCAACCGACCTTGAAACAATTTCCCAAGCACTGTTTCTAACAATGGAGTCATACTCCACCATTTCATCTACCCATGTGGGCTCCTGCATTGCTTCCTGAAAGGAAAATGGCTCAGCCACAATACATTTTCTCATTAGAGCCATGTATCCATTGAATCAGTCAGGGGATTGTCTCTGTCTACACTGTGAAGTAGGGACCCCTACATTCTGTGCCACATCAAGCTTCAGCCTCTCAGCTTCTGTGGTACGCCTTCTACCAGTTTTGATGTTTGGCTCTACGTGAGTGGACTCCTCCACTCCATGAAACTCCTCCTGTGGCTGATCCACATCTAGAGACTCATCTTTGGGAACAAGCAATTCCTCCTCTACATGCAAGTCTAGCTCCCTCTCAAGCAACAACTTCATGGCTTTCTCCTCATTGAATTTTATATCCCGTCGCATCACAGTCATTCCACTGTTTGGAAAATACACATGATAGTTTTGGGGTGTTTTTGTGTACCCCACAAATATCCCAACTTCAGTAGTCGGCTCCATCTTCTTCCTGGTGTTCTTGGTCACATGCACATAAACAGATGAGCCAAAAATATTTAAATGAGAAACATTCAGCTTCTTACCAGTAAAAGCTTCTTCAGGTGTACTCATGCCAAGTACCCTATGAGGACAACGGTTTTGCCCATAAACCACAGTGTTGCATGCTTCCGCCCACAAATGCATTGGTAGGCCCTGATCATGCAGCATTGTTCGTGCAACACCCACGATTGTTCTGTTCTTCCTCTCCATGACCCCATTTCGCTGTGGGTTATGAGGCGCTATGAGTTCTCTTCAAATTCCTTCTTTTCTGCAGAAGTCTTTGAATTCGTTCGAGATATATTCTCCACCATTATTGCTCCATAGAGCCTTCACTTACTTCCCTGAATCTTTCTCCACCAATGCTTTAAACTTACATAACTTTGAAAATGTTTGATCCTTCTTCTACATGAAGTATATTCAACATTTACGAGAAAAGTCATAAACAAAAATAAAATTATACATGTGTTTTGTTGTTGAAGCAACCGAGAATTGTCTACACACGTTTGTGTGAACTCTCTCCAGGATCACCGAAGTAAAGTTCTCCTTTTCATGAAAGATGGATTTTGCATACTTCCCCATAGTGCAACCCTTGCACTGATCTAACTGAGCAAGTGTTCCCATTGGAATTCCAGTAGATATTTATTGTATGACTTTCAAATCTCCATGATGAAGATGGCACAATCGCCTATGCCATAACTCGCTCTCATCTTGGCTCACCACTTTTTATGCCTTGCCCATCATTGCAGCGCAGCCTTCTACCTCTAGCTTTTAGATATTCTTGACTCGAATCCCTATCCTCTTGGCTTAACCCGTTGTTTTATGTCGCAGGAAAGCTTTTCCATCGCTGGAAACAACATCATAGCCTCTGTCCTCCAACATTGCGATTGAGACCAAGTTTTTATTCAGACCTGGAACATGCATAAAATATTTCAACAGAAATGGTTTACCTGACTCCCTCTCAAAGGTAATGGTACCAATTTCGGTCACACTGTATTGTCCATCGTCGCCCATCTCTATATGCATTTGGAGATCCTTCTTCTCCAAGTCACTAAAAAGCTCCTTATCTCCCGTCATGTGGAAGGAAGCACCACTATCAAGATATCACACTGATCCCATTGCACTTGAAACCAAGCATGCCATCAAAGAGAAATCAAGTTCAAATTGCGAGGAAAGGGCCTCACCAGCTGCAACTTCAATAACTTTATTTTTCTTCTTTTTCTATGGGCAGTTAGTGGCGAGTTTCCCATGTCCGTGACAGTGAAAACACTTCACTTTGGAAAAATCCAACATCTTGCCTTTAGCCTCAGATTTTGAGTGGAATTTCTTCCCCTTCCCTTTCCTTGCCTTGGAAGCCAAAGCACAATCCTCTTCATAATCATGCTTTGATGAAGATCCATCTCTGGTGTTCTACCTGAACTCCTCCTGCACTAGATCTAACCACAGTCGTTCCCAATCCGACAGTTTTTCCTGTCCATTGACAAAGTCTTGATAACTGTGCCAACTCTTAGGAAGTCCCAAGAGAGCCAAGCTCACCAAATAATCATCATCAACCATGATTCCCACACTCCCAAGCTCATCCCCACATTAGACAAATTTTTTGAGATACTTAGGAATATTGTCGCTCTTCTCCATTTTGATCTTTCTGAGTTTGTCTTTCAGTGCCAATTTCCTATGGTCGCTGCTGCTTTGGAAAAGATCTGTCAAAGCCTTCCACATAGAAAATGGAGTGTTTTTCCCATGAAGGCTTGAGACAATATGGTCTCTCACATATTCCAACATAATTCTTCTTGTCTTCGCTACTTTCTTTTGCCATGCGTCAAGTAATGTAGCATCTGTCGAAGTGGGATTAGGAACATCACTGTCGATGAATTCCTTCAAGCACCGACTCCATGCTATCCTTCCATGCAATGTAGTTTGAGTTGCCTTCGAGTGCATACTCTAGCTGCAAACCATTGAAATCCTTTTTGATGTTTACTCAACTGTCGCACCAAGAAATTCTTGCAAAAAATTCGAACTATTTCCACCAACAAACTCAGCTACTGCTTCAATTTTGCAATATTTTTTGCTCCGATACCATGTAGAAATTTTAATACAATTATGTGTTTCCCGGATTCTCCTAATCTAAAAATTATATGCCACTGTTAAATACAGAATCCTTCTACTTAAATCTTTGCGGAAATTTAATCGCCAATTGCAAACACATGAAGAAATATCAATCAAACATAACACAGATGTTTTTACCGTGAAACCATAAAGCTAAAAACCCCACTATCATATATTATATATATATCATGGATCCTGAAACAATATCATAGAAAAATCTAATCCAAGAGCTCTCTAAACAATATACAATCGTCTCACACTGTCATACAAAAATTGGCATAAACATGCCCCAATTTACTGCCTTCTGACAGTCTGCCTCCACTGCGAATCCCTGTTGATCACAATCCCTGAATGAATTCGATATTGCCTTCCCTTGACTGTGTAATCCTCTTTGGAATCTCCAATGTGTGTGTGGTTGCAACTGAGCACTCACTAATGTCACAACTGATAGTCAAATTGTCCCTTTCACCTACCTCTCAACTGGGTCTCCACTGGATCTGACATGCATGTATTTAGCAATAGTATTTCTTCAGTTGCATGTGAGACCACTACTTGTGAATTAATTAAATAATTAATTCACTGATCTCTCACTAGTGTATCTTTAGTTACAACTAGTTACAACTAGCACAACTAAGTTTAACTCACTTAACTGAGTTAAACTAATTTACAACTCACATAACTACACATCCAACTCTGTTACAACTTCGAATCACTTAGTTATAACTCAGTCCACTTTCATGTCCCACCAACCAACCTTAGAACTCGAAATTCCGTTAGTCAACCAATTTTCCACATCAGTTAATTGAAATCAAGTGCTCCAAGAGAATATATTATTATTTATTGTCTAATTATTATTAAGGGTTAATAATAATCGACATGCATTCTATTTTTAGACATGTGATCTATAAATAGACTTCACCCATGCATCTAAAAATAGAATCTCATCTATCAATAGAATTTGTACAACGATCTATAAATAGATTCCCGCTATAAATAGAATTTTCTCAACATTCTAAAAATAGACATACATCTAAAAATATCCTGTGGGCCCCACCTAGTGTAGGTACTTAATTTTCGCTAGGATCATCATCTTGTTAAATCTCAACAATGTAAATGTTGTGGACCTTCTCTGAAAGCTAGATGGTGCAACGACCTATGAAAGCCAGTGTATGACTGCTCCAGCATATTCCTCCAAGAAGAACACCCTTATAGAAGAGCAACATCTACTTTTAATGGTAAACGGGAGAGAATCCAAAGCCCTGCAATAACGACACTAGCTAAATGGCTTAAAGAATATAAGAGAGAGAAGGAGAAAGATTTCATATAAATGTTCGATTCAAATGGAGAGCTTATGTTATAAAATCAGCTCTAAAAATAGAAGAAAAGAGAGATCAACACCTTAGAAATCAACCACTTCAAGGGGGAAACCTCCAATACATTACATAAATGAACAATCCTTGGATAATACAAATGAAAAAACCTACTTTCTATATATAGGAGTCCATGGGGGCCACAATATAATCCTAGTTGACCTAAAAATAATAATGTAAGGGCACAATAATAACAATATGGGGGTTACAGGGGTACAACAATAACAATAAGGGGGCTACACTAACAATAATAAGGGGATACACTAGTATTATAGGGACCTAACATGCCCTTCTCCTTCAAAAAAATGTTTTCCTCAACACTTGAGTAGCTCTAGATGCTTCTGTATAAAATTCTCATCCTCCCATGTAGAATCTTCAGTGGGCAAGTTCTTCCAGTTGATGAGATACTCTGAAATTGATCGATTTTGTAGCTGTCGAGTTCTTGTTTCCGTGATTGTTTCAGGTTCCAATATGATTTTTCCTTCCTCATCAAGTTCTAGCAATATTTTTTGAACTGGAATTTTGTCACCTATAACCTTCTTTAAGCATGAAACATGGAAAACTGGATGCACTCGCGAAGAAGCAGGAATCTCCAATTTGTATGCCATAGTACTAATCTTTTGCAACACCTTGTAAGGACTATAGTATTTTGGCAATAATTTATTATCCTTCTTAGTTTTCTTGAGGGACATTTGTTTGTATGGTTATAGTCGTTCAAATACCCAGTCTCCTACATCAAAACTTCTCTCGCTGCGATGTTTATCTTCCTATTGTTTCATTAGATTTTATGCAAAATTGAGGTTATCCTTTAAGAGTTGGAGAACTTGTGGTTGATGCTCAATGTGATCTTCCACTGCTTGCACCTTAGAATTTCCTCTTAAAGATGATGTGATGGACGATGGATGATATACATAAAGTGCCACAAATGGGGTCATTTTTGCTGCATTATGGAAAGAAGTGTTGTACCACCATTCAACCATAGGTAACCACTTGACCCATTGTGTTTGTTTATCAGATACAAAACAACGAAGATATCCTTCCAAACATTTGTTCACTATCTAAGTTTGACCATCAGATTGTAGATGATAAGATGAGTTATGAGCTAGTTGAGTGCCCATTCAAGAAAATAAATCCATCCAAAAATTTCCAATAAAAATGGGATCTCTGTCGCTTACCATAATCTTTGGGTTTCCATGTACCTTTTGAATTGTTTCCATAAATGCAGTGGTAATTGTACTTGCTTTAAATGGATGATATAATGAACAAAAGTGTGCATACTTGGTAATTCTATCAACTACCACCATGATGACGCTATTTCCTTCGGACTTAGGTAAACCTGTGATAAAATCCATTGAAATCTCTTCCCAACGTTGGCTTGGAATGGATAAAGGCTGTAGAAGACCCGAGGTCTTAATTGTCTCAACTTTATTTTGCTGACAAACCAAAAATTTTGCCACAAAATTTTCTATATTAGATTTAAGGCCATCCCAAAAAAATTCTTTCTTCACCCAGTGGTAAGTTTTTAAAAATCTTGAGTGTCCTCCTAAAGGAGAAGTGTGCAATTCCAAAAGAATCTTTTTTTTTTAATTGGGAATTCTTACAAAAATATAAGCGATATTTGTACCATAAGGAATCATTTTTACAACTAAATGTATCAGATTTACTAGGATCTTGCTTCAAATTTTGAATGAGTGTCCACACTTCTTCATCCTTCTTCCATTCATCCCTTGCTTCGATTATCCAATCTGGTTGGATAATAGAAATTGCACAAAGCAATGCTTCCACCTCTTCATCCTTTCTTGAGAGTGCATCTGCAACAACATTTAGCTTCCCTTTTTTGTAGATGATTTCAAATTCATAACCCAAAAACTTTGAGACCCATTTTTGCTGCTCTTCTGAAGATAGTCTTTGTTCCAAAAAGTGTTGGAGACTATCATGATCAGTTTTAACCTTGAAGTGCCTTCCCATTAGGTAAGGTTGCCATTTATTTAGTGCATGTAGTATTGCTAACATTTCCTTCTCGTAAATAGCTTTCTGTAGATACTTTCCTTTGATTAGACAACTTTCAAAAGAAATGGGTCTTCCTTCTTGCATTAAAACAACACCAATTCCATTTCCTGAGGCATCACATTCCACAATAAAGGTTTTTGTGATGTCTGGCGTAGCTAAGACCGGTGCTAGGCACATTTCCTATTTAAGATGTTTAAAGGCCTTAGTTGCTTTAGGAGTCCATGAAAATGCATCTTTCTTAAATAATGTTGTTAGAGGCGCTGCTATTCTCCCACAATTCTTAACAAACTTGCGATAATGCCCTATTAACCAGAGAAATCCTCGCAATTGCCTTATGGTTGTGGGGATTTTCCATTCCTTAATGGATTTAATTTTGTTAGGGTCTACCTTAACACCCTCGTGAGATACAATATGACCCAGATATTCCAGCTCTTGTACTCTAAAGAAACATTTGGATGTTTTTGCATATAATTGTTTCTCCTCCAATAGTTTGAGAACCCTGTCAACATGTTGAACATGATCCTTCCAAGACTTGTTGTAGATTAGTATGTCATCAAAAAATACTAGAACACATTTTCTAAGGAAGGGTTTGAAAATGGAATTCATCAACCCTTGAAATGTAGAAGGTGCATTGGTAAGGCCAAAAGGCATGACCAAAAATTCATAATGACCCTCCTGAGTTCGAAATGTTGTTTTCGGAATATCTTCAGTCTTCATTCTAATTTGATGATATCCTGAACGAAGATCCAACTTGATAAAATAAATTGCGCCATGTAATTCATCCAATAATTCATCAATCACAGGAATGAGAAATTTATCTTTAATAGTGAGCTTATTTAGCTTCCTATAATCCAGACACATGCGCCATGATCCATCCTTCTTGTGCACCAATACTACTGGAGCAGAGAAAGAACTTTGACTAGGTTGAATTATACTAGCCTCTAGCATTTCTGCAATCATACGTTCAATTTCTCTCTTTTGGACATAAGGATATCTGTAAGGCCTGATGTTGGGAGAAACACCTCCTGGAACCAAATGAATAGCATGATCATGATCACGAATAGGTGGGAGTCCTTTGGGAGTATCAAACACCTTGGAATGATTGTTCAAGAATTTTTGGAGATATGGAGAAATAAATGATTTTGATGTTGGAACTTCTAGTGAGAATAATTGTGCAATTACACTTCGTTGTTCTTTCTTCAGAAGCTTTGTCATGAAATTAGAGCTTATTATCTTTCTCGGCTTCCCTGCGATACCCTGTAATTCGATTTATTTTCTTTTTGAAAAAAATTTCAAGAAATGTTCTCGAAAATTAAAAGCTATCGTCCCCAAAGATTGCAACCATTGTACTCCTAGTACAACATTAGCACCTCCCATTGGAATGGAAAGCATTGGACTATTCAATACATATTCCCCCATGGTTAGCTTGATATTATGACATTTTCCAGAGCAATTTATAGTTCCTCCATTTGCAACCATCACTTGACATTCTGGTGCTGTGTATAGGAAAAAATTCAGCTCCTTGGCTACCTTACAATGAATAAAATTATGGGTACTACCCAAATCAATCAACAATATTACCTATTTCTTCTTGATATGTCCTTCTATCTTGAGAGTTTGAGGAGTGGTAATTCCTGCCAATGCATTACACGATATGGTCGGACTCATTGGTTCTTGGTGTATATCCTCTTCTTTTGAAGTTTTTTGTTCATTTTCTTCCTCCTCTTCACAATCTATGTAAAATAATTTCTTCTCAGCACACTTATGACCTTTAGTGTATTTTCTATCACAACTGTAGCAAAGCCCTTTTGCTCTTTTTTCTTCCAATCGTTGTGGTGTCAACCTTGGAGGTTGTGGAAGTCTAGGAGTAGCAACACTTCCATCTTTATAGATGTGAGTGGTAGGCTTCCTTGTCGCCATAATTTTACATTCAATTTTTCCCGCCAACCTGAATGCCTTCTCCAATGAATCAGGTTCTCAAACGTGAACTTCATGTTGGATGTTATCCTTTAAAGTCTATATGAAGACATCAATCCTATGTTTCTCTCGAATATCAGTTACCCTTATATTCAATTTTTGGAAGTCCTCAATGTGCTCCACCATTGAACCCTTTTGTTCGAGATTTATCAGTTGGCTAAAGAAGGTGTTGCTCTTTGTATCCTCATAATGTGCTATCATTTCCTCCATAAAAATTGACCAAGTGACAATTTTTTTATGGGAGCAAAGCCATCGATACCATACAAATGTATTTTGTTCTAAATGTAAAGTACTGATAGCACCTTTTGTGTGTTTTGCACATTATTGAGATCAAAATATTGCTCCATCTGTAGTATCCATGTTACGGGATCCTTTCCATCAAACTTCCTCATATCCATCTTTGGAATATGTTGGTTCTTCCATCCAAAATTACAGAGTTTATGAAATCGATTAACATTTATTTTATTCTCATCATGAGTTTCCTCTAATATCTTTTCACCATTAGGAAAATTTTCTTGTATCAACTTTGTCAAACCTTCCATGTCTGCTTTTAGATCATTCTTCATGTTTTCCATTTTAGCTTCTATGTCATCCATATTAGATTTCATGCTAGCTTCCATGCCTTTCTTAAAACCATTCATATTATTCTTCAAACCATCCATATTATTCTTCACACCATCCATCTTCGCTTCCACGCCTTTCTTAAAAACTTCCATTTCATTTTTTGCTGCTCTTTGCGAGAGCGAAATTTGGTGCACTTGCTCTTGTAATTTTGATAGATGCTGTGCAATTCTTCATCTTCATGAGACATGGTAAGTGTCCCGAGGGCTTAATAGGTGTTGAATTCTTTTTAGGAGGCATCTTGGAACTAATGCGTATCTATGCTCAATAGGTCCTTGGAATCACTTAAAACTAATTTTTCAAACAAGACTTATGCAATTTGAAAAAAATACACACCTTTTCTAGATTTTGAGGAGCTCGATATTGAAACTCAATTATCTCCGTAATTGTGGATCTTCAAATATCTTAAATTTGGTCCTGCAGTAGCCCTCTGAATCTTCTTTCGAATGCCACGGGTCTGACCTAATTTGAATACTTAAAGACAAAGTTATGCCCAATCTCTCACAATGACCTATTTATGGATTGGTTCAGTAGAGTGAACTTGTATGACGTTCCACGTGTCTCTGTTTCCTTTTTCGACTCTGAAATTTCTACACAGGAAACTACAGTCTGTGTACTTGCGGCCAAGTTTTACATAATTCCAATTTGATGCTGAAAAGAGAGAGTTATGATGATTTTCCCCACGGTCACCTCTTGAGATGAAATTAAAGACTTCAAAACATCCCTAACTTCATAGACCATATCTCCGAAAATATTTACGAATCAAGCTACGAAATTTTTCCACGACATTCCTCGGGATTTCGGTTTCACTTTGTGTAAACATTTTTAGCTTAATGCCGTGTAGAAAAAAATATTATAACAAAAAATCCCGATGACACATTTAGGTCAAATTCATAACCTAGAAAAATCCTAACTTGCATAGATCATATCTCCGAAAATATTGCGAACTAAGCTCTGAAATTTTGCGACGATGTTCCTCAGGATTTTGGCTTTGCACCCTAAAAAATTCATATTTTGAACCTTAGTAGAAAAAAAGTTATAGCGAAAATGCCACGATGACTTGTTTGGAGCAGCGAAACCCTAGAATCTCAAAGCTCTGATACCAAATGTTGTGAAACCAGCTCCAAAAAGAGAAGAAAAGAGATATAAATGCCTTAGAAATAAGCCACTTCGAGGGGGCAACCTCCAATACATTACATAAATGAACAATTCTTGGATGATACAATTCACAAAACCTCCTTTCTATATATAGGAGTCCATGGGGCCATAATGTAATCCTAGTGGGGCCACAATGTAATCCTACCCGACCTAACAATAATAATGTAAAGGCACAATAATAAGAATATGGGGGTTACAGGGGTACAATAATAACAATAATGGGGGCTACACTAACATAATAAGGGGATACACTATTAATATAGGGACTTAACAACTTAAACATTAGGTAGTCAAGGAATTCTTCGACACCTATGTTGAGAAATTTCCCATTGGGATGAAAAGGAAATCTATCTTTTATAACCTCCCATATTGGAAGCATCTTAAGATTACCCACTTATTAGATCCCATGCATATATTTAAAAATGTTTCATATTCTCTATGGAGGCTCATATCATCGAAACAAAGTAACACATTGGCTGTTAGGAAATATGTTATTACTTCAAAAACTAAAAAGAAACATTGGCCAAGACGATTAGAGAGTACAGGATCAGAGGCAGGCGTTGGTCCCTCTAATTCATGGTATTTCAAAGAAGGTGATGTTCCATGGATTTTTAAAAAATATTATCTTTCTTTGGAAAATGAAGTTATGATGGGTGTGAGGATGCCATATTCATACGGGTCTTCACTACAGCGTTGCGTCACCGTGGATGACCATTTTTTGGGGTTGAAATTGCATGACCATTTGAATCTTCTAAGAGTACGTATAATCTCAAAAGCATGATTTTATTATTTGTTATATTAATAAATTTTATCCCATGCAGGGATCATAAAACATAAATAATTTTGTATATTATTGCACGTGTTTGTAACTTTGTTGTGTCATTATCCTTTGTTTGTGCGTGGGTGTGTGAAACATGAATTCCCCCAAGACCTAGGACGTGCCGTATCTAAATTAGCTGCATTTGTACGTTGGATCACGTCAAAGGAGATTCATGTGGTTAGCATTCCACAGTGGCATCAAGAGATAGTTGAGATTGTTTGTATGTTTGAGGAAGAATTCTTGACAAGTTTCATGGACTTGCAAGTTCAATATTTCTGATACCTAGTAGATGAGGTTGAATTAGTTGAGGTGGTTTCTTGTCGTTGGATGTTCTTCTTAGAGGTACATGAAGAAATTGAAAGGTTTACTCGACAAGGGGTAATACATTGTCTATGGCGAGGAGAAGTTACATATCATATGAGTCTTTCTATTATGCCAGTGAGTACATCAAGAAGATCTACAACACATCAGGTGTGGTGATTTGGGACAATGAAAGGGATGAAGACAAAAGAGAAGGGGAGCTTCTCCAAACGAATGGAAAAAGATGCTTGATAAAGAGTAAGAGACTTATAATTTTTCAAATTTACACAAAGTAAATATTCACATTAAAATTTGATATAATGTATAGTTTGATCTGATATGTACTATATGTCGGTTATATTTCATCATCGAATGCAGAAATTGAAGTAATCAATAAATTTTTTCTTTACAATTCTGAAGTGACACAACTGTGGGTCGCATTGTACGAAAAAAGAGGATGAAATGGGACAGTGTCAGGAAAGAATTGAGATGGTTGAATGGTAGAAGCATGCCTTATCCTGATCATTTAAAAAAAATATGCTAATTATATGCCCCAACAGTTGGTTCGTTGACCAAGTCAGAGAGAAATACAGTGCAACCGGTTCGTTGAAAAGGATGTGCTAAACGTAGGGATTGGGTGCAACAACTCGGTAATAATATATTTATGTACATTTTAAATTTAATAATGAACCTTTGAAATGTAACATACATATTTTATATATTTTAACAATTGGGTTATTAGACACATGACACTATGATTTTTTAGCTTTTTTATAGGTGCATTTTTTCCCATCTATGTGGGCATATGGACACCATTTTCACACAGAAAATGCTGATGATGGATACATGACACAAGAATATGGAGGGGAAGTTGAGTTCGATCAATCTATTCGAGCTAACCACCGTGATCAAAACCTAGTATGAGGGACGTTAGGTTACGTCAAAAAGATACAAGAGATCATTGAAGCAGACTTATATTCTTTCCAATGTGTTATTCTAGGTGCAAGTGGTGGGACACATTTGATCGTAATAATGTAAAGGAAGATTGCAATAATAGGCTGATATGTATCAACTCTAGAAATATTTGGGATGAAGCTAAGGAGCCTTATGTTTTCCCCAAACACTGCAACTTGGTATTTTTTACCCAGATGTGTTGGATAGGGATTGGTGGTTCGTATTGAGATATGACCCTAGATCAAAACATATTTTTGATAACAATAGTGTTATCATGCCAAGCAAGCTGGAAAATAATGAGGTTGATGAGAACGTAAAGTGATATGGTACATGTGTTATTTCAACATTTATACTATTTAAGATGAGTTTTTATAAAGAAGAGGACTTAACCTTATAACTAAGACTCTTTTTTTCCAAACATTATAATATGTATTTTGAATTAATTGGTTTGCATTGTGTTAATGTTAAAATCATTTCACTTGATAATTTGCAATTATGTTGATCTCGAAAACAATGGCGCACTATACCAAGTTCTTTTTTTTATGTCAATTCCTAAAATAATACAACTACTTGATTGCGTTAAATGTGTGTGAATGATATCTTCAAAATGTATACTGTTATTTTTGGTATGTAAGATCATAATAAAATAATGATAATTCTAAACATGAATTTATTTGCATTATTTTCTAAACTTTATTATGTTACAAAAATTCATATTATTAATCTAGATTTATTATTTTACAGTTATTTATATTCATACAAATTTAGAAATTTACAATTATGGTAATTAAACAATATTTACGGTATACATTTTACTTACAGTGGTAGTTATGGTTCAAGATTGACAATTAATTTACAATTTTACACTTTTACAAATTTACAAATTTACAAATTTTAATAAAATTGAATGATGACAATACATACACCTAGCATTTGCACCAAAAGGGTTCAAAGAAATGCCAATAGAACTGTAGATGAATGTAGAGTGACGCAGAGGTAGTAATGTATGAAACAAGGATGTGGACATGAAAGGCATGAGGAATCACGAGGCTAAAGTATTGGTAAGGTAGAGCTTTCCAAATAGTTAAAAGTGCATTATAGAATCTGCAATATATCATATTTATATCACCCAACCCATAACTAAACTAGAAGTAATCTTCGAGGATATATCACTCTGATATTCTACCATTTTTTTATGAACAAAATCCCGAAAATTATGATGAGAATTTGTTTGGACGAGAGAGAAAAAAAATAGTTGAGAAACAAGCATTTCATAGGGTTCTCACAATCCTAAACAAATTGAATTAGTCTCCTTCTTTGCTGCAATTTAAGGAACCCCTAAGTATTTTATCATGGTGTGATTTTGGATGGGCAACAAGTGGATTACTTGCTCCAGTTCTTGTTTCAAAGTTTAGAAATGAAGCTTAGAGGACTAGATAGGTTGAAAATGACAACAATTTGTTTTCAAACAAAACATAGAAAATTTGAAAACATGATGCTTATTGAAATTTCAAGGAAAAGAAAAAATGATATACTCAACTCCATTTTATTGTTATAATTCATCTCCATCTTCAATAAACTTAAATTAAATTAAATAATTACATACTTTTGTATGTGATAATTAAATATAAAATAAATAAATATATGTAAATTCATTTTAAATATGGATTTATCAAGCATATAAAAATGTTAAATTTATTAATACATAATTTTTTAATATAAAGAAATTAATACATAATAAAGCATTAAATAATATATATGTATATTAAAAAACCTCATTATTTTTCATTTTCTATTTTTTAAAGGAGGGAAGAAATCAATGTATCTGTAAAGTGAGTTGTTATGTTGTTGGTACCAAGCCAACCCAAATGTATATTCAAGAGTTCATAAGACTCAAAACCAACATAACAATATTCAAGACATTATAATTCATCCTGTTACTAAACAATTTTTGAACCTAGTTAGAGAATATAACAACCATTATACCCAACCCTATATAAATCAAATTGACAAAATTTAATTTTTTTAATATCCAATAAAAGTATATTTAAAATAGATTGTAAATATTATCACTCAATTATAATACTTTTATTATTTCTTTTTAAATTTATAATCCAATTTTTCTTATATTTTTTTATTTGAATTAAATCATATTTAATTTGTTATCATATTTAAATATAATCCATATTAATCTACATACATTAACGAATTACTAGAAAGATATATTATTGATAGAAAATTTACTAAAACAAATATTATTTAACAATTTAATATATAATTGTTATCATTTAAAAGGTTCATTTTAACAACTTGAAAAATTCATCTAAATAATTTCAATATTAAATTTATGCTCTTTCATGAGCATAAAATAAAATCGTTTTTACATCATTTTTAAAAATATATATATATATATATATATATATATATATATATATATATATATATATATATATATATATATATATATATATATATATATAAGTAATTTAAATATAGTTATAATAAAAAAAAATATAAAATAATTAAATAATAAAAATATATAGTTTAATTGTTTTATATTTTCTTTTTTACTAAAAATTGAATAGATAGCTTTACTTGAGACTAAGAGTTTTCTTTATTTAATTTGTAATTTTAGAAAACATAAGTAAATACAATTTTTAAAAAAACTTTTAAATCAATTCTAATAATTTTTCTATTCAATTTCAAATAATATTGATTGTAAAATAAATTTAAAAATACAAAAATTTAAAGCATTTAAGCTATGTTTATAATAAAAAAATTCTTAACATTGTATTAAATCTCAATCAAATTCCCTTAAAAACTAGTAGCATAAAGATAATAATGTTGATTTGAAGTATTAAAGATTATTGATATCATTAGATAAACCAATCATATTTAAATTTTAAAAAATTAATAATATAATTAAATATATTTTAAAATAATGTATTATAAAATTACCATTAACCCTAATTTTAGTATTATTATTTTTATTATAATTACCATAAAAAACACTATTTACATTGCCAAAATAAAAACAAAATTATAAATATATCATTTGAAAGTTTATTATGAAATGAAAAAGATTATACTTATTATTGTATTAAGAACGTAAATCATGAAAAATGATTTATTTTATAATAGCCTATATGATGATGATTAATGTCCTCTAAGATCTCTATAATTCATTGGTCATTAAGAAGATAAGAGTATAATTGGAAAAATTTAACATTTTATTTCTATACTTAAGAAGAAGTGACATACCGGATAACCATAGTTTTGCTAAGTTAACAAAAAAAAAAAAAAAGAAAAAAAAAAAAAAACCTAATAAATATTTTGAAAACTAAATAGAATGTGAGGATAAGATGGAAAATCTAGGAGGAAGTGTTTTCCATTTTCAGCTCTCTTTTGATTGTATAGGAGATAGACTCTTTCATCACAAGACATTTTGGGAATTGACAAATGCCCAATTTCACTATAAATCTCATAAAAAATCATCTTTATTTTGACAATAATACTAATCAAAGCCAAAAATATAATTTTGATTTTCGAAATTAAAGTTTATCACCTCCTTTTAATATATCCATTAAATTTTAATTTGAAATGATATATAAATACTAAATTTTTTTTATAACTTATTAATTCATTAAAAAAATTATAAATATTAAATGATATATCCCAAAACGAAATTTATTAAATAAAAATCACTATTAACAATATTATTAAAACATATTATATATAACTCACACAACTATAACATTAATAATCCAAAAATAATGTATTGATCTTAATTAAATATATAAAATTACAAAAATATAATAAATTTAATATGTCATCCATCATATATATAAGTTTAATGTGATTATCAAATATATACATTTATCAATTTAATAAAATTATCAAGTTTTTAAAATGTTAAGTTTAATGATTTTATGGTAGGCTTCTTGATGCCCAAGAGCATTGGAATTGATTTTTGAAGGTTGTTTGACGGAAATAACCAATGGTCCGACATAGGTAAATGAAAGACGTGTTCAGCATCCATTTAATGCCTAGTCTTACACATGTACGGATGAAACACAGTGACGGCCTAAGAACCTCTATGAGATTTGTATTTTTGCAAAAATCTAGAAGCTAAATCAAAGGAAGAGTAAATGCAAGGAGGACATTTTGTTTCCCCTTCATGAATCAGATGAGTTGGAATCGTACTATATTAACAGACTCAAGCATTTTGGCATGTTCTGAAAATTATATTTGGTTCTTCAACACGGTTACTTTGGTCGGACACGATTTATCGGTGATCATCGATTTTCTTGATGGAAAAAATTGATATAAATTATGGTTTCAAGGACACGAATCTCGATATTAAAATTTGAATTGCAATTATGTACCGTGTGTAAATTCGTATCTCAAGTTATTTCTTTAATGATATTGCAGATCACAGAGTGAGATAACAGGAAAAATACGCTTAACATTCTTGAACGGACCCTATCATATCTGAGCGCAAAAAAGTTTCTAGTTCTTCGGTTTCTAACGGCTCTAGAATTCGAAAGGGATAAAGAAACCATTGTGGAAGAAGTTTTTGAAGGAAACATCGCGACTAAATCCACGGAAGAATGGCTAAAGCAGGCAGAAGACCTGGTTCCATTGGCTGTAGCTACAATTGGAGATGTTAAAGATTTTATTGGAAGATGGAGGAATATCTCCAAAAGAGTGGAGCAAATTCATTCAATGCCGTCGGACTTGGAAAGCCATCCCTATTTCACGAAAAATTCCCTGTGCAAGGAAAAATTGCAAGTTGTGGTAGTTACTCTCCAGCAAACAACAAAGTTGGCAACTAATTGTGTGGACCATAATTATGACCGAAAAGTTCATATCCAAAGAAACCTGGATGTGTTGGCTGCCAAAATCGACCTGAATCTTCATGGCTGCGGTCTCTTGGTGAAAACGGTGTATTAGGAGAAGCAACCATTCCTTTAATGCATACCAGGTATGCATCCGGGGCAAAGCGTGAAGCAATACAATACAGCATAAGGGAATTTCTCGTTCGCCTCCAAATCTAAGCACAAAGGCCTGGACAACCTCATAGAAATGATGAACAAAGACGATAAAAACATTTTGGTCGCGTCGGGTAAAATCAGTGTCTTATTGATATTTGAACTGGTCAACAAGGGTGGGGGTGTCTTATTGATATTTGCACTGGTCAACGAGGGTGGGGGTGACACTGTTGAGATTCACCAGAGGATGATGAATGTCAACAATGTCCCCAACAACAACTCCACAATAGAATGTCTATCGACATAATTACAATTACAATTTTACAATTTCACAATACAATTATAATAACAATTTTACAAATATTTTACATACAATTACAATTAGAACTAAAATTATAATTATAATTAGAATTTCATTTACAATTACAATTATAATTAAAATTACAATTACAATTTTACAATTCTACATACAATTAGAATTACAACCCTGATGCATACAATTAAAATTACAATTTTACAATTTTAATAAAATTGAATCATGGCAATACATACAATTACAATTACAATTTTACAATTTCACAATACAAACCTCCCACGCCTTCCCTTGGCGGATTAGATGTCCAAAAAAAAATGGAGTTGTTTACTTAGGCGGAGGAATTGACCATATGGTCAAAATTGGCCAGAATTTGGGCAAAACAAATTTAAGAAATCTTCTGTAGTAGTGTTTGAATCATGTTTTTGATGGTGGAAATGGATTCAACACCATCAAAAACCTTGAGGGCACCCAAAATATTGAAGTTAGATAGCTATAACCTAGATTTATAAAAATCCCTGTTAGATTTTATTAAAATCTTACTATAATTTCCATGATTTTAAGAGCAAAAAAGTAGTCTACTTAGACTACGGCAAAAAAATAAAAATAAAATAAAATAATAATAATAAAAATAAAAATAAAAAAATAAAATCTCACGGTAAAACCTCCTTTGAAGCACCTCAGATTGGCTCATTGATTGAAAATTTCCATGAGGCAGTCAATGGGTTGGAAAAAAAGAGAAAAATAAAATATCCTACGTGAAAAACTCCTTTGAGGCGCCTAGGCAGACCTACTAGTTGAAAATCTCATTAAGACAGCGAGTAGGTCTAAAGAAAAAAATGAAAGAAAAAACAAAACAAAAAAATGGAAAAAAGATGAAATAAAAAAGAATTGTTTTTCCATTTTCATACATGTGTTTGCATAACTAAAAGAAATAGGTCAGCACCACAAAAGGAGAAAAAGAAAGAAATGAGCAATGAGTAAAGTAAAAAATTCAACCTTGAGTTTCCTACCTTATGTGAAAACTGCTCAGGAGGGACCAAGGAACCCTAAACTAACTGACACAACCATTCCTTTTGGAACCGGACATGCAATGAGTGCCGAAACATACTCATTGATCCTTGACTTTATGGAAATTGACCTCATAAACTCATGAATCTGACAACAACTTTGTCAAATTTTGTATGATGTGGACAGTGACCTTTAGCCTATGACAACAATCAATTCATAGGCTAAACTGTTGCTCAAAAGCTGAAAATGAATGAATGAGATAAAGACATCTGATTTCAAAATCCTAAGATGCTAACATGTGACATCTAGTTTCTTACTTGAAGAAACTTCTTCTTGTGTACTCATCCTGATAATATGGTGAGGACCCTTGTTCTGCACATATACTGTTGTGTTACATGCTTCAGCCCATAGGTGCAACGGTAGGCCCTGATCATGCAACATCGCCCGTGCATCTCCCATAATAATTTTTTTCTTCCTCTCAACCACCCCATTCTGATGTGGGTTATGGGGTACTATTAACTCCCATCTAATTCCTTCTTTTGAAAATGAGATCTTGAACACACATATTCTCCACCATTATCACTCCTAAGAGCCTTCACTTTCCTACCAGTTTCTTTCTCAGAAAGTGCTTTAAATTCACAAACTTTTGAGAATGTCTGGTCTTTCTTTTGCATGAATAATATCCATCACTTACGTGATAAATCATCTACAAATATAACGTAATACATGTGCATGGTCGTGGAGGCTATCGAGAACGGTCTCCACACTTGTAAGTGAACTCTTTCAAGGATTTCTTGCACTCGACTGTCCTTATCATGAAAGGTGGCTTTGGTGTATTTCCCTAGTTTACACCCTTTGCATGTATCTTGTTGCTCTAGTGCACCCTTGGGAAGTCCTGTAGAAATCTATTACATGATCTTCAAGGCTCCATGTTGAAAATGGCCAAGTCTCCTATGCCATAATTCACTTATGTCTCGACTATACACCTTGCCTGCTCTTGTGCTCAAAGCAGCATAGTCTTCTACATCTAATTGTAGAGGCTCTTCACTCAAACCCAAATCTGCTTCAGTTGTTTCGTGGCGATATGATGAAGGAAAGCCTTTCCTTTGCTAAATATCACATCTTAGCCACGATCTTCCAAACTAGAAACTGAAAATAAATTCTTCTTCAGATCTGGAACATACATGACATTTTTTAACGTGAGAGGAGAACTAGAATCCCTCTGAAAAGTAATTATACCAATGTCGATTACGTTATACATTCCATCATATCCAATCTCGATGTGCATCTGGAGGTCCTTCTCCTCCAAGTCACTGAAACATTCTTTGTTACTTGTCATATGGAATGAGGCTCCACTATCTAGATACCACACACTACCCATCACCGATGTTACCATTCATTCAATGAGGGTGAAATCCAACTTGAATTTTAAAGCAAGAGCTTCACCTGTCACTCCTCGTGAAGGCTTCTTTACGTCCTTCTTGTGCGAACACTTCGTGGAATAGTGTCCCAGCTCATGACAGTGAAAACATTTAATATTCGACAAGTTCTTCTTCTTGCCCGCCTAACTGGAATTTCCCTTTCTTTGCCTTTCCATCCAAGGCACAGTTCTTCTCATCCTCAGTCATGGAAGAGGTCCTCTCTCTAGTGTTCCGCTTGAACTTTTCCTGCATCCTGGTAGTTGTGTCAGCTCTTGGGAAGGCCTAGAGGTGCTAGGTTGACAAGATCATCTTCAACAATAGTAATACCAACACTCCCAAGTTCATCACAACATTGTGTGAACCTACCGAGTTACTATGGTGTTGTTTTTACCTTCTGCATTTTGATATTATGAAGCTTATCTTTTTGTGCCAGCTTCTTGTGGTCACTACTATTCTGGAACATTTTTTTTAATGTTTGCCACATTGCATATGGATTTTCCTTCTCGTGGAGACTCAAGACAATATGATCTCGAACTCCCTCCAATATGATACTCCTAGCCTTGGATACATTCTTCTTCCATTCTACTATATTCTGTGCATTAGCGGCTATTGGTTTAGGAACATTGCTATAAATATATTCCTTCAACCCATTATCTTCCATGACTGCTTCCCTTTGGTCCCTCCAAGAAATGTAATTCGAGCTACCCTCAACGGAATTCTCGAGCCTTAGACCATAGAATGCTATCTTGATCTTGCTTCTAGCTCTGAAGAATAGATCTGCAAAACTCATTCCATCTACAAAGATGACTTCAAATTCTCTCCTATGATATGATTATAGCTCTGATACCATGTAGAAATTCCTTGTATATTCAAACTACTAATTGTAAATTACTAAAAAAATTAACTGGAATCTACTCTACCAATTGTGGAAACAATTAAAAAATCGTGAAATCATGAAGCATACAAGAGAAAGAATTAAATCACACATTACACAATTATTTCTTAGGGAAAGCCACAGCTAAAAACCCCTCATATCTTTATATTGCATTAGTCAAAAAATATGAGAATATTACAGTGCTTTGCTCAAGCCCGAGCAACATCTGCACTATATTTATCTATCTCATTGCTTCCTAGACAAGCCTTGACCAATACTTAACCAATTGTATGTAATATCCCAAAATTAGGATTGCATAGCAAGCCTGTTGGAATAACGCACTCCTGAGAATTCAGTGCACTGAAATGAGTTTGCAGCTCTGGATCCCTTAGATCATCTCATATAAGATCTAAATCCAAAAGGAGAGAAAAAACAAATCAAACTAGGTGGGTTAAACAGATCTCCCACAACCTAGTCTAGCTGAAAAACACCCAAAGAGAGGGGCTGCAGCTATATGCAATGGAATGCTTCAGAAATAACGCAGTTTATCAATCTCCAAGTGTGAGACCAACATGGAGGTCCATCTTTCATCTATACAATAGCAAAATAGATCTAAAATGTAGCTTATACAAGGTATAACATAAATAGGATGAATGTACAAGACAAAAGACTCAAAATGAGCTGCTACAACATGAAATGGTAGAATAAGCTTGACAGCGTTATTTTCATTGCTGAAGCATGAAGTAGATTACAACTTAGATCTAGAGAAGATCTATACATAAAATGATAGATCTATTTCAGATCTGTGTACAAGATAGGCTCCTCTAGACATACCCCTTGGGGATCTCAGTAAAAAATGAACAACGGTGAGTAGATCTGAGATCTAAGTCACAGATCTGCAGAAGTATTCAGAAAATTCTGAATCATAACATATACAACAGAGCACATCTGAAATAACATGGATTGTTTGGCCAATCCACGGATCGCCACAGTGAAAGGAAGGATCCAATCACTAGAGATCTCTCCTCTAAAAATGATGCCAAGTCACCTTGCAACTCTGCTCTTGAAAATAACACAGTCATGGAAGAGGGACTGCGCTGTAGGCCCTGAGAATGCTTTGGCCTACTTCCAATGTGTGGATCTAAAGTTCAACGCACTAATGCACTCTTCCAGGAGGTTAAAAGACACACTCACTGAGAAGAGGCACCAGTACAAGCTAGATCTGAACAGATCTAGTGTTCCACTTGCTGCAGCTCACATGGAAAACCCAAGCCTAAGCAGTACTACGTTGTGGATGCAATATGTGGCTTGGCCAAATGCCAGATAGTGGAATAGGAAAACAAGACTCCTCCAAGAGTTGCTTAAGGAAGGAGGTGGGATTCCTAAATAGGAAAGCCCAGCAATGGATATCTAAGCAGACAATACCTTCAGAAAATAATAACATCAACAACCTTTTCCTGTTGTCCTCTTCCTCCTTTTATAAGATGAAAGCCTTGCCAAACCCTAAAACACCTTAATGAGTTAGTTCCTTTCACATGTGGAGCCTCCATCTAAAACTGCGCTGTCTATCCATGAGGTTCATTGCATCTCGACTACACTGTTGACTTGGTCAAATTTGACCCAATTTCATGATTCAAACCCATTCACACTTGCAAGAGTTTATTTACATGGCCGATATATGTCTCTGTTTACATAGGCATTGATTTATTTTGATGTTTTTAGGAGTTTTACATGTCCTCCTTCACATTTTATTCATCAACATGAAAATCAAAATAAGACAAAGAAAAATTGAATATTCCCATTAGCTTGGCTAATTGGGAATATTACATTTTATGCTTGCCCAAGTCCTTATTTCCTTGCATTATTTCCTTCGGAATTATGCCTCTATTAATTAGAAAATTCTTCTATTGGAATTGTGCAATCCATCATAGGAGTTCCTCTAAGTGCATGCACCACCTGTACAATTTGGATGATTATACAACTAAAAGTTGGAATTTCCCTTGAACTCTAATATCAACTAGGTAACTCATAGATCACACATGAATTAGTTAATTATGGTTGGATTTATCAATTAACTGGTTGATCACCGTGAACACACCCTGCTACTAGATATCCCACTAGTTCCTCCAACAGTTGGAACTAGTTTAACTGATTTTAACATAGTTTAACTGAATTAATTTTTACAACTCAAGTTTTGTTTTATTACCTCTATAGGATAGATTATTTTTTATGTAAATTCCCCATCCATTCAAGAGATGTTGCAGGCCCCTATTGTTGAGAACATTTTCCCTTTTTCATATGAGGACCTTATAAGAATATACCAAGGATTAGATTTTTCCAGTAGGGCCAAAACCTTGGAGCTTTTCATGTCTCCCAGTGCACTAGTGCCCACCACAAATCCCCCATATGCATCATCCACCTTCCCGGAAAGGACCCAGCACATTGTCACTACCCTATCTTATTTATTACGTTATCATAATGATTAGTGGATAGATGAAGCCATAATTGGTTTCTTTCCTATCCTATCTGCAGATGCCAATCCCATTGTTATGTTCAACTATGCTCAGTTCCTTGCTGATGAAATCCATGATCAATTATTGAAATTTCAAATAGAAGAGGTATTCAAATACACCTCTGTGTTGGTGTACATGTTTACCTGTTTTCAATCTAGCAAGTTCGAATTTGACATGATAAAGCAAGATGAAGAATATTAATCCCAATCTGTCATTTTCTGGAAAACTCTATTGAGGAAAGAGCAGGAAGACTATTCATACAAAATATTTGTAGGCCTATTTGTTCATCCAGCAATCAGTGCACTCAGCAACACCATATAGCCCTGGGTCAGTGAGGAAATCAAGAAATTGATGCAGTTGATAGAGCAGATTAGGATAGTAGACTGGTATCTCTACCAAAACTACACAGAGATTAGGGTTTATGGCAGTGAATTAGTCCCCTAGAAACTACCCAGGTACCTCTCTATGAGGATCTACGCCCTTGAGTATATCTGGAAAATGATAGACGCTGATGTGTTACATTTTGTTACGGCCAAGAAGAAGTCACAATTCAAGATCAAATCCCACATTGGCCCATTGATCTGCAACAACAGGGTAGAAGGGGAAGATGCACATAAAATATTAAAAGAGATGAATTTTACACACAGTTTCACCTAGTCCTATAATCCAATTGGAATCATCTCCAAGAAGAGGGTGGAAAACAAGTCCACACCCTACATCCATACCCATAGACCAGAGATAGAGAGGTACATGAACCAAGAAGAATGGCTGGCAGACACACTCCAGGAGGCTAAAGAGCAAGTCATCTCTACTTCAAGGATTCAAACACCAACTCCAAAAAAGAGGAATTCAGCAGGAGTTCAAGATGACAAAGGGAAGGAGCTTGAAAAGTAAATAGGAAGTAAGAGGACCAGCGAGGATCAAACAGACATGGACATCGATTCCTCCACTAGGGAGTTCAAAATCAAATATAGGAAGAGAGCCAGGATCGGAATAGGCCTTGACCAAGGAAATGAAAGAAATGAGAAAACTGTCACCACAATTGGGGATTTACCAAGTTCATCTCCAGTAGGTAGCCACCCGATCTTCTCCACATCCTCTGCCACTGTGCCATTCCAACAACAGAATGTGAAAACTCCCCCATCCGCTTCCACTACAAAACAAGAGGAGGATGACATCTATGACACATTCAGGGAGATCAAGAGAATGAATGAGGCTCTCAAGACCAACACCTACAATAAGTTTTGGAGACAAATAGGCAGCTCCCAGAGTAGAATCCTATCAGCCTTTGAATTTGAGAAAGGAAGAATGAGGATGCAATTCTTTGAAGCACAAATTCCTCAACCCAAAGGTGTAGCAGACTACAAGAAGACATATTTTGAGTTTGATGCCAAGAACATCCACCCAATAGACCAGATGGAGATGCACAAGAAGACTAGGGAAATGATATCCTCCACCCTAACTAGCACAACCATGAGCCTCTCAAAACTACAAGTGACTTTCTCCAATGCACAATCACAATTAAAGTTGGAAAAGGTCTCCACCATGGCCAAAGATTCAAGGATAAAATCTCTGGAGAATTTAGTGATGTAGCTTAGGTACAATCCATCAAACATATCAGTGTCATAAACCATTGTGAGGAAGAAGAATGCAAACATAGCTGCTTTGAGGAGGCAGCTTAAGATGCCAGTGATAGAAGACCCTATGGCTAAGGAAATAGAAGCAACTGAAACACAGAAAGTAGAAATGCTGCAGTTAATTGTTGAACAAACAGAGTAGATCAAGAAAATGGAGGATGAGATGGATAAAATGATCAAAGAAAGACAAAAAGAAATAAGGGATGCAATGAAGGGAGCAACAAAAGAAGCAGCTAAGGCCATGATCCCCCTACAAGCATTTCCTCTCATAGTGATCTCGGCAGCCACAACATCCACAGGAGCACCGGAGGAAAGTACTGAACAACTAGCCAAGGCGATGGAGAACATGTATTTACAGTCAGTAGAGATCAAAAGGTTGTGGAATGAACTTAGTGACCTGCTAGAGAAGCTCAAAGGGAAAGATTCTGCTCATGCCGAAGAGTTTCAGATTAGCAAAAAACTAAATGAGAGTTTGCAGAAATCTCTTCAGGAGTCCTCAGTTGGCAGCATAGTGGGAAGAGTCAAGAAAATAATATGGTTGGATCTAATTGAGTCTATAAATGATATATGGCCCTTAATTCAGATAATTTTTGAAAAAAGGGATCTAGTTGAGGTAGTGAAGTTTTCCATTGAGAAAATAAAGGAGGAACTTGGAGATAAGCCCCAAACTGCCAACAACATCATCAAATTCCTGAATTCCAAGAGCAACCACGAATTGGAGCAGCGGAAAGTGGGTGACAGAACAACCTCTATTCTTGAAGTTAAAAGGGCGTTGAATAAGAAGAGTCTGGTCACCTAGCTAGAAGAAATATGCCATCAGATAGAGATTGGGGTGAGTAGGTTTTTCAATAGGATCGAGCCACTACACAAAAGAGGTTTGCCTTCCTTGTTTGTCATCAATGATAAACTGATGGCCAGGAATGATTATGTAAAGAAGCTCACAGAGATCTCTAAGGACACAACCAAGCTCACAAATATGAAGAACACCATGAATAGGAAAGCATTCTATGACGTCATCAGCAACAATGTCTTCATACGGCATGAGGTGAAGCACATTTTTTCAGTTGAAACCCACATTCGTGAAGTACACCGAGACTGCTGAAGTCTACAAGAAGCTGAATAGGACCATGTTGGGGCCCTTGTTTTGAATTTTGAATAAAGAACAGATTTTTGGGTTGCAGATTGACACATGGCAGTCGCAACAACGGTGAGTAGTGGAGCTACCAAGGTTACGAAGGAACATGAGATAGCTGATGAAGCTGACGCACATAAGTGCAGATGAAGAGAAGATATGACAGAGAAAAAGTAGCGGAACTCATAGGCAACAGAAAGAAGACGAAAGCAGTTGAAGAAGAACGCAAGAGGAACTAGCAGTTGCGATGGCGGGTGAATAAATAGCCTGTCACCAAGCTGAAAGGAAGAGCACGCACGGATGTAGAGGGATTGAAGAGGATCGAGTAGATGCTGCAGAAGAGCTCTGTCCTGAACATGATACCCTTGTAGTTCCTAGGCTTCTATTATCTATCTCTCTGTCCTATGGGACATCTGTAACATAATTTTAAGCTCTTCCTATTGAGCGAAGTAACTGTGGATCCAGCTGAAGGTTATTAATATACTTGCAGGTTGTTGTCTTGCTATGTGAGTTAAATGCATGCATGATGTCTGTGGTATATTAAAATTTTATTTGCTTAGTATCTGCACAATGTTTTGAGACGCTCTTACGTGTATGATATTATTTATGAAAATGATTCTATGTTAATCTTGAGTTGCGGATCCATCCGCCACTATCGATTTGTTCCCCTTCTGCATGTGGTCGCGGCACGCCTTGGGTGAGACTCTCTTCTCTCCGGAGTAGGGTGAAAATGCCAGCGTGGTTATAGACTACAACGGACTCCTTTGTTGGCCCCAATCCCCGAACCTGGGTCTTGCTTGCGAGACCTGTTTTCTCGCCAACAAATGGTTTCGTTGCCGGGACCCTAAAATTCATGAGGGGAACTAGATCATGGTATCAAGGATCTTCGAAGGAGAAATACGAAGATGGTGGGATACCCACCTGGACTAGTTTATAGCTCAGAAAGCGGAGCCGATGAATCAGAAGGAGAAGGTGCTCAAGGATCTAGTCCTTTTCTCGGATTCCGCCAGTGATACCTACGAGATCCTCTGGGGAAAATTCCCTAGCGACCTCTATAATTGGTTGTGGAGGTTGCAGACCAAGGTGACTAGGGAAAAATCATGGAAGATCCACCACAAGTGGGTGCACGGAGATCTGGTGGCCCTGCATCGGCTGGATACTGAGTTGACCCATGCTGTAGATTTATGGGTAGAGTCTACCTTGGATGGGTATATTGTGGAGTTTGCTGCAGAGTGTTACTAGTCCTTCTCTAAGGCTGAGGCTATCTTCTGATTCGGGCTAAGAGGGAAGCTGCTTAAGGAAATTCCATTATGGATTAAGGCCTTGATGGTGGACGAAGGGCTGATGGAATTCCAGAAATCGAGCATGGAAGCGTAAACCTCTAGTGCTGGGGGAAAGGCCTGAGGGAAAAATGCTACGTGAAGTGTGAAGCGGGGGAGTGGGGGAATGGATGCTAAGACCGTAAGGAGGTTGAGGGAGGGATGTGCACATTGGAGGGCGCAGATTTCCGACAGGTGGCAAGAAAGGGTGATGTGGGAGTTGAAACGACGAGGGAGTAATAGGAAGGATCAAGAGGAGGCGCCTCAGAGGATAGTGAATATGGAAGGCCAGGCAGGTCCCCAGGAGATGGAAGGGACCGTTGTGGGAGTGCGGCGGGTGCATGGGAGCCCAGCCAGGAGAAAGAGGAAGATGACGTCTGATGAAGAAGATGCAGGTGTGCAGCCCGAAGAAGGTTTCGATGGCGAATGGTATGTCGTGATGCAGCGGTTATTCCAAGAATGGATGACATTCATATCTCCAGGTATTCCTAATTCCCAAAGTTTGAACAGCAAGGATCCCTACCTTCCCTTGGTACTCTATAAACCTTTAAGTGATATTTTCGTTAAGTTACACGATTTGAGTCGATTGCATAACAGTCCATTGTCAGCAGCGATGCATGTTAATAGCAGCGTTACTAGTAGTATTGCAATTCCTAGTGGTTTAGTCACGCAACCAGGACCCGGAGGGTTTATTCTAGTCACACCTTTGCAAGTGAATATAGAGGGGTCATTCACCTAGTACCTAGAATTTTCTGGGCGGGGTAACGACGATGTGGAACAACATTGGTACCTCTGTGAAGCCATATGGAGGGCTTGACAGACACCAGAAATAGGAAAGCTAATAGAATTCCAAACCACGCTGAGAGAAAGGGCATTGCACTGGTTCATAAAGTGGTCAAAGGCCCACCCGAATCCAGCAATTGCGGACATCAAGCGGGATTTTGTTCGATAATTTAAGCTTCCCCAAACAGACCAGCAAGGTCTATCCGAACTATGGGAGATTAAGCAAAGAGAAGGAGAGACTGCGTGGGAGATAATACGTAGGTTCAAAGATGCGATCAGGAAACTCAACTACCCGATCGACCCAAACCATCAGAGGGACTGGTTCATCAGGGCTTTGCTTCCCTTGACACGAACCCCCCTCACCTAGCAAAAGATTGACAACTTGCAGGATGCTCTGGAACAGGGCATGAAGATAGAGGAAATGGCGGGCTACCCTCAGGAATATAGGGGAGGGTCAGCCCCGTAAGATCCTTCCCTACTGGGACTGCAACATCAGATTTCCAATTTGACTGAAAAACTTAAGGAGATGCAGCCTATAAGACCATCCAGGCCGAAAGTTTGGTGCACACACTGCTTGGTCGAAGGGCACGTGGCAACTGAGTGTCCTCGGTTGCGTAGCCCGGGAGTGGGGCCCTCAGTCGCAGCAATATAGGGGACTCCACCTAGTGTGGGTGGCACGCCGATAAACTCGCCAGGGGTCTATCCGCCATAACAACCTTACGCAGGGTTCCCACCTCAACCAAACCAAGCCGCCACAGAGTATTGCAAAATTTGCCGGACGATGGGTCATCAACCTCGGACGTGTCCGATTTTGTAGAAGTACTCCAATGTTCCAAAAAATGTATACTATGAATTTTGTGCTTCCACAACTCACAACACCGAACAGTGCAGAGCTCTCGATGCATTGGCAGACCGATTGAACCGGCCCTCCTACAGGGTGAACGAGGCTTCCAGAGGCAGAGGAAGTGGTATGTGCGGAGGTCGCACAGGGGGACGAGGTCCGTTGAAATGCTACAACTATGGCCAGGAGGGTCACGTGGCCTGTGAGTGCCCCCTACCCAAAAGACCGTGGTGTTCCTAGTGCCATGTGAACACCCACGTGACAGAGCACTGCCTTGAACTTATCAAGTAGTGGGAGGAATGAGCTCGGCAGAGGGGCACAAATATGGTAAATGCAGAACCTCGGGGGACATCAACTCTGGCCATGCAGAATGTAGCCATCGTGATGAGAGGAGGAAAGAAAACGGGGGAGGGCGCTCGCGAGAAGGAGTTGATACAAGGGATCAGGCCTGCCTCCCCGAAACAACTAATCAGGCCAGAAGTGCAGAAGAAATACTTCCAGGAGGCGGTGGAGAAATTTTCCCAGCTGGGGGGAGACAAAGGTATTAAGGTACCCATGACGACCGATACCAGGGAACAAAGCACTACGGGGGCTCTGATTGAGGAATGGCTCCATCTATTCCTCAAAATTGTTGACAATGTTTTAATGCAAGAACAACTCAAGCATACCTTGGAGGACGTATTGCAGGGGAACACAGGGCCAAGAGAACCCTTGAACATAGCACCCCAGTATGTATAGCAGGTCAAGTGGAACAAACGAAGAATGGGAAAAGAGTTCCGGCTCAACATGCAAGTTGCAGGATTTCAGATCAGAGACACCATGCTCG
This sequence comes from Pinus albicaulis, assembly GCA_034641835.2. Taxonomy (NCBI): domain Eukaryota; kingdom Viridiplantae; phylum Streptophyta; class Pinopsida; order Pinales; family Pinaceae; genus Pinus; species Pinus albicaulis. The sequence continues at coordinate 21,940,111 of CM076578.1, read as the reverse complement.
CCTTACGATCTGACATCAATATCCTGCCTCGGAAGACGTGGGAAGCTCTTGGGCGGCCACGACTGACTTACTCGCCAATCTAGCTTAGGATGACGAACCAGTACTGCATTGTGCCGATCGGCCGACTCAAAGATGTCGAGGTCGACATCGTAGGGGTAAAGACTTACACAGAATTTGAGGTCATTGATATTATGGGGGACAAGGATCCCTACCCTACATTGCTAGGAATCGAATGGGATTTTGAAAACTATGCCATCATCGACCTCAAAAAGGAGCTGATGATTTTTGAAGACGGAGAGGTCCGAGTCACTCAGCCTCTCGACCCGTACCAAGGTCCGAGGTATACAAAAACTATGGATAATAGGGAGGATGCTCAAATGTTGGAAAACCTCTATTATATGACAGCGGAGAAGAGGGAGGATTATATTAACCCGACAGCAACCGGCTCCGTAAGCTGGCGCAGTGTCCAGACCTCGAAGATGGGATCAGAACTAGCCTGGGAAGACTAGCAGCAAGGGGGGTATGAGACTAGCACGTGGAGATGTGCCAACATTTCCAGAGTCCGTTGGATTGGAGCAGAGATAAGGGAGTACCCCACCTTGTCCAACATGCATGCAGTAAATACCTTCATTGCAAAGGTGGAAGACAAGGTACTGGAGGAGAACAGGATACCACTTCTGGATGTAGCACTCTAGTCCACATCAGCCAGGTGGTGGAAAAATCATTGTAACTCCATGTCATGGTGGAGTTGTGTAGCGACGGCTTTGAGGGCGCAGTTCAAGGAAGACGAAGGACCTCAGAGCAAGCAAAGGTACCAAGGAACTTCTAATCCGAGAGACGAACTGAAAACCTGTCAGGAGCAGTGGCGAGGCATAGGGTACCTGGAGGAGCTGTGGGTACATCGATTTTTCCACTCCCTGGATACCATCCCCCATGATTGGTAGTTAGAAGAAGAAAGAAAAAGAGGGACCAGCTCTTGGCAGGAAGTCGCGAACAAATTTTTTCTATGCTTTTCATTTGAAGGGAAGATAGAGTTGGTGTTCCAAGCATTACAGGCCATAAAGGGGGTATTATTTCTCCATGATCCGGGTACCGACGGGAGGACATTAGCACTGAATCCTGAGGGAAGACGTGAGCTGGCTTGCCAACGGATCGATGGCGATCCAGACGATGACAGTCTGGAGGACCTGAGGAACCTATAATTTGAAGAGAGAGAAGGCGAGCGGAACATCAAAGAAGAGCCGACCACTGAAGGAGTCCATCTACTTCCACTAAAGACAAAGAGGCTAAACATCGGCATGCAGGAAAAACCCAAATTGGCTACGGTTGGGGACTATTGGGACGAGGAGACGACAAAGGAAATTTTTAGCCTCCTCCAAGAATATGAAGACCTATTCCCTTCATCGGTTGTAGATTTAAAGGGCATCAAAGGGGACCTCGGAGAAATGTGAATTGTGCTGAAACCGGACGCCAGGCCCGTGAAGCATCGACCTTACCGGTTGAACTCGCGGATCAAGGAAAAAGTCAAGCTGGAGATCGATAAAATGCTGACGGCAGGTCTAATCTTCCCTGTGGAAGAAGCAGAGTGGGTGAGTCCCATCGTCATTCAGAATAAGAAGGACAAGTCAGAAATCCACGTCTTTGTGGATTACCGAAGTTTGAACAACGCTTGCATCCATGACCCATTTCCCACCACCTTCAGCGACGAAGTATTGGACAATGTTGGGAGAAATTAGGCCTACTCCTTCACTGATGGATTCTCAGGCTACCATCAGGTGCGCATTGCGGAAGAGGACAAAATGAAGACGACGTTCACCACCGAGTGGGGGTCTTTTGCATACCACGCGATGCCGTTCAGGTTGAAGAACGCCCCCGCTGTGTTTCCCCGGATTGTCATCATTGCTTTCCTGGAATACATTAATAAGTTCCTGGAAGTCTACATGGACGATTGGACCGTCTACAGTTTGATAAAAGACCACGCCACCCTGCTACGCATCATGTTTGATTGACAATTGCAAATTTCCTTGAACTTGAAGAAATGCATCTTTGCGGTTCCCTTCAGAATGCTCTTAGGACATGTGGTGTGCAAGCAAGGGGTCTGCATCGACCCTGCCAAGGTAGCAGTGATCGTTCACACGGAAGCCCCGGAAACAGTGAAGCAGTTGTGGTCGCTGCTAGGGCACACGGGTTATTACAGATGGTCCATCAAGAATTACACGAATATCACTGCTCCTCTGGAAAAGTTACTATGGAAGTTAGAAGTGTTCCAGTGGACAGATGACTACAAGTTGGCCCTTGACACCCTAAAGGAGAAGCTAGCAACGACGCCCATTCTGGTCCATCCAGATTGGGATAAGTAGTTCCATGTGCATATCGATGCTTCTGGTATTGCACTGGGGGCTGTCTTGGCGCAACCAGGGGAGACTGCAGTTGACCACCCAGTCTACTTTACCAGTCGTAAATTGTCCAATGCGGAGCAGAATTACACCACCACAGAGAGGGAAGCCCTCACAATGGTGTACTCGCTCCAGAAGTTATGCCACTATCTCCTAAGAGGTAAGTTTAAGTTCTTCACTGATCACTCCGCATTGAAGTACCTAGTCAATAAAATCGTGTTGGAAGGACGAATATGCCGATGGCTTCTACTCTTCCAAGAATTCACCTTCGAGGTGATTGTCAAGCTCGGGAGCTTGAACGTGGGGCCGATCACTTATCCACGTTGGAGACGGGGGAGAACGAGGGCTCTCTCGATGATCAGCTCCCTGATGCTAATCTTTTCCGGGTAGAAGCCATACCAGACTACTTGGCGGACATCGCAACTTACCTAACCGCGGGGCAGTGCCCTCAGCACTACACTACGATCCAGAAACGGCACTTGGTCGTCCGCGCCACCGAATATCAACTCATTGCAGGGCAATTATATAAATTGGGCCTTGATGAGATTCTGTGAAGATGTGTCCTCGACCATGAACGTGAGGCCGTGCTATGGGAATGCCATAGCAGCATTGCGGGAGGACACATGGGGGTGAAACCCACTGCCAGGAAAGTGCTACAAGCTACACTCTGGTGGCCGATGGGCCATGCAGATAGTAAATCATTTGTCAAGAAATGCGATTTTTGTCAACGAACGGGGAGGCCCTTTCACAGAGATGAGCTACTGCTACACCCGATGAACGTGTTGCGGCTATTTGAGAAATGGGCGGTTGACTTTGTCGGCCCCATAGCCTCAGTAGCCAGGCATTCCAAAGCTCGGTACATCATTACAGCCACATACTATCTCACCAGGTGGGCTGAGGCAGCAGCGGTACGGGACTATATGACTGATACGGTAGCTAGGTTCATCTTTGAACACATCATCAACAGGTTTGGTTGCCCACAGAGCTTAACCAGTGGTCAAGGTATGCACTTCATTAATGAAACGATCAAATCACTGCTGGACACCTTCATGATACAACATCACAAAAGCAGCCCGTACCACCCGCAGGCCAATGACACTATTGAAGCGTTCAAAAAAATCCTCGAAAAGGGTTTGACGAAGATCTGCAATGCCAAGCGGGATGATTGGGACGAATGGTTGCCAGCCGCACTATGGGCCTACATAAAAATGATGAAGCGTTTAACCAATCAAAAACCATTCCAGCTGGTGTATGGCCATGAAGCTATGATTCCCACCAAGTTCACCATACTAAGTCTTCTAATCGCCACATCCCTAAGGTTCTCAGAAGAGGAATCACTACAGGAGTGCCTACACGAATTACAAGAACTGGATGAAGCCCGGTTCCTTGCCGCGTTTCACCAAAAGGTTCAGAAGGACAGGCAGAAGGTGTGGCATGATCACCACATCAAGAGAAAAACGTTCCAGTTTGGAGGTAAGGTTCTCCTATACGATAGCAGGTTTCAGAAGTTTCCGGGAAAACTGCAGATGCATTGGTTGGGACCCTACTTTATCGTCGAGATCAAGGATTCTAGATCCGTTCGGTTGGCTCAACTGGACGGTAAAATTTTACCTGGGTGGGTGAATGGCGCACGACTAAAGCCCTACCATGACTAAGTTTCTTTCGCTTTTCGTTAATAACTCTCGCACTTGAGTGAAGCTGTAGAGTAGCGTAGTTGAATAATTCTCCCACAACTGGGATGAGCATAGGTAGTGTTTGTTGTCCATGCATAGGTCGTCAATAACCGCTAGGTTGCAGGGACCGCATCTCAACCGATTGTGGTCGGTGAGGGGCGTGTCCAGCGCGTCATCCCTGTAGGATAAGCAAACGTGTCAAGTGTCAGTCCCTCTCATTTCATTTAGTACTTGTGTCAGTCCATAGGACTGCCTAGATTTGCAACATAAATTGCCATAATTAGAAGTAACCTTGTAGTAATAATTTTTCCATAATTCAAAGTAGCCTCAGTCGTCACGTCTGCCTACTTCCCCATACCACCATCAGCAGATGTCAGAACACACCTCAGTAGGCGACTGATCGCATGATTATCGCCGTGGAGGATGCTAGTAGGAATTAATTCGTTATGGGGTCTCATCAACCTCACTCGTGCCGGTTAATTACATAGCCTGCATGAAGAAAAGCGTGAGAATTCCAGAGACATCTGAGTTAGAATTAGAAATTTCTAGAGACGCAAAGGCAATTGGAGCAGAACCAGAGTAGCAAAAGTACCCCAAAGCACAGAGCCAAGAGAAGGGGCAGAGAACGATTCTGCAAGTGTATCAACACCGCACAAAGATGACAAGAGCCAATCCAGAAGTAGTAGAACCTCAGCTCGACAGTTAGATTCATAAAACGGAGTCCCTCATCGGGAAGTATGACATTGCTGCCCTCATAGATGCAGACCTCACGAACTCTTTCGAGTTCCCAGCGCTTAAACACTAGGTGTATATGAAAAGTTATACCACAGAAGCAAGGCGTGCAGCAACAATAATTTTTCCGGAGTTCCGAGGCCTCCAACAGTCCTCCATTCTGAATTTGAGGATGCCAGTATTTGGGATGATAGGAGCAGCCATGCAATGTACCAAGTTATTGCTCAGTCAAATTCAGAACGGGTCCTTGTGGTTGGGCAAAGAAATTCCAATCCATGCCGAGGATATCCACTAGCTCACAGGGCTCTCACAGAACGGCCTGGATGTATCCTTTGCATGTCAGACCACTTCCAAAAGAGAAAATAAGTCGGGAGACACGAACCATTATGCAAAATATGGCACACGGCGGGGAGGAAAGGGAGCGAAAATGGAACTTATCAACAAGCCCGAAGTCAGGTTCGCGTGTTACCTCATTTCCAGTAAGACAATGAGGCACTACACGAAGGGAGAATGTACCCTGGATACCATTTCCATTGTGGAGCACTGTGTCCAGGGGGCTAAGTTGAACTGGTGATCCTTCCTACTGAAGGAGTTGTTCGACGCATGCAAGGATAATTACAAGAGGGCCACGGGCTTCATCTATGGATATTTGATAATCGCACTGGCCATGTGGAAGTGGCATGCTCCCCTCGTCAGGCTGCCGGCAGAAATAGTGGAGGGTCAGCCTTTGGCAATGAAATTCGTCCCATGGAAGGTGTCGGGGGATCCTAGAACCAAAGAGGTCAATGCAGAGGCATTCCGGAGTTGGTATGGCTTAATGAAAGATGTGGTAATAGGCCAGGAGAGGGTGCCCAGGAATCTGCTAGATGGATACAGCGAATAGGTATGGTTCGGGGTCAGCCACAGGCACACCTTCCTCTAACCTACTTCGGTGCCAGAAGAGACATTTCAGATGTGGCCGCTGAAGTTCCAACTCGACGATGCAGCCTTCCACAATGAAGTTTGTTCGTGGTCGGGGGTCTCGATGGAAGTCCGAAGCGGGGTACCCACATACAATTTCAACAAGATGCTACCGCAGCAACTGCCTGGCGAATTGGAAGCGGAGGCGGCACAAAGTGTCTCAAACATGCAGCTCTTCCCACTCATTCGCCAATTAAACACTAAGGTACGCAGCCTCAACGAAGTGGTCCGGGTTGTCTCAAGCGGTGCCACTCCTTTCCCTGTTTTTTCTGAGTTTTATTTTTCTCAGTCCAACCCGCTTCTCCCCATGACCTCCATCACCTCCCCCATTCCTAATGTTTTATTTACTTCACCGAGTCCAATGACTACCCTGATGGGGGAAAAGAGTAAGTCCGCAAACCCCTTAGAAGCTCCCCGGGCCAAGAGGTCCTGAACCATAGAGTCAAGTCTGGTGGTGGACCTTACTGAGGAAGATCCACCCCGGCCATTGAGCCCAGGGGTACCCATATAGGAAGAACCATTCATCGACATAGGGGAAATAGGCGGGATTCCACCTCAACCTCCCATTGACCCCTCCAACTTCATAAAAATTTGTCTTTCACCACCCCGTACTGCCCCACCTCCACCTACCACTTCATCCGCACCATCCAACTCATCCACCACTGTGCTAGACCCAGTAATCCGAGATCTAATCAATGGGGACCATGGGACCGAGGTCGACTCAAGTACAACAATGATGCCACTGGTCAACCCCGTTGGGGACCCCTAGGTCACTTTTTTTGATTTAATCACATAGATGGCACAAATCGTTGCAGAAACGGCTGAGACACAGCTTGAGCCTACTCCATATCCACATACCGTCCAAACAGATCAGCAGGAGTGGCCAGACCTGAATATGGCGGACTCCACACCCCATCCAACTCTTTCGCCATCCCCTCAAGAACACTCCACTAGGTCAGTTGCCAGTGGGAAACCACTGCAGGAACAATGGCCGGATCAAAGTACTTCGGGGGCCGACAACATGGAGACGTGGGGTATGGCTCAGCCATACCACTTCATTCAGAGGGCAGCCCAGCAGGCAAAAAGGCTTCACTCCGAACTACAACATAGGTGTGAACAGCAGTAGCAGCAGATCACCATGCTTATTAAAAAGCACGAGCATCTCACAACATCACACGGGCAGCTCCAGGGCCAGATGAATGAAGTGGCCAGGGTGTTTATGGGACTATGTCCAACAATAGCGACTCACTACATTCGGATGCCTGCAAATGTGCCATAAACGAATATATTACAACGGGCCATCCACATTAGGGTAGCGTTCACTAACCTCCACAAGGAAAATGCAGAGCTCTAAGCAGCGTTAGCAGCACGACCAGCGCTGCCCGATCCAGAGGCAGTCTACACAACACATATTACAAAGAAATAGGGCTAGGTCACCCAGATGCAGGAAGGCCTCACTTCCGTAGCGCGCGATGCTTATGACCTCCTGAAATTCCTCCAGGAATGCTCGACGGCCCTTACGGTAAAGACTCAGCCCATTTTAGCGTAGCTGCAAAAACTTTCGAAAGAGATTCAGGATGCCACAGACCCCTCACAGTTGGACCAGCTATACGCCCAGGCGGATGCTCTGGAGATCCAGATCCAACAGATAGAGGCTAGCTCGGCAATGGCCAAGCAAGCAATTCGAGAGCTTCACCAGCCCCTCCAACTTAGCGCCCGAACAATGCAACAGGTAGCTGCTGAAGCCGAAACCTAAATTAGCATGGTATTCGGGGCTGTATTGGCAACCCTTGGGGAGGAAGCTGTCACTAAGTGTTACACCATTTTTTGGTCATCTAACCTTTTATCATTAGATGGACCCAAGTACACCATGTAAGACCAGTTTTACCCTAAGTAAAACTGCTTTCACTATGTTAAAATAAGAAACCCCAAAAGGAAATATTAAACAAACTTATATTTGTTTGATTTTCCTCATGGAATAATTAATTAAACCATAATTTAATTATTATTCCGAGTCATGTTTAACCCAAAAACAAAGAAATTAATGAGATAAACCCTTAGTTATCTTGTTATTTTCTAGGAATAATTATTTAAATCTTATTTAGATAATATTCCTTGTTAAATATGACCAAATCACCCACCATTAATAAAATAAATCATTATTTATTTGATTATCTCCCAACCACTTCCTTAAAAAGATAAATAAATCATTTATTTATTTATTTTTCACTAATCAAGGGATTTGACCCAAGTCAAACACCCTTTCCCTCCAACAAATATAATAAAATATTCCATAGAGGTGGATCTAGATTTGGTTAACACTATTTTAATCATGCACCAAGATCTAGAATGACCCAATATTTTGTTATAAATAGGAGGGTTTTCCCCATCATTCTTCACCTTTTTTTGCCTACTAGATCACTCTGGATCTATACACTTGGTCCCATTTTTCACCATTTGCTCCCATTGAGCTCTATTTTCTGCATTGGGTTTTCTACACCTACAAGAGAGAGAAAGCTTAGATCTGAAGTGCCGAGGACTACAAAGAACCCATCCCATTGAGGAGAGCTGGATACACCTTCTTGTTTTCCTCCCAGGTGCCCTATAATATAAAAATTCTTTCAAAAAATTGTGTTCTTGTCTTGTCTGTTGGATGCATGGAGCAAACCCTTTATTTTAATGCTTAATGTCTTTCCATACATAGATCTGGTGTTTTGCAGCTATTTTCTTGTCTAACTAATCGCAGATCTGAAGATATTGGCAGCCACTTTTGTTGTTAGGGCTATTATTTATGTGTAGCTAAAGTGGTCCTTTTTCGTACACTTCGACAAAGGATTCATACTAACAAATGGCGACTCCACACGGGTTTTAAATTACGACCGCTGTCGTTTTTCCTATTCCTGCATATCCAGCTACTTCAGACCCTAGGGTTTCTTTTCAGCTGTTTGCTGAGTTGATTAGGCACGAGTCAACTTAGACTAATCTTCAAAACTATGCTTTGCACTATCCCATATTTATCACACTAATGCTACACAACATTGTGCATTTGCACCTAACTCTCAATAATTCTTTTCCAAGAAACATCTATAATAAGAAAAATATTTTACTATATTCTAAAAGGTGAAGATGTCGAAATCATGCCACAAAGTGAAAGGAAATAAAATATCTTTCGTCAAACTACCAAATATATAAAGAAAACAATAATGATTATAATAATAGAACTAGATCTATCGATCTATCGATATATGCATGATATGAGAACCATAAGCATTCAAGAGACTAATTTCAAACTCAACAAAATCCTCTAAACAAGCAACAAACAAACCACTAAAATTTTCAAAGATATCAAGGCTAGACATTAACACAATTTCATGTACTTGAATAAGCCCATTGTTTCTTAGCATTAGACTTCTTAAATTACTTCTTTATCATTTAATACTATGACACTATCTATGTGAAAAGAAATAGGTCCCAAATTCATCAAATCTGATTTCATTTCCAATCAAAGATCAAAACTAGCTTCGTTTCCAATACCAACATAAAATCACACATTTTCCAAATATCAATAATTATTTTCCAAGAAATTATAAAACTTGAAACTCAGCAAAATTCCCCAAACACAAGCAACATATATACCATTAAAATTTTCTAAGATGTCAAAGCTAGACATCAAGGTAGTTTCACGTACTTGAATGAGCCCATTGATGCTTTGCATTAGTCTTGTTAAATTAGTTATTTATCATTTAATACTAGTCAAACGCTATCTATGTGAAAATAGGTCCCAAAATCATCAAATCCAGCTTCATTTCCTGTCACAAATAAGAAGCAAACAATGTAAAGATTAAATATGAAACATCAATCTTAAAATAACACACATGAAAGAAATGTAGCTGCAATGTTACAATGAAAAATACAAAATATAGAACCCATTTTTACCTGAATTTGACATGTAGTAATCTTGCATGATCAACAGAACATGTATACCAAAATAAGAGTCCTAGGGTATTTCAATTTCCCAGTTCTCATCTTGGTCATCATTTTCTACATTGTGAACATGATCTTCTCTAGATGTACTGTCATTATGAGCCTCCAAAACATTATGTTCTGTATCAAGTTCATTAGATACATTTGTTATATTGTTTTCTCCCCTTCTATCACAATCTGATCGCCAAAGCGCTAGTGCTCTTTCATATGGAAAATTGTCAACGTCATACTTTGTTACATATAATCTTAAACATGTATCCACATGTTTATCAAGCTTGTTCCTCAACTTTGACTTCAGAAATGATAGTGCACTAAACATTCTCTCATCCTCCACTGATCCCAAAATCATAGTTTGACACAAATCTGCTAATTTAAAATATTCTGATATGTTTTCTTGCAGGTATTGGCTAGCACTTAAAGTATTCCATAATCTTGTTATAGCACCGTTTTCATTAGGATTCTCCAAAAAAGGATATTGGTTCCACATTGTTTCAGTAAAGCGTCCACCTTGTTGATACAATTTTGATGAATCTAAAATACCTTCAATCTGTTCTCCATGTATCGAGACTTTCTTGCAAAAGTGGTCTACTAAACATTTTAATCTCTTTTGAAAATCAGCTTTTAAATTTCTTGAACATTGACAATTGTTCCAATATTGAGGGTATACCACACACATGGCCTCCAACAATTCATCTCGAGGAAATCGTTCTCTTATCTTTGATGATAGTGATCTTGCAATTTCTATCAAATTTTGTCTCACTGAGATAACAATATTATCAAATTGGTCTCTTGACACGGGGCAATCTTTGGTGATTCGTCCTGTCTTACTAATATAATGAAAGGGGACCATATACCAATGCACTGTGATACATAGTATCTCTTTTTCATCAAACATCAAAAAATTTTCAGTATTTTCTATATCGATGATCTTAGTCCAACTTGTAAACTCTGGACCAGTAAAAGAGTCTGGCATCATATACAAATTATCCAATGCAAGGCATGCTAACTTTCTTGCATTTGTGTATTCGGCAATATACATTGTGTGATTCTAAGACATTTTCATGAGGACATTCATTTCATGTAGCATAGGAAGATTTCCAACCAATGTCAATAATGTTTCTATACCAGTTAGTCGAAAATGAAGATCTTGAGCTTTGTCTACATTGTAGCAATTTTCATACATCAACCCTACCAAAGATTTGAACTCACTAAATAGTCTTTGAGCTAGTCCATTTAATGAGATCCATCTTGTATCAACATCTTTCAGTAGTTTTTTTCCATCCGTAACACCATATGCAAACTTTTGAAACTCTAAATATCGTTTGGGACTACGAGAAAAGTATGCATGAGTCTCACGTACAAGATCTTCAACTTTTGAAACAAATGGAAACTTGCTTACCATTTTAAATGCAAGATTCATCCTATGAGCCATATAATGAATATTAATCATATATGGTGAAGTTGATAGTTGTAGTCGAACACAAATACCATTCCTTTGTCCTTGCATTACCGATGCTCCATCTGCTCCAACACATACCAACTTTTTTGTAATCATTAAATGATCCATACCACTTTCCTTCAAAGTATTAAGAACAAGTTCATAAATATTTTCAGCTATAGAAGTCTCTCTCATCTTTTTAATCCCAAGTAGATAGGAATGCCTAATATGGTCATTAACCATATAAATTCTCATGAAAATCCATGAAGTATTATCAATAGCTGTAACCTCATCCAAAGACAATGCCAAAAACCTAGCATTTGCAATCTCCTGTTTCAAATAATCAATTTCTACTTGAGCTAGATATCTTGCCCATTCCTAACCACTAGTTACAGACCAATGAGAAGATAGAAATTTTGGCACGTGAAGAAAAGATAGAAATTTCATGTAATCTGGATAATTTGTCATAGGACGACCTTTACATAAGATGTGAAATACAGTGCTCAAATGTATCGTCTTGGATAACAAACTTCTTTCCATCGTCTTTTCAAATTGAGATATGATGGTTCCTCCACTTGCCTCAAGTTTCTTCTTATTTATTAAATATTTTTTGTATTCTTCCACACATTGGCTATGTCGGCATTCCTCCAAATATTTCCATCTGACAATAGATTTCTCTTTACCATCTACAATTCTCTTTTCATAAACCTTTCCTACATGATTTTGTACTGTATCTAGCTTCATCTGAAATTTCACTACCTTGCAACTTTTCCAACTACATGCAAGACATTTAACTTCTCGTAAATCCTCATTTGTAGAAGGTATTTCTTCAATAAATGGAAAATTTGAGAGCCAATCATCTTGGAATTTTCTCCCTATGGTCCACTGGCCTTTTTTCCTTTTCTGTGAATGGTTTGTGTCACCTTCCAAGGAAATATCTTTAACATTTTCATCATTAATTTCTATTAAAACTGCATTTATCTCACCCTGATCACTTGAGGAACCTATTATTTCATCCATCATATGGATATCAGATGCATTTTCACAAGATTTAACATCTCTCTCAGTAATAGATTGTTCGAAGGAGCTTGAAGCATGAAGAGAATGTGTATTCTTGGATTGAGACTTTTTAAAGTATGATAATACATCAATTTTCCTTGATAGTTTCTTCCCAGGATTAGATTTTGACATCTCACTGAATATTCCAGAAGTAAAATTTCAAATCAATCTAGAAACCTGCGTCAATAGTTTCCAAGAGTTGAGAATTACTAGATTTGTAAGTAGCTTTCAAAGTAAAATAAGTGTAATGTTCACAAAAACCATTATGCAAATTTTTATTAAAATTTTGTGCCAAGGCCCAAGCCCAAAAGAAAAAATAAATCATTATACACAAAACAATAACATCATGATTCATCATCTATAAAACAAGTAACATCATTCAAATATAAAATATAAAAAAAAATTCCACTAAATTAAATCATATCTCCAAATCACCTAATGAACACTTGAAAGCTTTAAAAAAAACAACAAAATATTACAATAACTTTAATCATCCTTTCCAAAACACCTCTCCCTTAAGTTGTAAAGAATTGGTTATAAGAAGTTGAAACATATCCTCTATCATTTTCCATGATAAAAGTGAGGAAGCAAACTAGTCAGTTACTAGTTATTCTTTTACTTATCAATGGAAAGAAATCCCTTAAGACATTGTCCTCCTGTTGACCATAATTTCCTTTTCATAGTGAAACACGTCCAGTATGGCCATGAAATAACCTAAAAAGACTCAAATGTTTTCCATGATTTGTAAACACACGTGTGCCATGTAAAGTCTTAAGCCCAAAAAAGCACATTTGGGATCCTATAAAGAAAATTAGTTAGTGTATCAAACATTTAAAACTCCTAATTAGCACTTAGTGTTTGTTGTTTAACCAAGTTCCATTGAAATAACAGTCATGGGATGTTACCAAAGAATTAACCAATAGAGAAATGCACACCACAAATCATACATTCACTCGAACTTCCCCTCCCATGAATGACCATCTAAGGGAAAGGGGCAAAAAAGAAGAAAAGAAGTCAACGAATCACCACAGTCCCAGCCAATGTTTCTTAGTGTCAAATCATTGGAAACTGAAAATCAAGTGCAAATTTAACCCATGCATCCATGGGTTGACAAAAAGAGTTTATAGCAGCCACAAGATAATCATTCTATGAGTCTACCCAAATCTGACACAAACTCCTAAAACTTGTTGATTATAAATTCCCCAAGAAATTTCACTTGGTTCATGAGAGAATGAAAGACAAGTGCAAATAAACTTCCATGAAAGACGAGTGCAAATATCCTTCCATGAATGGATATCACTCTCCAAAATCATTTTGGGCATATTCCAATATGTAGGAGCCAGGGAAACATGGTGCATAACAACAATCTATTGTGCCTGAATTTAAACTGCATCAAGGGAACATTTGCACTCTTCACACATTGAACATTGAAGACAATTAATTAATGCCTGACATGACCATAGCAACAAAAGCATCAAGCAGAGGCTATAGCAAGATTATGTGAAAGTGAGAAAGAAAACCCATCATGAAGCATCAAGTAATATCATCCACAACATCAACATCACTGTTTGGCAGATTTTGATCGTCTTCGCCTACTAGAAGTAACTTCTAGTGGTAAAGGTGGTTTTGAAGCTAATCTACGTGAACGACGGGGGGTAGGATTATGTTCTTCCACGATTTTTTATTAATTTTAACCAAAAATAAATAAACAAAAAGACGGTAATGCTAGGCAAAAGGGTTTACCAGTAAACTATGAACTGCAGAATACCTCCTGGCAAGCCAAGAAATACAGGCAGGAAATCTCCCCGAATGCTGTGTTTGGTGTATCACAATTTAAAAGTGGCCGACTCGGTTCACTATGGATGGATAGCACCTAAAATTTATCCTCCCAAATACACCTGAAGGTACGTTGAGGCCCAAGTCTGTAATAGTGCTGTCTAATGCGAAACCGTACAGTGAGAGCACCACCTATATACTTATCGTACTATAACGCCGCCCCAAGGGATGTGCTATGATATACTTACGTACGTGGGGTGAGATATCACACTCGGAATGTATCGCAGACAAGTTAACGAAAACTGCTATGTTTTACGACGCCAGAACACGTCTCTTGCCTAGACCTTATAAATGTTATCGTTATGGTTCCAATGCATTTTTAGACAAATTGAGATTAATTTTATATTGATCTTGCTTAAAAATTTGCCTTTCAATGGTACCACGATGATGTATGTAGAAATTCCTAAATGAAAAATAAGAATGATAAGCAAACTTTTCACTTTTAGTTTTTCAATGAAAGACCTAGCTACAAAGGGAAGAGAGCAAATAATTTTGTGAGCAAGCAAATCAATGAACAAAAGAAAACATTGAGCACAAAACTAAATGCAGATTTCCTAATGTTCCTTTTTTGCAAAAAAAACACAATCCTACATGCAAATGCAAATTTTTCTTTTCAGTTCCTTTAATGTTATGAATGCAAAAAAGAAACTAAGTGCATCAAACAAATGCTTTTTAATTTTTGAGAAATGAAGAATATGAACGACAATTGTATAACTGCCATCATTGCCATCATATATATGCCATTTACAAAATGTCAAGGAACTAGATTAAGAAGAGATATCTCAAAGATCGAATTAAAAAAGGAAAATAAAACAATCATCATGATACAAGAAACAAAAATATCAGATGTCTTAAATATCAGATTTTCTCTAACTGACAACAATTTTCTTTCTGTTTTCTCAATATTAGTTCTTATTTTTCTGTTATCCATTCTCATTTATTTAAAATTCTCATAAAATTTACATAAAAGGTCCTTCAATTCCCTAATTTATTCTTCATTTTGAGGTTTTATTTGAATTCATCACATTTACTTTTCATTTATAAGGTCTACTTCCTTTTCTTTGTAATTGAATATTTCTTTGAGGAACATGTCCAAAGAAATTATAGCTTATTTTTCCTACGAATTTCCATAATCAGAATCAAGCTTAAAAAAACATCTATGAACCAAGTTCACTTATGAGAATTAACTACATTCTAATTTTTAATAAGAAAAAGGAGGCTTGTATCAAGATAAGACAATCTCTCCATGCAAGGAACAATTTCCAAAGTATAATATTAAATGAATTCCTCAATGTAAGCTATTAACTTCTCTATGGTAGTATCAAACTGGTGTTTCAAGTCAGGATGAAATCATGAGGAGGCTTTCATTGATATTTACTTTTCTGAAAGATATTTTCTAAAGGAATCTACCTCAAAATGTAAGGAATCTCTGTCATTTGCATTTTGAGGGGCTTGAAAATCCATTTCATGTGGCCCAAACATATCCTACCACCTGGAATCCATAATGTTTTACCTAGCACTCAACATCTAGATCCCAATTTTTGCTCTATCCACTTAACACCAACATTTCAACTGTCACGCACTCTTGAAATATGAAACATGCATACTGTGTTATTTGCACTATTATAATGATATCCAAAATCTGGACCTTTCTTTAAAATCCAAATATTCAAATATATAGATTTTAAAGAAAGACCCAGATTCAAATTTTCTAAGTTATGAGTTTTCCTTGCTATAATGTTTTGCCTTAATTATTTGGATATCTGAATCATTCTACTCAGTTCCAACTCACCCACTTGTCCACTTGCATCTGACATCACATGTGGCCTATGATATTTCTAACATATCACTTGGGTTATCATAATTTTTTGCATGTTAGGTTATGTGGCATCACAAATGTGAAATTGTGTTGTGTTAGATGTATCATCATTAATAATGTGTGTTATCTAACATGAGTCATCCTATATGGAACCCAAATCTGGGATATCTAGATTTAGTGTTCCTCTACTCATATTATACATCATAGATATTAGCATCCTATCTCTAAGCCATCCATATATCCAAAATTTCTCTCACCTGACTACTCTTCACTTACATGGTATATGACTTAACATCCAACATGTCATTCTTTATGGCATGTGACGTGTCATTCAGATCTATGTATCTATCTCTTCACTTTAATCTTTATGATATTCATTTCTTCTGGATTACAGAATGTCCATCCATCCAAATTTCACTCTAGGAATGATTTTTACCATTCAAATCCTTTTTTCCTCGAATAAAAAACATACAACCTTCCAAATTTTCCTAGAGGAATGATTTTTACCATTTAAATATCTAGAAATGTGGCTATTTGGCTTCCTTGGTAATTTAGTGGTTTCATTTATTTGTGTTCTCTGTTATGTCCATTCTGCTATTGGTCATAGGTTTTGTCCATTTTTATTTTGGAGATATGGGTTAGTGGTTTTAATTATTTTGGAAGTTGGATTTTTGTAGCTCATTTTGACTTAGTTTTTTGGAGACTCATAGGGGCATGAAAATCTACCAAAGTTCTAATATGTACATTGAATACAATTGTATGATGATGCAATATATCAACCATGTTTCACAGTGACACTTCCTCTACGTTCCCAGCCTTCCTAGGGACTTAAGTGGACTTCCATGATAAGTAAATATTCAATCATTCATTTAATACTACCGCTTTGGACATTTTCCACTGGCGGAAAAAAGAGTTAAAAGACTTATATCGCAAGCATGCATACTCATATTTGACTTAAAAAAAAATGGGTGTTGTCAGTTGGGGGTCTGCTTCTTATCCGAATCTTCTCTATAATATGTTGGAAGATACTAACATGTAATGACATTACAATGCTACAGAACTATTTTGTTTCTCAGCTTAGAGTTTTGTATCTCTTCCCCCACGTTCCTTGCAACCATTCATGCCTATATTCATGTTCAGTCATATACATCGCATCTTCCAAAGAGTGACAACTCAAACAATCATTTAGGTTTATCTGAGAATTGATTAAAAATGTTTTTGTTTCTCTTTGGTATATTTTTTGGTTAATTTTATCTAAAATACCTAAGAAAAGTCTTGGAATCATAAGGCTTACCTGTCTAATTTACAAAATTTGAGTGCTTCAAGAATTATTCGCTTGTAAATTCATTTATATGTTCAAAATCATATTTTAAACAACAAAAATTCATAATCTTATCAAAAATTGTATTGTTGAATTCCAACAATGAAACAAAAATATCTAGTTACACTACACCATAGAAAAAAGTCATATTTGGACAACTCAAAGGCTTATTCATTGCAACAAATTGCAGATACATCAATGATCGAAAGCTGGTCATTAACATCACACATACTAGAAATATCATCAGTGGCTAGGCCACTAAAAGCCACACATGTCATCCACCACACAAGGGGGAGCAAGCAAGAGGAACTTTGAACCTAGGTCATTCCCACTGTAGCCACTCCAGATTGTCGTTAGACCACAATACAATAGACACATATATGTTACTCATTATTCATAAAAGCCTAGTTTCTTGCAGGCAATACCATTTACTTATACAAGCACCATCTTACATTGGCTAGGAATAGAGAACAAAAAAACATTCCAAAAATAGTTTCCAACATCCAAAGGTATCTAAAATATAGAAATAGTTTCCAAGTTATATTGGTCAAAAGACAGGTCAAAAATACTAAAAATCTCACTTAATGTAGATCACACCTCTTTTAAAGTATATCAGTGTCCATGGGATCTCAAAATGAACACAAATGAATAACTAACCAACACTGTATACTCTACTTGTTAATAATCTTTCCACTATTAAAGGGTTGCCTTATTAAAAAGAGACATGCAACTAAAGTACTATCAAATTATGTCTATTGCAGTTTCAATTTTGAAACCAGTACTTAGACCAAATCTAATTTCCACTAACGAACTTGTTCTTAAACATACCCATATTTCATATACATATTATTGAAGTGTATGGAGGCAAGCAGTGTAGAAGTGAAAAATATTAGAATGGTCTAAAATTGTAGTTAGCAATGTGAATAAGAAATTAGTATTGGTAGAATTGCACAGAATTGGACCGTAAATTAAGCAATAGGGGAGTAAATTTACTTGTAAAGGACCATCGGTTCAACTTCATCAATTACTCAACCAAGGCTTATTTATGGGTATTATGGAATTCATTTATATTTTGGCCTCAAGCCTTCTAGACTCAGTCATGACCGCAGGATAAGGCTATTGGAACCAGCACATATTCAAAGGATAAAGCTAATTTACATTGTTGGATGTTGCATTGGACAATTCAGCTTTTGACAGATTCAATAACCTTTTCTCTTCCAATGCGAATTATACCATTCTAAGCATACTGGATAGTTTAATTTTCTTATGCGAAACAATAATTTTGATGCACTATCTACATTGCCAAGCTCATATTCTGTTAGTATGGGGAATTTTAAATTTTGATTACATAATGAACTGCTTAGCATATTTATCTTAAAAATCTAATTCATATGTCTAAAATGGCTTTCAGGCTCTATACCATTGCAAGATCTGAAATCCTAGAGTCTTGAAAGCCCTTCTTACTCCATTAAAGTTAAGTATGTAGAAAACTAGCTTTTTTTTCAGTCTCAGATAACATTTTTGGTCTCAGAGTAGGATTGATTTTTTCTTCATGACAAAAGAACAAGCTAGAGTTCAGAGCAGGGCCAAGGCAAATGCATTTACTTAAAAGGAATCAAAGAATGACCTTAATAATGTACTAAGAATAAGTCAGGGTTGTGAACGGTCAAGTTATAGGCTTATGACTTTGATAAGTATAGTTGCAAGATTTGAGATATTTACAAGCTAGTTTGAGAAATAAGAACATGCAGAAAATTTAACTATTCTATGAAGATAGTGTTCAAGATCCAAACTTATTTTTAAATGAGGGGACTCTGTAAAAAGAAGCAGAATAAAAGTAAGAGTTTCCTGGTTTTAAAAATAAGATTCACCTTGTAATCCTAACATACGCTTTAAAGAAAAGAATCAGATGTCTGAGTATTTCTTCAAACTACCCCCAATAGACTATGTTATCACTTCTCAACTTTTTCGAAAGTATCTCAGTCTGATTATTCTTGGAAACATAAGAATTCATACTGGAAAAATTGCATTTCACTTTAACTTGTCATTCTTTTCAAATATAGAGGAAAAGTTTAATTTGCAATCAAAGGAAATGTATTCCTTGCCATTCATGTTCTGCAGAGTAGAGATTTTGAGTACTGTTGTTTCATGGTAAAGCATTGTTACTTTAATGGGTTTTTTAAGTTTTCATTTTTTTAAGCTTTGGAAATTTCTTGTAGCTCATTTTGACTTGGTTTTTTGATCTATTGCTATATAGTGTTAATGTCCTCCGGGGAAAAATTAGTATCATCTCTTTTGGATATGACTCAGAATTAGAATTCTAGGGATTTGTCCCAAACTTCACTAATCTTCCCTCAATCAATAGTCACTTTAAGCCTCTAAACCTTGTAGCTTCTAGGAAAAGATTTCTTCGAAATTCCTACCAAGCTTAAAATTTTGGGTTCACTAGTGTGTTTTTCCCATCAATAGCTTTCTATTCACTATCCATTTATCAAATTCCAATACTTGGGCTAAAAATCATGCCTTCTGGAAGTTAAGATTGGTAAGCAAAATTCACTCATGTTTTCTTATAGCTTTCTCTATGGATTTAGTTGAATTTTTTCCTCCAAGCAAAATTATGGGTTGGTAGTTGTATTCTATTTGGAAACAACTTTCTTTTGACTGCTCAGTCATCCAATTTTGATGTTTGAGCTAAAATTCACTATCTCAGCAAGCTCAGCCTATTAAGCCACATTTTTCCCTTCTGGTCATCTATAACTTCTCTCTAGAATTTAAACAAAATTTCATCCTCAATTCAAAATTATGGTTTGATAGTTGTGTTTTGATCGAAATTACTTTCTTTTGACTATTTATGGGCTGAATTTTGACTCACGGGAGAAAATATATGGCCCTATAAAGTTTGGCCTTTCTTTTCCCAATTTTTTTGTTGTTTTAAGCCCTACTTGTTCTGAAATTTGGCGCTCATACGCACTCAATTATCAATTGCACTCAAATTTCTCCACTACCCTCACTCATAATGTCATAGGCCACATCATCATGATTTTAGCCAACCTCAATTAGTTTTAGGCTCACCAACTTACTCCACATGTACATGGCGATTACAACACACAAGGGTCGAATAGGGGGTGTTACATCCTCCCCCCTTATTTGTGCACTATCCTCAGTGCATTCAATTATAGTCGGATCTTGCAAGAACTGCTATCACATATGACCTATCCTCCATGCATTCATACTTGCAGTTAGCATATTGCAGGCACACTATTCATATTCCAATGATGTCTTTATTTAAGCGTATCCTCAATTCTAGGTGCACTAACCGAATTCAGAGGTCTTTATCATGCCCTATATAATATACAGTTAATAACAATGGATATTCACAAGATAAAACTTTAGTAAATGAGTATGTCACATTGTACACCTACGAGCCATGTCATTGTTCTTTCTGGAACAGAGAATCCACCATATAACAGGCAATTAGCAACAAGAGGTTAAATCTCAAGGTAACACCACATTCAATGAGCAACCACAACTATAATTTAAGCCTTTCCTCAATGAAGTTACTAGTGCATATAACGTTACTGTTGTTTCCTTCATTTTAAATCCTGCATTTAGGTTGCAAAACCTCGATGCATTGTTTGTCCTGTCCTTAATCCTGTAAATTTTCAGTATTCCAGACTAACTCAGATACCCAAGAACTCTTTTCAATGGTGGAAACTCATTTGCAATAGACACCTTACAAGCTTGCACGTGTTTTTCCCAGAACATACTTGAGTTAAAGATATTTGTTTCTCCTTAATTGTTGATATAAAGCTCCTACACACATTGTACTATTGAAGGTAATATGCCTAATCATCATCCAAGAAAGGCATGTGTGCTATTGAAGGTAATCTACTTAATCATCATCCAAGAAAGGCATTGTTACTAATTTTAACTGCATCTTCATAAGTATGCAACCTTTCTCTAATTATCGACCTGAGGATGTGTTCATTGTCACGTAGTCTTGGAGAGAGCATGACTATATGAACGTAGATGACTAAATAAATCATCCTTTGAATTATACATGGTTGCAACAACAATTTAACAGGATCAAAATGAATTCTCGTATCGACTTTGGAAATATTAATAGAACCACCTTTCCAAGGTATGCTTAACTGGTCCAAACCCCAAGAAGCCACCTCCATTTCCATTTATAGTTAACACTTGAGCCTTATTAGCCTGACCTCATGCAGACCTGCCACTGTAGAGTGATGCAATGGACCTTGAAGTTCCTCTGAAGTATCAACTAAATTTCTGGAAGCAATTAACTTAGGACTAGGTGTATATACCATCCACCTTGAAGTCTTGTAAGCGAGGTTAGAATGCTGCAAAAAATCTTTCCAACTTCAAAATAAACTGAAGATGAAAAACACCTTAATTTTGTAGATTAAATTTTCATTTCATAGGGCTACTGCCATTCCAAGATATTATGTATCAAAGTAAATTATGACAACATTGTAGGCAATGAGTGTACAATCAAATCCATAGAAGAATTTGGCACATAAATCAGAGAATTGAGGTCCTCATATAAAATCAGGAAGACCAATTGTTGACCATTTTGACAAACTGTGATCCTTCTTCCTTGCACTATTAGTTTGACAGCTTGAGTGGGCCTAATGGATAAGAGCATGTGTTTCCTCCTATGAGGTCACAGGTTTAAAACCAGAAGGGGGCAGAGTATGTACGCCTTTGTAGACTTAGCAGTCAAATCGCTATGCAGATGTGGGTCTCTTGTCCCACAAACAAAGAAGTCTCATACACCAATTTGGTGTCTGGCTTAGTCGTGATCTTAAAATTGGATAGTAATAATAATAATTTACATGCTTCAAATCACCGATTCATCCAATAAAATATTCCAAAACCTTTTATCTACTGAACACAGAAATAACCATGAAAAATCTAATCCATTCTCATAGTTGGCTGCAGAGAGGACAGTAGAAAAAGGAGACTCTGTTTTCAAAGTATGAAAGTGAGAGTAGACTTCACAGTTGGCTACAGAGAGGAAAATAGAAAAAGGAGACTCTGTTTGCAAAGTATGAAAGTGAGAGTAGACTTCACAGTTGGCTACAGAGAGGACAGTAGAAAAAGGAGACTGTAGACACAGTTCTCGGAGGTTGGAAGATCACTCTATAGAATGTGGGCATTGTGTTATATTTTTGTCTCAGACCATGGAAAACAGTATGGTATATTTACGTCATAAATAAAATCACAAAATCCATGTAACAAAATGGAAATTGTTACTATCTATGCATAAGTCAAGTCAGGGCATACCATTTATTTGCTAGTTTTGAAGGTTACTGCCTCATCAAACACATTTGAGGGTCACTGTCATAATTTTTTTCAACATAATCACTATTTCTTAAGGTTACTGCCAATATAAGATGTATGTCCCATTGACACAAGCTCAAAGATCTTAGCCACAAAACTGTCTATCACAATAGGTCTCTGTGATTATGAAAAAATTTTAGAAGAAATTTTAAAATTGTTATTTAGATGGAGGTTCAAATTCTAGAGTAAAATCGAGACTACTAAACATTGCTAAAAGTCTAGAGTACTGAATTATGAAAAAAATTTAGAAGAAATTTTAAAATTGTTATTTAGATGGAGCTTCAAAATTATGCTCTTTGGAGAAAGTTTTAGGTGTAAGTGAAATTGTCTTCTTCTTTTTTTTTTACTTGAAAGTATAAATTTAAAGTTAATAAAATAAAGTTTCAAACCCAAGGTCTATATTCTAAGGTGATATCACTTTATATGTAAGAAATTTTAAAATGAACTAACACTTTAGAAATTGAGTTTTATATTCTAAATTTATATCAGGTAGCTGTCAGCTAATGTATTCGGGGAATGTCTTTGTTCGCATTATTACTAAATCTGGAAACATCCAACATTCTCCTTCATAATTCTTGTTTCCTTCATAAATTTAATCTTCCCATAACTCATTTTGTCATCATGGCCTCAATGCCTATATGGCTACATTGTAATTGCAGATCAATCCTTCCCCTTTAGGTTGATGGAAATTATCAATACTATCTACGTTCATCCTCTACATGCTTTTAGTAACAATCACTGACTTGTTATTGACCAGAACCTGTATAGTTAATCACTGAATGTATAGTTAATAACAATCACTGACTTGTTAATGACCAGAAACTGTATAGTTAATCACTAAATGTATAGTTAATACAAGTAACAATCACTGATATGACTGGAATAGAACCTGTATTCTGTCATATGTGCTTAGTTTCACCTTTACACTAATGATTAAGCTTATTACCATAACTATCCATATTGAATAGAGTGAGCTTAAGCATGATTACTGTACTTTCCATATCTATTGGTACCTTATGAGTAATACAACTCTTTGTACAGAAAGCTCTGACTAGTGTACGTCTAACGATTAACATTCAAGTTGGGTTCAAATCATCAAGCTACAAGGTAAGTTATTAGCTATAAGTAATATCATAGGTTACAGCTTAATACCAATCACACAGCTTAAGTAGATCCATGGAATTAGTACTATTAGCTTCCACTGAATACTATGATTACTGATACCAAGTTCAAGCTATAGGCCCCTAGTAATATGATACACATTAGTAACCATAATGATCACCATTACTTTCAACAGCTTTATACAGCTAAACCAATGAGGTATGTAAACATGTATGAATTACGTCATTCTCCTTATACCTGTTAAAGATTAGGGAATACAGGTAATAAGCAGGTATATTCAATATGTAATTACCCTATAGAGTAGAGTGTAATCATTACTAATGGTTGAATCAGTGCCATAAGTAGAACCATGGAAATCAAAGTAATGAGGAAACAAAGCTTGTTACATTAGGATATGTGTATACAGTGATTATAGTTTATCCATATGTAATGGTTATGGAGAGAACGATACTCATTAACAAGTCAATGATAGTTAATACGAGTGAAAAATCACTGACTTGTTAATGACCAGAACCTGTATGACTGGAATAGTCATGTCATTGACAGAATATAGGTTCTATTCCAGTCATATCAATGATTTTTACTCGGGACTTGTTGGTATTGGAATTTGGTTCTTTAGCTTTAACTCCACCTGTGACTGGAACTATGCCCCTTGCTCTTATGTTGACTTTAGATTTTGCACAAGTTTGACCATGGATTTCCAAATGCGGTCATCCTTGGTTATTTCCAAGGTACCTGGGATACCATCGCCTTCGTGTGCTCTGATTCCTGCTATACTTCCCAAAGAACCCTCACACGCCTCAATTGAAAGTGTATGGAAAGCTCATGTTATGCCATTGGTGGTGCAACATACTCAACCTATATTTCCACTACTTCTTTAATTTTACATGTAAAACTACAGTTCACGGTCTGAGCTTCCTCTACGTTGATCTCTGATATACTTCCCAAAAAACCCTCACACGCCTCAATTGACAGTGCACAGAGAACTTATGTTATGTTGGTGTAGGGTGCCCAACATATATTTCAATCTCTTGTTTACATTTGAACTGCCAAAACTGCAATTCGTGGCCTGAGATGTAAGACTTATGTAATTTCTACATAATTATAACATTTTTTATGGAATTAACTAATCCTTCACTAGAAAAAATTTATCAACCCATAATTCAACACAAACATTACATTACACCATTATCATCTTAAACATTACAACTTGTATGAAAGTGAGATTAGACTTCACAGTTGGCTACAGAGAGGACAGTGGAAAAAGGAGACAGCAGACATAGTTCTCGGAGGCTGGAAGGTCACTCTATAGAGTGTGGGAATTGTGTTAGATTTTTGTCTCAGACCATGGACAACGATATGGTATATTTAAGTCATAAATAAAATCACAAAATCAATGTAACAAAATGGCAATTGTTACTATCTATGCATAAGTCAAGTCAGGGCATACCATTTATTTGCTAGTTTTGAAAGTTACGTCCTCATCAAACACATTTGAGGGTCATTGTCATAAGTTTTGTCAACATAATCACTATTTCTTAAGGTTACTGCCAATATAAGATGTATGTCCCACAGACACAAGCTCAAAGATCTTAGCCACAAAACTGTCTATCACAATAGGTCTCTTAGACACAAAACTGTCTATCACAATAGGTCTCTGTGATTATGAAAAAAATTTAGAAGAAATTTTAAAATTATTATTTAGATGGAGCTTCAAAATTCTAGAGTAAAATCGAGAGTACTGAACATTGCTAAAAGTCTAGAGTAAAGTATAGAGTATTGAATTATGAAAAAAATTTAGAAGAAATTTTAAAATTGTTATTTAGATGGAGCTTCAAAATTATGCTCTTTGGAGAAAGTTTTAGCTGTAAGTGAAATTGTCTTCTTCTTCTTTTTTTACTTGAAAGTATAAATTTAAAGTTAATAAAATAAAATTTCAAACCCAAGGTCTATATTCTAAGGTGATATCACTTTATATTTAAGAAATTTTAAAATGAATTAACACTTTAGGAATTGAGTTTTATATTCTAAATTTATATCAAGTAGTTGTCAGCTGATGTATTTGGGGAATGTCTTTGTTCGCATTATTACTAAATATGGAAACATCCAACATTCTCCTTCATAATTCTTGTTTCCTTCATAAATGTAATCTTCCCATAACTCATTTTTTCGTCATGGCCTCAATGCCTATATGGCTACATTGTAATTGCAGATCAATCCTTCCCCTTTAGGTTGATGGAAATTATCAATACTATCTACGTTCATCCTCTACATGCTTTTAGTAACAATCACTAAATTTTTAATGACCAGAACCTGTATAGTTAATCATTGAATGTATATTTAATAACAATCACTGACTTGTTAATGACTAGAACCTATATAGTTAATCACTGAATGTATAGTTAATACGAGTAACAATCACTGATATGACTGGAATAGAACCTTTATTCTTTCATATGTGCTTAGTTTCACCTTTACACTAATGATTAGGCTTATTACCATAACTATCCATATTGAACAGAGTGAGCTTAAGCATGATTATTGTACTTTCCATATCTATTGGTACCTTACGAGTAATACAGCTCTTTGTACAGAAAGCTCTGACTAGTGTACGTCTAATGATTACCATTCAAGCTGGGTTCAAATCATCAAGCTACAAGGTAAGTTATTAGCTATAAGTAATATCATAGGTAAGTAATATCATAGGTTACAGCTTAAGACCAATCACACAGCTTAAGTAGATCCATGGAATTAGTACTATTAGCTTCCACTGAATAATGTGATTAC
Organism: Pinus albicaulis; assembly: GCA_034641835.2. Taxonomy (NCBI): domain Eukaryota; kingdom Viridiplantae; phylum Streptophyta; class Pinopsida; order Pinales; family Pinaceae; genus Pinus; species Pinus albicaulis. The sequence goes on along the minus strand of CM076578.1, from coordinate 21,913,620 downwards.
TGATACCAAGTTCAAGCTATAGGCCCCTGGTAATATGATACACATTAGTAACCATAATGATCACCATTAATTTCAACAGCTTTATACAGCTAAACCAATGAGGTATGTAAACATGTATGAATTACGTCATTCTCCTTATACCTGTTAAAGATTAGGGAATACAGGTAATAAGCAGGTCTATTCAATATGTACTTACCCTATAGAGTAGAGTGTAATCATTACTAATGGTTGAATCAGTGCCATAAGTAGAACCATGGAAATCAAAGTAATGAGGAAACAGAGCTTGTTACATTAGGATATGCGTATACAGTGATTACAGTCTATCCATATGTATTGATTATGGAGAGAACGGTACTCTATATCCCAATAAGAAAAAAGTTATTTATATAATAGGAATGACTAAGAGCTAGAACCTCGGGATATCATGTTGTATATTGATTAGCTTGTCACCTTTGTACCTTATCTAAGCGTATGACAAGTTATGGAATTAGAACACAGTAGTTACACATGACTCTTTCTAACCATGCTTGTTTACCTAATCACTTTCTTGTCTCATTCTCATTACACTCGGCATAAGTAATAGCACACATATTTTATAAGTAACATTATCTAAAGGTTGACCTATCATTACTAACCTAATAAATACATGTATAAATATGATAAAGTACGTGTATCACAGGTTGGTTATCTCCCTAATAGTTCTGTCATCATGGCCTCAATGCCTATATGGCTACATTGTAATTTTAGATCAATCCTTCCCCTTTAGGTTGATGGAAATTATCAATACATACTACGTTCATCCTCTACATGCTTTTACTCGGGACTTGTTGGTATTGGACTTTAGTTCTTTAGCTTTAACTCCACCTGTGACTGGAACTATGCCCCTTGCTCTTATGTTGACTTTAGATTTTGCACAAGTTTGACCATGGATTTCCAAATGCGGTCATCCTTGGTTATTGCCAAGGTACCTGGGATACCATCGCCTTCGTGTGCTCTGATTCCTGCTATACTTCCCAAACAACCCTCACATGCCTCAATTGAAAGTGTATGGAAAGCTCATGTTATGCCATTGGTGGTGCAACATACTCAACCTATATTTCCACTACTTCTCTATATTTTACATGTAAAACTACAGTTCATGGTCTGAGCTTCCTCTACGTTGATCTCTGATATACTTCCCAAACAACCCTCACATGCCTCAATTGATGGTGCACAGAGAACTTATGCTATGCTGGTGCAGGGTGCCCAACATATATTTCAATCTCTTGTTTACATTTGAACTGCCAAAACTGCAATTCATGGCCTGAGATGTAGGACTTATGTAATTTCTACATAATTATAAATTTTTTTTATGGAATTAACTAATACTTCACTAGAAACAATTTATCAACCCATAATTCAACACAAACCTTACATTACACCATTATCATCTTAAACATTACAACTTATATGAAAGTGAGAGTAGACTTCACAGTAGGCTACAGAGAGGACAGTAGAAAAAGGAGATTGCAGACATAGAAAAATGCAGGTAGAATGAATCTGCATTTGAATGTGGAATCCGAATTACTTGACAGGAATCAATGCAGGCTCAAGATAGAGAAATGTGTGAAGCATTACATCATGTTTTCATATGAATTAAATACTTAATTTATAGAGGATAATTGTCAGATAGATTTTAGATTAAACAACATCCAAGATCAAATCACTCCGAGAAAGGGAATGAATGTCACATGTAGTGCTTCAAAAAACATCATGACCATCATGACCTAGTTAAGGACCTCCCCCTCATAGTTTGTTGGGTGTCTGAAGCAGATCATTTGATTCTAAAAAGCACATCATGCAAAGTAGTGATAACAACACCTTCAGGCATCATGGGTACTGTTACAATAAGAGAATGCACTGGGAAGCACTGCTTTGAAGCACTGGGAAGCACTACTTGTACTGATTTGAAACCCTCTATCGACCTTCACACTCACAATTAAGTCGACCTTCTAGCTAGTGGATGGTGGGCATAAAACAAGAAGACTGCCACCATATACATACACTCTCTGCAGTCAATCACATATCAAGTTTTTCGGATCTCTCTAAGTAAGAAGTACAGATAACCTGAAGAAGAGTAATTGAAATGCATGACAAAGAGTGGACTATTCTGCGGATAAATGAATATGAGGTGTTCTGTTCATATAAGTGAGAACAGTCAAGTCTGGAATATAAGATGGAGTAGACTGAAAGAAAATTTTCTGGGTTTAAATGCGGATTACAGGAACCAATGTGAGTAGAATGAATCTATGATTGAATGCAGAATGAAAACTACTTGACAGGGATCAGTGTGGGCTGAAGACAGAAAAATGCAGGTAGAATGAATCTGCATTTGAATGCGAAATCCGAATTACTTGACAGGAATCAATGCGGGCTCAAGATAGAGAAATGTGCGAAGCATTACATCATGATTTCATATGAATTAAATACTTAATTTACAGAGGATAATTTTCAGATAGATTTTAGATTAAACAACATTCAAGCTCAAATCACTCCAATAAAGGGAATGAAGGTGCATACCCTTGAACATACTGGTAAAAATTGGGGTGCCTCTGTGTTATTAATCGACGTTAGAGTCTGGACTCTGAGAGCATCGAGCGAGCTTGTACATGTGGCGTGCGCTTGAGGTCAAGGGTGTCCGCCCTGGTGAGTGTTATCTCCCACAATAGTGAACACCAATACCATATTCAGCGTAGTGTTCCCTTCCAGGAGTAGCAATAGTATAAAGACAGGGTTGGTCGAAACTTCAATAGTAGTCGGAGAATGAGAAGGTTGAAGCCTTCTCTAGGTTGTACCTGCAGGCTGGTATGAGTCTCCACCAGTACAATCTTGTAAGAAATTTTCCTTATAATAAATATTGAAGATAGAAATGACAACATTGGTGGTTTTCTCCTGACTTGGGTTTCCACCTTAAATGTTGGTGTTGATGTGTGTTGCTTATGTGTGATTATTTATTCTGTTCTTACTATACACGCTTACTGCTTACTAAAAATATGATGAATCAATGATGCACTTATCTAAGTAAAGAATTATCTTCATAATAAGATCTTTGGACATACGCAAGTTTTCTTAAATATATCTGCATGTATACACTAGTTGGGTTCATTAAAGTCATGTATAGAAATCAGTAAAGGAAAAGTAAAAGTTTATAGTGAGTTATAAATATTGATTCACTGCCCCCCCTCATGCCCCCCCCCCCCTTACCCTCTCATTATTTTTCCCAACAATTGGTATTAGTGCACCTCCTTCAGAAGAAGCTTGATTTCTTGAAGAAGATTTGTCACAATGTGAAGTCATGAAGGAGTGTTTTCTATCAAACCACCATTGTTCAATGGAAATTATCTATTATTCTAGAAGATACGAACAAGAGCTTACTTGCAAAGTCTTGGAGAAGATGTATGGGGAATCGTGGAAGGAGGTTACCAGTATCCAACAAGTGTTCGTACAGATGCAGCAAAAAGAAAGAGATATGAAATAAATGCAAAAGTTGTCAACGCTTTATAAGGAAGATTTTTAGAAACAAAATTTGTAAAAGTTATGCAGCTCAATTCAACAAAGGAAATATGGGACAAGATTATTCGGAGTTATGAAGGTGATGCAAAGGTAAAAAGTGTCAAACTTTAAACTCTTAGAATGCAATATGAAACTTTTAGAATGCATGATGATGAAAGTATTGCAAGTTTATTCCTAATATTAGATGAGATTGTGAATTCTATGAGGAATATGGGTGAAGATATAAAGCCTCAAATTTAGTAGAAAAGTTATTGACATCTCTAACTCCAAAGTTCGAGTCAAAAGTGTCAGTTATTGAAGAAAATCAAGATCTGCAAACTCTTACTATTATTCAACAACATGGCATCCTGAATGATTTTGAAATGAGAAGAGGAGGTCCCTACCATGTCAGAGAAGTTGCCTTTAAGGCATGTGAAAAAGGAAAAGAAAAGAAAGTTTTTAGGGAATCAAGTTCTATATCAGAAGAAGAAGAAGAAAATTTTGTTAGAAGACTTCAACCAGGTACTGGAAGATTCAGCGGTAAGCTTATCTTCAAGTGTTTTGCTTGTGGAAGAGTTGGTCATTATGCTACTAAAATTCCTTATAAAGAAAATCATGATAAAAGGAAATAGTTTGAAAAAGGAAGGAGTTATTATACAAATGAAGATAATGATGGATTGTGAAATGAAGAATAATATTCCGATCAAGACCTGAAATTACTCATGGCGTGTACCATGGATGATGATAATTCCTTAAAATAAAGGGATCCAGTTATTAAATAATTGCATAGATCAAGAAAGAAAGGATGCTTTCATGGACGTTGTTTCTATTGTAACACATTTGGGCACAAGGCCACTGATTTCAGGTCAATTATGATGAAAATATATGAGAAGTTCCAGCACACAATAAGAAATTACAAGCAAATTTGAAAAAATAATAAGCACTGGTCAAAAATGTATGGAATAGTGACCCTAATGCAGTGATTTGCTTCTAAATCTTTTCCTCTCATAATGACTGCAGGAGTGATGTGAGATACAATATAGGGATTAGTAATGTATCATCACAGGGGGGGCAATATATGGTGATTCCCATGGTTGGTTTGGTAATTATGGTTGAGTTTATTTCTAACAGTGCATCTAATGGGACAACAGAAGATATGTACACAATGTATAAATCCAGGAGGAGATGGAGTTGTGAAATATTCAGTATTTTATTTTATATACACAGGTTTTATGAACTAAAGCCACGTATACATGCGAGTTCCAATGGTGATAGTTACATATGTTTTTCTCTGATAAGAAAAATAGTGAGAAAGACTCAAGAAATGTTTTTCGATATGCTGCTGATGGAAATTTTCTTGATCTAATGTTGATGGTTATATCTGTTGATATGATATTAAATTTTGATTATCTACTTGCTGAAGATGCTTTGATGAATGAATTGTTGTGGTGATTAGGAGCATAATTTCAGGGGGAGCATTAGCCTTTCTGAGAGTAATCCATGATAAGTAGCCATGTCAAATGTTGCCTATTGAGAATGTTGTATTTGATTCTCAGTTTCCAAGAATACGGAAGTGGTGGTTTTGGCTCATGGTATTGGTAAAGGCTAAAACTATAAGGAGAAGAAGATCATAGTGCACGGGTGTGCATGTGTATGGGTATTAATGAATACTTCACTCGAAGTATATCTCGCATGGAATAAGAGAAGCTATTGATAGGTGTTGAATAATAGTGCACTCCATGAGTACAATGATGGATCAAGATCTGTAGACCTTAAATGACTATGTATTTTCTAGATCTATTTATGGAATTTTTAGATATGTGATTTGGAAAATTTTTGTAGAACTGAAGGGTAAGATCTGAGCTATTTATTTTTTCTGAAGAATTTCGCAGTCCTGTAATTTTTGGAGACCTATACGAAGGTTCATCTCTGTAAAAGCGTGTATATATGTAGGTTCGTTTTAGAAAAAGTGCATATGGAATCTAGGGTTTTGCTGAAATATGCGGAAGGAAATTTTTGATCAGTTTTGTTGTTTTACTGTTTTTTTTACCTAATTTTTAGTCCATATATAGGAATGCATGTCCTGAAGACAATAATATCCATGCTTGTTTTCTTCAAGAAAGCCCTCCATGTAATATCCAAAAATCGGGAAATACGCTATAAAATAACAAAATTAACCCCTGGATCCTATATATCAATCAATACAAGACCTAAATCCGAGAATTTAGCTGAAAGAAATGAAACTACGTGCGTCAAACAGATCTCCCACACCTAGTATTGATAAAAAGAGCTAAAACCCCAGTCACTGCAACATATGAATTTCTTCATAAAAGTGATTGTGCAGTATAAAAGAGGGTTTTTGAACATAAATGGTAGAGAAACATAGATATGATATTTTATTAAAAAATATTCTCAGAAAAATGATATCTAGTCTCCTTTATACAAAGCTAGAGAACCTGGGAAGGGTTTCTAGGAATTTCCCCTGAATACAAATGGTGATTTCCAGCAGTATGACTGAATAATCACTGAAACTGAAGCACATGAATGTATAAATTTGTAAGAATGTAGATCTAATTCATATTTAAATGAATTTATGCCCCAATGGAAGAATCCCTCCTCCAATCACAGGAAGACTCCCTGGAAGAGCCACAGAAGTCACTGCTAAAACTACCTTGAAGAAATAACGCAATTCCTGAGTGGAATAACGCTGTAAGTGATGGTAAAGTGTTGGAATGCTTCCAAATGTTTTATATCAGCCTATGAATGCTCCAAAATGATTCTCCAATGGGTGGAAACTTCCCTCCTGTGAAAAACCAACTCAGAAAATGAGTTTCTGAACCCTCCCTAGCAACACCCTGCAACTCAGCTCAACCTCCTGCAGAAACTGCGCTGAAAATGAAGACTGAAGCTTGGCACCAATAATGGATATGGGTAGTAAAATATCATACCTCTCCCAAGAGCTCCTCAAATGGAAGAGAAGAGATTCCTGAACAGGAATACCTTAGTGCTGAACAGCACCGGTAATCTTAGATAAACAGCTAGGAGAGCCAAAAGTCTAAGCAGACATGAAAATTTAATACATAAGCTAATCCAAAAATGGATACCATCCTCTTCCTTATAAAATAAGTGAGCCTTATCACCTTGGGTCCCACTCAATAGTGTTTCCACCATCACACAAACAATTTTCCTCCGAAACTATGTTATGCCTCCGTTAGAGCCACTCCTCTAAACTTTGTTGTTTGATTTGGTCAAGGTTGACCACTTCAATTTGCTTCAGACCTTTTCACACCTAAGGGTATTCAATCCAGCTCACATATATCTATCTAGGCTGAACCACATTCACATTTAGCTCTTTTATTTGCCAATTCACTCCTCCTACATTCTTGTTATTGACTTGGTCAAACATGGCCTTGTCCACATGCAAAATATCCCTGTTCACACATGAGAGTGTAAAATCCAGCTAGCATTATGATCCCCTTACACAACATGAGGTATTTTATCCTTATTTCTGTAATGCATGGGTCTCCTCACCCTTTTATTTATCTCCTAAGTGACAATAGAAAAATTTAATATTCCAATTTGTTGCATGCAAATTTTGGAATATTACAGTCCTCCCCTCCCAAATGTCGCTTGTCCTCAAGAAACTACAAGGATAGGACTGAAGAGCATCCTCCTCTCCCCTGTAGAAACCTCATAAGATAAAATCCTCCAAGGATCAAGGTGCTGCATCATCAATATATCTCCAAGTTGCCCCTCCCTAGTAAAGAAGTTAGCTTTTGGTGAACACCCCAAATAGCTATCATTATGTGACAGTAAGATATCAATGGAGGTAAAAATGGGTGGTTTAAAGGCCTTCTTGAGGCATGTGATCTGATATATATCAGGATCTACCATTCCCATGTGAATCTCCCATTCCCATGCTATCATCCATACAGAATCAGTTGCCTCCCAGCATGGCAACTCCTGAAAATCCTCCTCCACCTTGAGCTCCTGCAAAGAAGGTGGGCTAAAATCCTGAACATGGTAGACAAAGTGGCCTACCCCACACTATCCTCCCCTCCACTTAAGATACGTGTAGAGAATTTTCTGACCTTGGGCTGCAATAATGTTGCTCTCAAATGGTAGGAAGGAAACTAGATCTCCAAAGATCCCTTTCCCAGTGTTGTGAATCAAGCTGACCCAAACCATCTCATACATGATGGATAAGAAATTACCATGATATGGCATCCCATCCATCTAATGACCCTCCTCATAAAGAAAGAAACATTTTTTTGCACTGGCGATGCCTCTCCCAATTCTCCCCTTAGAACATGTAATGCAGAAAGTGTGGGGATGCTCCTACCCCAAGAACACATCCACCCAATGTGTTCCTCCCCCAATCATGCCCCCCATAAAGACAAGAACAACATCAGAAAATGGGCTTATGATCAGCATCGAAATGAAAGAAATATTGAATGTTTCATGTGGTACCGGAAGGTACCAACAGTATCCCAAGTGGTCACAGCGCAGTCTTCCCCACTGCAGCTTCAGAAAATACCCTGGAAAGTTGTTTCTTGACAAATGGCTTGTCATGTAAGTTATCACACCCACTAGTAAATATTAGATGTATGAATGTATCAAATGAGCATACAAGGACTAACCAAACACTTGCCCCAGGTCATATAGTAGATGGTTTTCTCCATCACAATAGCTGGCCAAAAATGGTCCATGGAGCCTAAAGAAAAACTTGCCCCTTTGTAGAGAAATGCACTGCAAGGAAATGGTAAGAGCATGAAAATATTTTTTTGAACAATCAATAAATGAAAAAATAGAATTCTTACCATGTAATGAAAGTAAGATGGTGACATGAGCCATAAATGATCCCTCCATAGTGTTATGACATACTCCTATGAAGAGGAATAAACCATATGCTGCATGAAGATCCCACTCCTCATGCTTGGAAGTCCAAGTCAAGAATAACATACTACAGCAACAGATGAATCCATCCACTACTCTATCAGTCTCACCTCCTCCATGTCCACCAAGTGCATCAAATGTGAAGTGCTCCTAGGAACACTCCATCAACAAGTTCCTTCTCCAAAGTGACAGCATTGTTGACCTATGCAAATAGGATCCTTCCATCTCATAAATCCATCCTCTGACATGTTCAATGTCAAATACTCCTCCCATAATGTTTCCATTTCCTCCTATTGCAACATCATGCAAAATGTGAGAGAAAATCTACCCTTTCTCTCTCTCAACCCTCCAAAGCAACAAAAGTCTTTGTTACCTTCTCATACCTCCATCATACAACCCATGTGGTGAAAACATAATGACCATATCATCATAATGCATCCACACTCATTGATGCTCCATGATGCAAGTACCCTACCAAGTCCCTTCCATCAACATACCCTTGGAAGAAGGATATGTCCCATGATGGCCAAACTCCTTCAAGAGCAACCAACACAGCCAAGCCTCCTGCTGCCCGGTATCATATATTTGCAAGTACCATACCAGCTCCTTTCTCTCCATCCACTCCCATTCCTCCCGATGTTAGTGCCTTCCATCATGATCAACCTTGGCACCCTTCCAAAGAAGACTACTCTCCTCCCAAATCAGATTTTTCTTCTTGCATTCCATGGGATGTTGGAATGCAACTCCTTGGAGATCTCCTAGGAAAGATCTCACACCAATGATAATCTTTAACCCATAAGGATCCAAGTGGACTGAAGGCAAAGCCTCCTCACTGCTACCTCCTGAAAGTGCTGTAACTCTCCTCCATGGTGTTTTAGCTGTCTCGTGTCTCAACTCCAGGATAAACATATGGTTCTGCATAAATTTGTTTGGGGAAACGTTCACCCAATCCTCCAAGAAGTCACACCCCACCCTTACATGTGGTGTGTAGCCCCTTAGTGGCCCATTACGATGGTGTTTCATCCCTTCCTTGATCAAGTCAAGGTGGCACAGTGAAGTGAAATCATGTGGCTCCAAATGAGCAGTATGCAATGGTATACAATCATCCATATGATTTGCTGAAACAATAGGAGCTGAAAATTTTGGCATACCTTGATGAAATTTGGGAGTATCTTGTATGGTTGTAAGGGCTTCTCCCTCCAATAGGTTGGCTCCTTCAACTGTAGGTGTTGAGGACTGCTCGCCCATATTTGTAACAATGATGGTACAAGTCTCCTCCACTGGTTGTGAGGGTTTCTTCTCCTCTAATTTTCCTTCACCAAATTTTCCCATCAACCTTTGAGTACATTCAGAAAAATTGAATACTCCTGTATGTATCAAATGGCTGACCCACCAAATATGTGCTTCACCCTCTAGGTTCAGCATTGCAATCTCTACAGCCTCCTCCTCTGCCACCGGATGTAATAGGAAGAATGCATCAAGTCTCCTTGCCCAAACCCTTGTTGCAGATGACCCATCATAAGTAGACAATAGAAACCTATTTCCCTTGCTTCTCTGTTGGCCACAAGGTCTTATTTCTTCCTCCAAATCAATGAACTGAGGAAAATCTAGAGCCCCCTTGAAGGCTCTAGGTTGGAATTTGTACCCAACAAGGTATTCACTTAGAACCCAGATCCTAAGTGTCCTTATAGTCCTCATTACTGGGATAGTCCCTATTGTTAGTGTAAACCCCTTATTGTTATTATTGTACCCTTGTAACCCCCATTTTGTTATTATTGTGCCCTTAAATTATTATTGTTAGGTCGGCTAGGATTACATCGTGGCCCACTAGGATTACATTATGGCCCCATGGACTCCTATATATAGAAAGGAGGTTTTGTAAATTGTATCATCCAAGAATTGTTCATTCATGTAATGTATTGGAGGTTGCCCCCTTGAAGTGGCTTATTTCTAAGGCGTTTATATCTCATTTCTTCTATTTTTGGATTTGGTTACACAACATTTGGTATCAGAGCTTGGGATTCTAGGGTTTCGCTGCTCCAAACAGGTCATCGTGGAATTTTCGCTATAACTTTGTTTCTACGAAGTTTCAGAAGCTGAAATTTTTAGGGTGCGAAGCTGAAATCCTGAGGAAGATTTTCTAAAAATTGCAGAGCTTAGTTTGCAATATTTTCTGGAGATATATATCATCTTGTGGAAGTTGTAGTCTTTTTCAAGCCTCCTAAACTGTGTCATCGTGGCATTTTCATTATAAAAAATTTTACTGAAATTCTAATCTGAAATTCGTATGGTGCGAAGCTGAAATCCCGAGAAAAATTTTCAAAAAATTTCAGAGCTTGGTTCGCAATATGTTCGGAGATATAATCTGTGGAAGGTAGTGATTTTTCAGGCTCCAGAATTGCATCTGAAGGAGGTGATCGTGGGAAAAGTTCAATAAATCTCTCTCTGGAGATTGGATTGGAGTGCCATCAAAAGTGGTCACAAGTACACGGCCTATAGTTTCTTGGCTATCAATTTCAGAGACAAAGAACAAAACAGTGACACGTGGCAAGTCGTACAAGTTCGCTCTACTGAACCAGTCCAAAATTAGGTCATTGTGGGAGATTGGACACAAATTTTTCTTGGAGAATCCAAATCAGGTCAGACCTGTGGCATTTGAAAGAAGCTTCAGAGGGCTACTACAGGGCTGAATTTGAGATATCGAAGATTTTCAATTACAGAGATAATTCAATTTCAATATCGAGCTCCTAAAAGCTAGTAAAAGGTGTGTATTGTTTTTCCCGAATTGCATAAATCTTGTTTGAAAAATCAGTTTGAAGTGATTCCAAGGGCCTATTGAGCATATATTTCAGTATTTCATTCTGAAATTCCTCCTAAAAATAATTCAACACCCATTAAGCCCTCATAAATCTATACTATGATGCATGAAGTGGAAGAATTGCAGTATGAGATATCAAAATTACGGTACCAAGTGCAACAAATTTCGATCTTATGAAGAGCAACCGAAGATGACATAGATGGTTTAAAAGAAGAAATGGAGGCTAAGTTGGATGGTTTGAAGGATCAAATAATATCAAATATGGATGATAAATTAGTGGAAGATCACATCGAGCATCAACAACAAGTTCTCCAACTCTCAAAGGATAACCCAACTTTGGTGCAGAATCTAATGAAACAATAGGAAGATCAACATGACATTGAAAGAAGTTATGAAGCAGTCATAGAAACAAGAACTCGACAAGTATGATCAATTTCAGAGTATCTCAGCAAGTGGAAGAACTTTCCTATAGAATATTTCACATGGGAGGATGAGAATTTTATACAGAAGCATCAAGAAATAATCAAGCATTGAGGACAACACTTGTTGAAGGAGAGGGGCATGTTAAGTCCCTATATTAATAGTGTAGCCCCTTAGTATGTTAGTGTAGCCCCCCTTATTGTTATTATTGTACCCTTGTAACCCCCATTTTGTTATTATTGTGCCCTTAAATTATTATTGTTAGGTTGGCTAGGATTACATTGTAGCCCACTAGGATTACATTATGGCCCCATGGACTCCTATATATAGAAAGGAGGTTTTGTAAATTGTATCATCCAAGAATTGTGCATTTATGTAATGTATTGGAGGTTGCCCTCTCGAAGTGGCTTATTTCTAAGGCGTTGATATCTCTTTTCTTCTATTTCTGGAGTTACAGCACAACATGTCCTCCATCTTCTGGAAAATTGTCCTTCCTCTCAAAAGGAAAGGATATGTCCTAATGCTCTAGAGCTCTTTGCAACACTGGTATTTTCTCTTGATCATAGGAAGTGCATGGATCTTCCTAATCTCAACTCTCTCTAGGAGTTCCACTGCTCCTTTTCTCTTCTTCTTGTTCAACCTCCTCGAAGAGGTTCTTACTGGGTATGAAAAGTGATGAGAGTAAATTAATCCTCTTCATCATGCTGGCCTTTCTCTTTCCTTTATATCACTTTTTCTTGAAGTCCACAAGATGAGCCAAAGATCTTGCTCTGATACCACTGTAATATCCCAAAATCGGAACTTCTCAGCGAACATGCACTAAAAATGAATTCCCAGTAACATATGCTATGAAATAATGAAATTAAACCTTGGATCCCATAGATCAGTCAATAAAAAACCTAAATTCAAGAATTGAGCCGAAAAAAAACAAACTAGGTGGGTTAAACAGATCTCCCACACCTAGTATTTCTAAAAAGAGCTAAAACCCCAATCACTGCAGCATATGAATTTTTGCATAAAAGTGACTGCGCAGTATAAAATATGGTTTGTGAACATAAATGGTAGAGACACATATATCTAATATTTTATTAAACAATATGCTCAGAAAATTGAGATCTAGTCTCCTTTATACAAAGCTAGAGAACCTGGGAAGGGTTTCTAGGAATTTCCCCTGAATACGAATGGTGATTTCCAGCAGTATGACTGAATAATCACTACAACTAAAGCACATAAATGTATAAGGATGTAATAATGTAGATTTAATGAGGATCTAAAAAAATTTCTTCCCCCATGGAAGAATCCCTCCTCCAATCACAGGAAAACTCCTTGAAAGAGCCACAGAAGTCACTGCTAAAACTGCCTTGTAGAAATAACTTAATTCTTGAGTGGAATAATGTTGTATGTGATGGTAAAGTGTTGGCCTACTGCCAAATGCCCAATATCAGCCAAATAATTCTCCAAACTGATTCTCCAATGGGAGGAAACTTCCCTCCTGTGCAAAACCAACTCAGAAAATGGGTTTCTCAACCCTCCCCAACAACACCTTGCAACTCAGCTCAACTCCCGCAGAAAATGCACTGAAACTAAATATTGAAGCTTGGCACCAATGTTGGATATGGGGAATAAAATATCAGACCTCTCCCAAGAGCTCCTCAAAGGGAAGAGAAGGGATTCCTGAACAGGAATACCTTAGTGCTGAACAACACCTGAAATCTTAGCTAAACAGCGAGGAGAGCCAAAAGTCTAAGAAGACTTGAAAATTTAACACATAAGCTAACCTCCAAATGGCTTCCATCCTCTTCCTTATAAACTAAGTGAGCCTTCTCACCTTGGGTCCCACTCAATAGGGTTTCCACCATCACACAAATAATCCCCCTCCAAAATTGCGTTGTGCCTCCATTAAAGCCACTCCTCTAAACTGCGTTGTTTGATTTGGTCAAGTTTGACCACTTCAATTTTCTTCATCCCTTTTCACACCTAAGGGTCTTCAATCCAGCTCACATATAGCTATCTATTTTGAACCAAATTCACATGGAGCTCTTTTATTTTTTGATCCACTCCTCCTACATTCATGTTGTTGACTTGGTCAAACTTGGCCTTGTCCACATGCAAAATATCCCTGTTCACACATGAGAGTGTAAAATCCAGTTGGAATTATGATCCCCTTACACAACATGAGGGATTTTATCCTTATTTCTGTAATGCATAGGTCTCCTCACCCTTTTATTCATCTCCTAAGTGATGATAGAAAAATTTAATATTCCAATTTGGTGCATGCAAATTTTGGAATATTACATTCGAGTCATGATATCCTATGATTCCTCTATTCTTGAACCATTTCTCTCCTATACGAGGCAATCTGGTGGCTTCTGAAACTAGATGTTTTGTCACTGCGAATTTAATATCTTCTATTTCCACTTCTACGCCATCAAAAACCCTTGCAAAATTTTTGGTGACTTCCTTGTAGAACCATCGAATTTTTCCATGAATTCAAACCATTGTGCTTTCTATAATAATTCTTTTTCTTATGGATATCCTTCCAATAATTTCTTCCCCATTGGCTCTTTTCGGAAAATCACACCCATAGTTGGAAGATTTTTCTCCTTCAAAAATTGTTTTTGTTGACGGGGCAATGAGCTTGGTAGGGTTTTCTTCGGAGCAGAAAGGAAGATGGTGATGGAAAAATGAGAGGGCACGCAGGTATGCGATGAAGGTATAAGTGAGTGAATTGGTTTTCGGTGACTCATAATTATTATTAAGGCAGTGATCAAATCAATGAATCAGGACTTTCAATTGTGTTATGATGGTGAAACAGAAATCACGAATTATGAGGGATTTGTCATGACACTATCACCTTTCATAATAATGATTTCAATTTTTTCAGTAATGTTATTTCCATATAATTCATATATGTAATATGTCAATCCCTATTGTTAAATTAAAGCATTACATGCCTTTTATTTATTTTATTGTTAACCTTTGGTTGTCATCTTATAGGTGCTTTTTATCATAAGGATTCAATCACTTCTAATTTTCTTATTTTATTTTTTTACCATCAAATGCTCTTGTCAATTGGCTATAGAAACTGCCAAAGATGCAGAAATCTGTCAAATCTCTAGAACATCATCAATTTTGTAGTTTAATTACTCTTTTAATAATAGGATTCTAGAAAAATGGGTAAGTGAAAATTTAAGGCGCCTAAAGAATTTTCGTTTTCACCTTGAATTTTATGTATAAAAAATGCCAACAATCTGTTGGTTTTAATTTTTATACAAAATTTATTATTTATTTATTCATTTAATTATTTTTTTCTAGAAATAAAATAAAATTTTAAGGTTGAGAATAAGAATTCTTCTCAACCAACATTAAAACAGAGTTCTTTTGGAAAATATTGGCAAATTCCTCTCCTGTCATTAGCTTTTGATAGATCATGAGTCGGTGTCCATTTACTAATAGATGAATTTTCTCTTCATAAATAGTCTTGATTCTTACCACTCCATTGTCAAAAATTCTTCGATCTAATAGGGCCCAAGCTAGTGAGTTTGGAAAATCCCTTGAAAATTCTTGAATTATGAGTTGAAGAGTAGTGCCTAGACTCCTCGATGAAATTTTCTTTCCTTGATGTATTTTTCATGCCATATACCTCTTTGTTGCTTAACCAATCTAGTCTTCTGGATAGCATCTAGCCTTATCTCATCAAGCTCATTGAGTTTTACCATCATTTTCTTTTGTGATTTTGATAAGTCAATCCCCAACTTGAATGTTGTTTTATAGGTCTGGATCTGGAACTCTATCATAAATAAGAATTGTCTCTCATAAAAATGTTTGTAGGGACTATGTCATGTATTGCTCCTCCATGTACTTCTATAGGCCCACAAATCTTCTTGAAGCTTTTCTGCCCATTCCCTTCTATGCAAGTGTACAACCTTGGTGAAAATGGCTTCAATGACCTTGTTTGTAGATTCAACTTGCCCATTTTCTTGGGGATTTTATGGAGTCGAATTCTGGTGCATGATTTTATATTCTTCCACCAGCTTTTGTATTACTCTAGATGTGAATTGTGTTCCCTGATTTGTTACAATTTCCCTTAGGACACCAAAATGAGTGAAGTTATCCAAGAAAAGAAGTGAAACTAAAAAATTCTCAATATCAAATGAAAGTGCTTTAGCTTCTACCCATTTAGTAACATAATCAGTACATACCAGAATATACTTCTTTTTCTTGTAAGGTGGATTAATTGGACAAAAAAAATCCAAAGACAATTTCTCAAAAGGTTCAATGAGTACCTGAGGTTGCAGTGTCATTTCGGTTGAAAGAATAGGTTTCCCAATCCTTTGGCAACTGTCAAATCTCTTAACATATTCTTTGGAATCCTTGAAAAAGGAAGACCAAAAATATCCTAAGAGAAGGATTTTATAGGAAGTTATTTTGTCATAGAAATGGCCTCCACATGGTTCATCATGGAAAGCTTTAATTATCTCTGGTATCTCATCTTCTTGTATACACCTTCTGATGACGAGATTTGGTCTTGTTTTGTATAATTCTTCATTAATCCATGAGTAATAAGCACTTGCTTGGATTATTTTCCTCTTTTCTTTGGGAAACAAATTAGATGGTAATTTTCGTGTAGACAAATAATTAGCAATATCTGCATACCAAGGTGATTTAATACATACTACAAAAATTTATTCATCTGGAAATTGATCCTTTACAGTCATATCATTATTATCATTTTGAATCCTTGATAAAAAGTGAGCAATTGTATTTTTTTTTGCCAGTGGATCTACAGTGGTGATGATAAACTCTTGCAATAGTAATAGCCATCTGGTTATTCTGCCATTAGTGACTGGTTTTTTCATTAAATATCTGATGGCAGAATGGCTTGTGTGAATGAAAGTTTCATAGCCAGTGATGTAATGTCTGAACTTATTAATGACATGCACTACAGCTGAAAAATCCTTTTGAGTCATAATATAATTTAGCTCTGCTAGAATTAATTTTTTACTGATATAGTAAATGGAATAAGGATTAATATCTTTGTGTCCGAACACGACCCCTAAGTTTGCATCTAAAGCATCAGTGGATATGTGGAAAGGAAAGTTCCAATTAGGTACCTTTAAAATAGGTGCTTCAAAGACTTTATATTTCTAAATTTCAAAGGAAAAATGGACAATTAGAGTCCCAACTGGATTCACAATATTTAGTAAGTAATTTGAAGAGTGAAGATGTTATTTTTGTGAATTTTTCTATATATCTTCTATAATACCCAGTATAACCAAGAAAACTCCTAACATCTCATTGACAATTTGGCACTATTAATTTCAAAATAACCTCCACTTTAGATGATTCTACCTCTATCCCATTTCCTGAGATATGGTGATCTAAAACAATTCCCTCATTAAACATCATAAAATATTTTTCATGACTTAATGAAACATTTTCTTCTTTGCATCTTATTAGAACATTTTCAAATTTTCTAGTGCTTCTTCAAAAGAATTACCATGAACTATGTAATCATCCATACACACTTCCACGCAGTCATGAATAAGATCAGAGAAAATTACCAGCACTTCTCTTTGGAATGTTGCTGGAGCATTACACAATCTGAAAGGAAGTACTCAGTAAGAATAAGTTCCCCATGGACAGGTAAATGTGGTTTTCTCTTTATCTTAAGGTGCTACATAAATTTGATTATACCCATTAATACCATCCAGAAATGAAAAATATATTTTTTCTGTTAATGTGTCTAAGACTTGATCTATGAAAGGAAGTGGAAAGTGGTCCTTCAATGTTTCTTTATTCAATTCCTTATAATCAATCCATACCCTCCATTTTCCAATTTTCTTAGGAACGATTACTAGGGGTGAAACCCATTGACTATCTGATATAAAATTTACATTCAATAGTTTTTGTAGCTCTTCCTTCGCAATTTATTCTAATTTTGGGTTCATTCTTCATTGAGGTTGTCTAACTAGTCTAGCATTCTCTTCAATATAGGTATGATGCATACAATCTTTGGGATTAATTCCTTTCATATCTATATACTCCCATGCATAAGTAGAATAATGTTTTTGAAAGGCCTCTACCAGTTGATTTTGTAATTTTTGAACATTTTCATTAATATTTAATGTTTTTTTGGAAATATTTATATCAAATAATTTCCAAAATTTTCCATAGAATGTAAAGACATTTGTCTAGATGATAAATATTAAATATTACATTTTTCTTTAAAAGTTTGACTATTGTCATGATATAAGGAGGGTTCATTATTTTCTATTGAATTTAAAATTTGGTCCTCCTAATTTGTTTGTATAATAGTGAAAATAGGTTGTATATCATTATCATCATCTATCCATTCTTCACGTTCTATATCTATTGTTTTTTTGTAGGAAGATATAATGTAAATTTATTTTTTGAACTGCCATATGAGATAAACATGTCTCTTGATACACAACTGATGAAAGCATTAGTTGTAGCTAACTAAGGTCCTCCTAAAATTAATGGATGTCCTCCTAAACTATTCTTGGGTATTAAAACCATGAAATCGACAGGAGATTCCCAAGAATCTAAGGATACAAAATATCTTCTAACACAACATCAGGTTTAATTATAGCCCTATCTGCTAATTGTAATAATGTTGGTGTATTGAAGGTTAGGAAGTGTTATTTGATTCATAATTTTTTTACTCATTATGTATATGGTTGTTCTGAGATCAATCAGTGTGTTTGGTATTTCAATTCCATTGATGTGAATTTTCACAATGGGACTTCCTAGATCTAAATATTTCTGCATTGTTGCCTTCCCCGTCATGATGTCTAAAATTCTCCCAACTAATTGGATTATTTTTATGTCTTTTATTTTTCTTTGAGTACTCAATTCCTTAATTGTTTTGCAAAAATTGGTGTTTCTTTTATATCTTGCAATAAAGGAATTTTTATACAAATATTTTTCAATTCATTCATCATATCATAATGAGGCAATGTGATTTGTTTTTCTACTCATTAAATTTTCAACCTTTCAAGAAAAGGTGGTGTTGTAATAGATAGTGAAGGTTGCTCTATAATATGAGTGTCATAAACAATTATAGGAATATTTTCTATTTGATCACTTTCTTTCTGAGGAAGAAAAGTTTCTTCTTCTTCAGATTTATTATTATTTTTTCGAGTTTTTTTCTTTGTTTCTTGAATAGCAACAGAGGGTTTCTTCCTCTCAGATACTCTACCAAATCTTAATTGAAAATTATTTAGATATAGTGGAGTTATTATAATACAATTTTGAGGATTCTTCCCTTCCATGTTGCAAACATATTCATTATTTGGGTTTGGAAATGGTCGAACGAGTAATTGGTTTCATTTTTGTGCAAATGGTAAAGAGAGTTGTGTATTTGTATTTTGAACTTGAGCTTGAGGTAATTGATTATT
This sequence comes from Pinus albicaulis, assembly GCA_034641835.2. Taxonomy (NCBI): domain Eukaryota; kingdom Viridiplantae; phylum Streptophyta; class Pinopsida; order Pinales; family Pinaceae; genus Pinus; species Pinus albicaulis. Next base: position 21,894,534 of record CM076578.1, on the reverse strand, counting down.
CTAAGGAATAGTTGTGGTGGAAATTTTTGATAGGGTGGTGGATATTTTTGATATTGAGCATTCCTTCCATAAGGATTTTTCCACCCTTGATTCCAAGATTGTGGTTGTGGTTGACCCCAAGGCTGCCATGGAATAGGTGAATTCCAATTACCTTGTTAATATTGTCCAAATTGTTGAGGATTAAAATATTGATTTTGATTTTTAGGATTTCGCCATGGTGTTTTGGCAATAAGCCGAGAGGGTATACCTAACCTGTCATTCCTTCTTCACTATATGCATCCCTAAGACCTAGTATAAAGGGAAATTATTTAGTATCATGATTTTCTGTACATATTACACAAGTTTATATGGGTTTTAAGTCTAAAGGAAATTCTCTGAAAGCATGTTTCTTTTTACACCTAGGAAAGAAGATAGATAATGCAACATACTCATTTTTTTCTTGTTTTGTATTTTAAGGATGTCAATTTTCTCATCAAGAATCCCTAACATTTATATATTGAAATTATTAATAAAATTACCTAATTCTACCCTAGTAACTGTCTCAGTTGCAGACTTATTTATTATTGATAAGAGAGGATCTCTTGGACATTTCCTAGTTCCTAGTTTAACCATTAATATATCTATAGATATCTCAAAAATTTCTCCAAATTGTTACTGTGAAATGTCTCCTTTCCCCAATACATTTAGGAGATCAATCCAATCATCTCTGATGGATTTGAGTAGGAGAGCTTTCAAATTTCCCTCATCCATATTATTCACTTTTTCATTTTTAATATTATAAACAAATCTTTTGAAAATATCTTCAATATTTTCATCTTCCCTTTATGCCATATTAAAAAATTCAACTTTCATTCTATGAGGCATACAATAATACTTATATTTCTATAATAATGCATCTTTTGTTTATGCCCGTGTTCCTATAGAATTCATGTGTAAACTCATAAAGCATTTAATGTTGAATCCTTTAAGGCAGAAGGGAATAGTTTTAATTGTTTAGCATCATGTAAATAGTCATATGATCTACATAGTACTTCAAACTCAAAGATAAATATTTATGGATATTCACTTCTTATTCCATGAAAATTAGGGAGGATAGTAGGTGAAATGTTTTTCATTGTATATGTTGTATCCTCATCGTGAATAGGGAATCCAAAAGTTTATGGATCTCCTCTACCTCTGCCTCTACCTCTTCCACCTCCTCTATTTCCTCCTCTTCCTCCTCCAATCCTAGGTTGTTCACCATTGACATTGTGTACTTCTCCTTCTCCCTCTTCAACCATGATGGATTCCTCAGAACTAATGTAAGTATCTAGTTCTACAACATGATTTTTGAATTCTTCCCGTTCCTCTATAAATGGAAAATTTGAATTAGTTTATTTTTCTTCTTATTCACTGCGAGCTTCCAATTCCCGTCCTAGAAGATGTTCTCATGTTTAAGATATGAATATTACTCTTGTAGTTGGGGATGTAGGATTTTATTCCTCAATTAAAGCTTTGGTGGATGAAGTAGGTGAATCCATGTGTTGGATTTAAAATATTAGGATTTCAGGAAGTCTATGTGGACCACCTACGTATGGAATTCGATTTTGAGTGGGTGGTGTAGAACTTCAAGGTTAGGATGGAGTGAGTGATGATGTAGGAATCAAAATTCTTCCTTGTCCTATAAACATACCTTTAGAATCTCTCTCCCTATGCATATCATGTTTTACTTTTAAGACTTATATTTATGAAACCTTGACAACAATGCCAAAATGTTTAGTCAATTTATTTCTCTTAAATTGCAAGCATCAATTATCGACCAGAGTCCATAAATTGATGAAGTACAAATGCACTATATGTGCTACAAGTCTTTGTGGTTAGAGTGAGGATTGAATTTTGATATTTGTTATTTTTTGAATTTTTGGATTAGTGTTAAATTCCTACGGATTAGTGTGTTTTAGACCAATATATTATCTACGTTAAATGTTATTCCTATAGTTAATTTCAATTGAATTAGGCCATTAAAAATGATTTGTAAGATAACACCTTTCAAAATATACGTTAGATTAATTTCTACTTTGTTTTTATCAAGTTGGTTTTGAGATTTTTATGCTAAAGAAAACATAGAACTAACTTTAAATTGTGAAAGAATGATATATGATACAAATCCTAGTTTTATGAAAGTATGAAAATTGAAGGCTAACTAAAGCTTAAACCAAAATGTTATGAAAACAGAGCTTTTATCTACTTAATTTTTTTTAAGAATGTAACCAAAAAGGAAATAAACTAAGCTATATAAAATACAGAAAGAATAAATTTAAGAAATGAATATACGAAATAAGCATAAACAAATCATTGAATTATTTAAACTGAACTTGGAAATGAAACATAAACCAAAGAATTAACCATATTCAAACTACAAAATAACAATGTGTTTTGAAATAAGCTAAAAACTAAAAGAAAATGACGTAATCTGCTTGCAGGGGCCCTCCACAATGTAGTATATTTCTTTAACACTAACAACCCATCAATGCATGAAAAATGAACTTCGAGTTAAGATAAAATTTTTCAAACAAAATTCTCAGGAAAATAAAATATGGCACACCCTGAATATACAGAGTTTCCATGGTTTTATAGAGTGTGTTTAACAATACGTGACCCCTATGCCTACATATTCCTTCAGAATCCTTATACAATTTAAAAACTTACACAAATATCACTATTTGTTGATTTTATATTAGGAAATAAAACTGACAAAGTCGTGAGATTCTTGGACTTTGTTTCTGAGCGCTGCTACATGTTGACAGCCTCCTTTGATTGTGTAGCGACATGATATCCTTGGTGAATTGGCTCGGATAATCAGGAGGAAATCCATGAAGGGATCATCCTCTATCTACCCATACACTCCTTTGATGAGCTAGCACACCAGAACCCTGTTATCAATGGAGTTAGTTGCAGATTTGTGAAATAGTTGCAGAATTGTGTTAATTATGTAGCTGAATGTAATATTTAACAAAAAAATAGGACATATTAGAAAATATGAAAAAAAGGACACATAAGTGTTTTAACTTGTCAAAATAATATGATTGCTACCTTTATTAGGTTGATATTAATGGAAAAAGAAAGAAAATATGGATGCAAAAGGGTGTCAAAACAAAACAATTATGGGACTCTACAATGAGAATTCTCTGAGGTGGAAGTGGAGATGGCATGTTAATTGATAAATAGATCACCTTGATGAGCATTGGATTAATAGGCTCCACATGAGGTATTGACTAGTAAGAAACCATCTCTCACACACCTCAAGGTATTTTCTTGTGTGGCATATGTACATGTTCTAAAGGAAAATAGAGTTAATTTGAATAGAAAATCTAACAAGTACATCATTATTGGTTATAAAGATGGTTTAAATGGTTATATGCTTTGGAACCCCGAAACAAGAAAAGTTGTGTACAATTGAGATGTGTTGTTTAGAGAAGTGAAAGATGTTATCAAATAATAAGTCCTAAGAAGGTATAATAAACTAGATAATCTAGAGCTTGAACCAAAATATGATAATTCAGAGTATTCAAATAAAGAAGAACCAAATAGTCTAAAATTGAGGAGATTGGTCTAAGAAAAAAGTAGCCAGAAATGTACAGTTCACATAATTTATGTTCACATTTTTTTTATTGTCAATGGTGGTCCTGGAATTATCAGGGAGAAAATGGAGTCAAAGGATGAGAAACCCTGGAAAAGTTACATGGTTGAAGAAATGGAGGGTTTAGAAAAGAATGAGGCTTGGGATCCAGTGGAGTTTCTACTACAAGAAAAACCATTTGAAAAAAATTGGTGTTTAAGAAGAAATTGAAAGTAGAAGGAGAATTGGGGAAATACAAAGCTTTGTTAGTAAAAAAAGTTTATTTTGAGCTGCAGGGATTGACTTTGGTGATATTTTTTCTAATTTTTAAAAGTTATCTTCTATTATATTTCTTTTATCTTTTGTTAAGTAGGAAGAACGGGTATGAAGATAATGTTCATACATGGGGATCAAGAAGAAGATATTTGTATGAAGCAACTAGAATTATTCACAATGAAAGGTAAGAAAGAGTTGGTATGCAAGCTAAAAAATTCCTTGTGTGGGTTCAAGCCATCACCAAGGATGTGATATCAAAAATTCGATACATATATATCAAGAGTTGGCTTAACAACCATAAAAGTAGATCATTATGTGTATTTTAAATTATTTAGTGATTGTCTTATATCTTTTGTTTTGTATGTAGATGATATGTTTTTAATTCTAAATGAAAGGGAAATCATTAAGGAAGTGAAAACCAAGTTGTATTTTAAATTTTACAAGAAGGATATTGATGCCAAAAACTTCATTTTGGGCACGACATTTAAAAGAGATTGGGAAAGAATTAAATTTTTTTTTACTAAAAGGATGTAGAGACAACATTTTATAGATTTAATATGTAGGAAAGTAGAAAAATGAAAGTTCCTATTCGTGTAGGTATATAGTTATTTAGAGGTTCGTGTCCCAATACATAATAAGAGGAAAATGGCATGTATTTTATTCCATAGGCTAGTGTTGTTGTACTTTTAATGCATGAAATTGCATATACTAGATAATACATTGCACATGTAGTGGGATTATTAAGCAAGTAGATGTCAAATTCAAGGAGTGAGCATAAAAAATAGTAAAAATGATTTTTAGGTATCTATATGTTTCTATTGATTATGAATTTTTATAACAATGAAGATCACAAGTAAACGAAGTGTTATACATGCATGGATTTGTTGATACAAATGAGATAGGGATATAGATAATAAATTATCTACATGTGGGTATGTGTTTAAAGTATTTATGGGATCTCTCATTTAGATGAGCAAGATGTCATCTATAGTGGCACTTTAAAATATAAAACTTAAATCAATGGGAGCCACTCATGGAAGAAAGGAAGAAGTTTGGTTACAGAGGTTGTGTTTAGGTATGGGATTCATACCTATGGTTTTGTGCGTTAGTTTCCACATGCTTTTGGGCATGATGGTCTTATGCCCATGGTATTTTTTAGATCTGGTCGAGGGAACTATGGTTATGTTATAATATAGGGTTAATGGATTGGGGTTTATGAATGGTTCGGCATGTATATATATGTGGTGTAACATTGAAAGGAATATAATGAAAAATAAACCTGGTAGTATTGGTTTTGGGATCCATGGGAAAACATCTTTGTATATATGTTTTATGTTTTATACTCTCGCTATTGTTTATTTTGTGTTTTAAGAGTTTGTTTTCAAATAATTTATGTACATGCATAAAACCTACATTTGGAATCAGAGTTATTTCAGCTTTAACGAGATGCCTTTTTTTCTAAGGAGTTTTGATCAGGCCTGTGGTAGACCTTGTTCAATGGGAGATCTACGAGATCGATTCTTGCAGTGAAATAATATGGAGAGAAGTGAAATGATAGTGATTGAGAAATTTAATGGTCAAAGTTTTGAGTTTTGGAATATCAAGATGGAGGATTTGTTTGTGGATAAAGATAAGTGGATCATGGTAGATCAAGGTATTAAACCAACAACAATGTCAGATTAAGATCGTGTGATGTTGGATTGGAAATAAAAGAGCACAATATGGTTTTGTATCTCAAATTTGGTATTGTTGAATGTATCTGGGGAAGTTACGATGAAGGTTTTGTAAGACATGTTAGGGAATTTGTACCAATCTAGTTTGTTGTTTTCTCTACCAGAATCATGGGATTGTTTGGCTATTGAAATAGGTAGTAATAAAACTACCTTGAAGTTTGATGAAATTTTCTTATTCATGTTGTCCATGGAAATGAGATTGAAAATTATGGAGGGTCAAAATCGATATTCCTTGTACGAGGATGATACAAAAATAGAAACAAAAATAATTCCTCAACTGGGAGATATAAATCTAGAGGGAGATATAAATATCAAAGAAATTCTTTAAAGGTTTGGCAGAAATGTGGAAAAGAATGGAACTTCAAAAAGGAATATAGATCTAAAGCTCCTGAAAAAGGAAAGATATCTAATGATTTCCTTCTGTAGAGGTGAAAACCACCTTAGATGGTGGGGATGTGTACTTGGCTTCTTCTTCAAGTACACATGTATATCATAAGGCATGGTTAATTGACTTAGGTGCATCCTTTCACTTCACTCCCCATAAGGAGTGGTTCTATGAGTATGAGAAATATGATGGTAGTGATGTATTCCTAGGGGATAATAGGAAGGAAAAATTCATGATACGTAGAACATTCAAGCTGAAGCTGCAAGGTAGAAGGATTAAAACACTTCCTAGTGTTCGACATATTCTTTCTTTGGCCAAAAATATTATTTATGTAAGCAATATCAATGATGCACATGTAAAAATATTTTTCGAGAAATATACCAGCAAGATAGTTCGAGGAGAACTGGTATTTATGTGGGGATTTTGGAATGGAACTCTATACAAGCTTCTAGGTAGCACTATTATTGATGGGTGCAACAATTTCGTGGTTCCTGAAAGTGGAGGATAAATCCTAGTGGTCTTTGGAGAAACGACCATGCTATGGCATCAAATGCTTGAACATATTGGAGAGAAGGGCCTTCGAATACTGCATGGTAATGGTATTGTAGGAGGTATGTCTAATTTCTCTCTTGTTTTATTATTATGGGAACATTATGTATAGGGGAAGAAGAATCAAGTTAGTTTCCCTTCTGCTACTAAGAGAGCAAACAATATATGAGAGCTTGTGCATAGTGATGTGTTTGGACCTATGTCGGTTCTATCACTAGGTAAGTCTGTGTTCTATGTGTCATTTATAGATGACTTCTGAAGGAATACATGGATGTATTTCATGAGGAAGATATCTAAATTCTTTGATATATTTAAAGAATTTAAGGCTCCGGTGGAAAACCAGACAAAGAAGGAGATAAATTTGTCGAGGGTAGATAATGGTGGACAGTTTTACAAGAACTTTAATAGTTCTATAAGAAGTGTGGTATAGCATGACATAAGACTAATCTATATAAACCTCAAAAAAAAATATTTACTGAAATAATTAACATGACATTGATGGGAAAGGAAAGAAGCATGCTTAGTGGTGTTGGGTTAGGATAGCTATTATGGGCAAAGGCAGTGGAGAGATCGCATACTCCAAGAAAATCCCACTAACATTGAAGATAAGACTCAAATAATAGATATGGATTGGTAATAAAACCCCATACACATCCGAGGGTATTTGGATGTGATGCATATGTACATGTTCCAAAAGGATAAAAGAACCAATTTGGATAGTAAATATGAAAGGTGCATCTTTATTGGGTATAAGGATGGTTTAAAATTTATAAGCTTTGGAACCCATAAACAAGGTGTTGGGAAAAACAGAATAGGGGGGGTAACTGGATTACCGCATATTCAAAACTTTTACTTTTCTTTACGAAACCTATACACTACTTTCTTGAACTGTACTAAGCCATACATATACGGATACCCCAGAAAACCCCGTATACACAGAGATATAATTATGCCATTAATTATTCACTTATATCATTCCATCATTCATTCATCATATGTTCAATAAACAGTAAACATGTGCAGTAAGAACAGAATAAATCATCACACATAAGCATCACACAAGAACACCAGGATTTTAGTTGGAAACCCAAGTCGGGAGAAAACCACCGCTGCCGTTGCTCAGCCTTCAATATTTTATTATAAAGAAAACATCTTACAACTTATGTACTGGCGCAGACTCATACCAGTACGTAGGCACCCACCTGCGCTCGTTTACCAGCTTCTCCTGGAAGGGAGCACCAACCCCCTGCTCTCGTTTACCAGCCTCTCCTGGAAGGGAGCTACAACCCCCTGACTGAAGGCTACAACCCTCAGCACCAACAAGGACCACGTTTCATCAATTTTAACACTGGATCCAACCCACACAATTAAGCTCAAGGAACATTCATCAAACCAACCACTTGCTCTATAGCAGCATAATCAATCTTTGAACAATTCAGATCATCATGACGTATTAGCAAGAATTAATATCGAAATGAGACGTTAAAGATAAAAGAGAATGTAGATTTATTATCTGTTAACATCAGCAAACCCTAGTTTGCATACGCGCTTTCCTTTCTCTGATATCGCGTATATACGCGCCTTCTGAGCATAAACTCGCGTATACCTCTCGCAGCAACTTCGTAACTGATTTTACTACCCATAGTACGCTTCACTTCATACACCCGCGTATATACGCGCTTCCTCTCATGAAATTAACTAGCGTATGGTTCTTCATACATTTAGGTCATTGCAATTCTTCAGAACAGATACATTACTCAGATTTTACCCTTTACTTCAGACAGATGTTCGCCTCTTCTCAGATCTAATCATCCCCTAAACAGATCTAGCAAATACAAGTACATTTCAGATCTAGATACCCTTCTTCATCATTGGTGCATCATGCATTCAGATCTATCATTCAACTACAACCCTTTCCATTCAGATATACTTCAGAGAGAAGTATTCATTCAAGCTCAGACTTCTTGCACCCTTACTCATGATTTGCACAATGAATTTCTTCTCCTTATATAGGTTTATACTTTTTCAATACCATGAGCCAAAACCACAATCCTCCATGGTATTCCACGTGACTACTCAGGGGATAATTCAGGAGTCAGGGGACATACGGGGCCACCATGGCATTGCCCCCTTGGCATCATAATTTTAGAGCGCAAAAGGGCATACGCGACTTGGAGCATTCGCTTTCGCGTGTATACGCAACTTCGCCTCATAAAAACTGCGTATATGCTAACCCTGAATGTATACGTGGGTTCCCTTCACAAAAGTAGAGTATATACGCGGGTTTCCTTCACAAAAGTAGCGTATACATTGTGACATATTATATTTATCAGTTTTCTGGCACTTAATGGAATTCTTTTCTTTGTCACATTTGAACTGATCTGTATATACATCATTCTTACATCTTTAACAAGTCCATCAAGACATATTCTATCAAGCACACCTTCATCAAGCAGGTTGCCATCATCTTCATCAAGTGGGTTTCCATTCAAGGACAACACCTAGATCAAGTGGTTGCCATCAAGGACAACACTCTGCATCATATTTCCAACAATCTCCCCCTTTGGACTTGATGGCAACCATAATGGTGTTTGGTTACCACAACAGATAGTTACATTAAGAATACAATGACACCATGTCATTCTCCCCATTCTTTGACATCATTAACTTCATTCAAACACCATGTCACTCTCCCCCTTTGAAATCAAGGGCAAAGGGCGGATCAAAACCAACATACTCACCCCTTTTTCTCCTCATGTAGAAGAAGCGTTCTGCAGATCTAATGTATACTGAAGTGACCAAGCTCCCCCTGAGTTCATGCTGAATCATCAAACATATTTTCTAATGAAGTACATGACTCTATGACTTTCCTATCACCAATGACTCATACTTACATCAAAGATCCATCCAAGTGGATTTACATATGAGACTCAAGTACCCAACCAAGTGGATTTACATATTTTGAATCAACTACCCAACCAAGTGGGTTTACAAATTTGAACAAGTCCTTACATGACTGAATATTACAATTTTACATCATGGGTCTCATCATGACCTTTTCATCAAATTACAAATATGACTTTTCATGAAAAATACCAGAAAGACCTCAAGAAAGAGATCATTTTTCAATATCATCATAATGCCAACAATGCATTATACTCAGCAAGACCAATGCTCCCCCTGAAGCTGTGCATCCAATGCATCCTTTCCATATGGCCAAGGCTCCTCCTTAACTTGTGCAATCTGAATACTTTCAATAGCAAATCATCAAGGCATCTTCATTCAATATCAGAGAATGAAACAGAAATATAAGAGTTGAAACATCACCAGAGATTTCAAACATCATCAATGATACCAAACATCATCAGAGATATTGTAGCTGTGCTGAAGAATGCTGACCCCAAACAAAAGTTTGTCAATAACCATCCATACGCGGTTTTCTGTGCATGAACTCGCGTATATACGTGACTGTGATTAAGGAAATCCGCGTATCCAATTCCATCTTTTACATTTTAATCAGATTTGATCTCTGTGAGGCAGAGATAACTTCCAGCTTCTATTTGAGATATCTGAGTGCTTCCCTGGAATACATGAGGGCAGATAGGACAATGTAGCAATGTATTTCAAGTGTCATCCAACAGTTGTAGCATAAGCACAAGTCTTCAAGTTCTTTGCAGCATCAACATATTCTTCCTAAGAGAAATTATCATTCCAGAACAGCTTCCATGTAATCTTCAAAGTAGTAACCAAATCTTCAAGTTCTTTGCAGCATCAATAGGAATTATCATTCCAGAACAGTTTCTTCAATATATAATATGTGTCAACCAATTATCCAAGTGATCTCATATCACCAAAATCTTTATGAGTTAAATCATGATGCTCCATGTGTAGAAACTATGTATAGAAGTTCTTAATCGTGACAACCATCATCAGCAACAAGCTCTACATGATCTATTCATATATATATATATATATATATATATATATATAACACTTCCAACTCATCCATGTGTGAGCACAAAAGATACCTTTCATCAACCAGCAACCAAAAATTCATTAGCAACAGATTCTGCACGAGCTATCTTTATCTCTGAATCATAAGACTTCCATCTCATCCATAAAACAAAATGTTCTTCATCAAAAGAAATCAGGGCTTTTCCACAAACTCATCATAAGAAACCATGTAACATGTCATCATCATTGAGAAATAAACAGAAACAGTGCCAATAATACAATCATTAATACTCAGACTGATGCTCCCCCTGAACCTCTGCTCCTGATCTTCAGCTGTCATCCCAATTCTCTTATCATCAATGCATATGAGACTGTGTCTACTGGAACTCGCGTGTATACGCGGCTTTAGTTCACTGAACTCACGTATGGAAAGTGAATTATAGAAAATTTCACATTCCTCCATCTCCCCCTGAATTTGTCCTTCCTGTACCTGTCTTCTTCATGTCAGATGCTCTGTCAGCAATAATCATAACCATATTTTCCAAATCAACCATGAGAATCATCATACATCGCTCCCCCTGTGACGATACATTACTAAGCTCCATAATGTATCTCACATCACTTCTGCAGTCATTAAGAGAAGTAAGCTTCAGAAGCTGATGACTGCAGTAGGGTCAATATTCCCTACGTTTCTGACCGGTCCTCCTTCCTATTCCAGCTTTGCTTGAAATTTCTAATTGTGTGCTGAAAATTATCCAATTTCTCAGATTTGTTCATCCTACATTCTTTTTCCACATGTCCATACTTGTTACAAGCATAACATCTTATATGACCAGAGAAGTAAGCATAAGGATCATAGTGTGTTTCTCTGTTCTTCCTTCTATTGCAATCAGCTGCTTTATGACCATACTTGTTGCATGAAAAACAATATCCTTTGAAGCAACCAGAGTACCTTTCTGAATAGAATCTGTTTGATTGTGACTGAAATGATCTGCTTCTGCAATTTGCTGCAACATGCCCATAATTATGACATTTAAAGCATTCCACATTATTGAATGATTTCCTTTGAGAATTCATGATTGTTGGTTGAATTTTTGTTTCTTTCAACACTTCATATTTTGCATTGACTTCCTTTGAATCATTAGAATTTCCTTGTGAACTAGATTCTCCTTTGACAGTTTCATGAAAACCAAGACCAAGTTTAATAGAGGGAGACCTTTGATTACTCAGAATATTGTCCAAAATCTTAGTACTATCTTGAAACCTCAAAAGTTTAACCTTTTCTTCTAATTTACCTTTGAGAATGTTTACCTCTACCTCCAAGGCTTGGCATTGCTTCTTCACGCTTTCTTCTTTCCTTCTTCCATTTTCTACTTGGTTATTCAGATTTAGAATCTCTTCTTTCAACCCATTTTCTAGCTCTTCAAAAGTTTGTAAGAGTTCTTCATTCTTCTTCTTCAAAGCTTCGAGATTTAGTTTCAGAGATATGTTTTCTGCTTCAAGTTCTGCATTCTTCTTATTTGATTTATCCATATCTTCTTTGAGGGAGATGATTTTTGCTTCAAGACCTTCCTTTTGAAATGATTGTAGAGGTTCCTCATTCTTCTTACTTGATGCTTCAATATCTCCTTGTAGAGAGATGATTCCAGCTTCAAGACCTTCATTTTTCCTTTTTGATATTTCGAGATCTGCATTTAGAACGTTGATTTCTGCTTCAAGTCTTTTCATTCGATTGGATGCATAAGCATGAAACCTTTGATACTTGTCTATCTGTTCTTTCATAGATTCACTCTCCTTAGATGATATTTGTTGATCTTCAAATTTAATCTTGACAACTTCTTCTAGATCCATACTGTTACTTTCACTATCTTTACCTTTGCATGCACAAGAGAGTAAAATACAAGAACAGTGATCAATACCTGTTTCATCTTCTTAAATTTCTGCTATACATGATTTCTGAGGTATCTCCTTTCCTTGAGTAATCTTCTTCTTTTGCTTCTTTGCCATGAGCACTTGTAGAGCTTGGTCAGAATCTTCTTCATCTTCACTGGACACTTCATCATCATCTTCATTTGCATAATAACTTTTCCTCTTTTCAAATTGTTTCCCTTTACCATGTTTTTCTCTATAAGGACATTTAGCAGCATAGTGACCAACTCTTCCACAATCAAAACATTTGAAGGGAAGCTTACCTTTGAATCTTCCAGTACCTAGTTGGAGTTTTCTCACAAAATTCGCTTCTTCTTCTTCGGATATATAGCTGGATTATTTGACAACTTCCTTTTCTTTTCCCTTTGCAGACACCTTAAAAGCAACTTCTTTGATTTGAGAAGGACCTCCTTGTCTCATTTCAAAAGCAGTCAGAATACCATGTAATTGAACAATAGTAAGAGTTTGCAGATCTTGCCTTTCTTCAATAGCTGAAACTTTAGAGTCAAATTTTGAAGTCAAGGATCTTAAGACTTTTTCCACCAGAGTAGTATTGGTTATGGTTTCACCCAAATTTCTCATTCGATTTACAATATCATCTAGACGAAGAAAGAAACTAGCAATACTTTCATCACTATGCATCCTTAAATTTTCATATTCAATTCTGAGAGTTTGGAGTTTTGCACTTTTTACCTTTGTATCTCCTTCATAGCTCAGAATGATTTTGTCCCATATTTCTTTTGCTGAATTTAGTTGCATTACTTTAGCAAATTCTGGTTCAGACATGCTTCCTAATAAGACATTCACTGCTTTGGCATTGATTTCATACTTCTTCCTTTCAGCCGCATCAGTAGGAATACTTGCCGGATATTGATAGCCTTCTTCCACGATTGCCCATACATCTGCACCAAGACTTTGCAGATATGATTTTGTTCGTACCTTCCAGAATATCAGATTTCTTCCATTGAATAGAGGTGGCTTTATAGACATTACTCCTTCTTGACTTCCCATTGCGACGGATCTCCTTCAAGCGATCAAGCTTCTGCAGAAGGACCTGCTCTGATACCAATTGTTGGGAAAAATAATGAGAGGGGGGGGTGAATCAGTATTTACTGCATATTCAAAACTTTTACTTTTTCTTGCTTCTAAAACCCATACGCTACTTTCCTGAAACAGACTCGCGTATATACGCGGATACCCTTTATGAAACTCGCGTATACACAGAGATATAATTATGCCATTAATTATTCACTTATATCATTCCATCATTCATTCATCATATGTTCAATAAACAGTAAACATGTGGAGTAAGAACAGAATAAACCATCACACATAAGCATCACACATGAACACCAGGATTTTTAGGTGGAAACCCAAGTCGGGAGAAACCACCGCTGCCGTTGCTCAGCCTTCAATATTTTATTATAAAGAAAACATCTTACAACATATGTACTACGCACTCATACCGCACGCGTACACCCACCCGTGCTCGTTTACCAGCCTCTCTTGAAGGGAGGGTGAACCAACCTCATTTACTTGTACTTCAAATTTTCCTTGAAGGAAGCACCAACTCGCTTCTATTTTATTACTACCTAGAAGGGAGCTACAACTCCCCCTAGACTGGCTACAACCCTCGCCAACAAGGACCATGTTTCATCAATTTTCACACCGGATCCAACCCACACAATTAACCTCAAGGAACATTCATCAAACTAAATCCACTTGCTCTAGAGAAGATAATCAATATTTGAACAATTCGCATCATCATGGACGATAGCAAGAACACATCGAATGTATCGCCACACAGAACATATCGTACATCTCGTAATCCCGAAAGAACCCCAGCTTCAGATACGCGCTTCCTTCCCATCGCGCATATACGGGGCTCTGCGGGCAAACCCGTATACCTATGCACAAACTTCAAAACCGATTTTAGTACCCATACGCGCTTTCACTTCATACAACCCGTGTATATACGCGCTTCCTCTGAGACGAACTAGCGTATGGTTCTTCAGACATTTAGGTCATTGCAATTCTTCAGAACAGATACATCACATATATTTTACCCTTTACTTCAGACAGATGTTCGCCTCATCTCAGATCTAATCATTCCATAAACAGATCTAGCAAGTATAAATATATTTCAGATCTAGATACCCTTCTTCATCATTTTCTTCATTGGTGCATCATGCATTCAGATCTATCATTCAACTGTAACCCTTTCCATTCAGATATACTTCAGAAGTATTCATTCAAGCTCGGACATCTTGCACCCACCCTCATTATTTGCACAATGAATTTCTTCTCCTTATATAGGTTTACCCTTTTTCAATACCATGAGCCAAAACCACACTCCTTCCGATGGTATTCCTGGACGGGATCAATTAGATAATCTAGCGCTCAATACAATGGGCCAATACCATGGTAATTCCCCTTGGTATCATAATTTTAGAGCGCAAAAGGGCATACGCGACTTGGAGCGTTCGTTTCCGCGTGTATACGCAACTTCGCCTCATAAAAACTGCGTATATGCTAACCCTGAATGTATACGCGGGTTCCCTTCACAAAAGTAGCGTATACATTGTGACATATTATATTTATCATTTTTCTCGGTACTTACCGAATTCTTTTCTCCCATTAAGACCGAATTGATCTAGATATGCATCATTCTTACATCATTTAACAAGTCCATCAAGACATATTCTACTGCTACACCTTCATCAAGTAGTTACACACAATCTACTCTATCAAGTGGGTTATATCGCGCACTTATCAAGTGGGTTTACATCAAGGAAAACACTCTACATCATATTTCCAACACAAGGAAGGTTCTCTATAACCAATATGTGGTGTTTCGAGACGTGATTGATGTTGTTAAACATGAATTCCTACCAAAGAACCTTGAGAAGATAGAGTTTGAGCTAACAGAAGAAGAATCAGAATCAATAGCAGAACAAGATTCAGAAGATGAAGAGCCAAAAACTTGAGCTTTGAGAAGATCATTTCAAGAAATAAGGCAGCCATAAAGGTATATTCCATCTACTTTCTATTCAAATTTTTCTTTATTTATCACTGGTGGTGATCCTAGAACTGTTAGGGAGACTGTGTATTCAAAGGATGGAAAACTCTAGAAGGAGGCCATGGTTGATGAAATGCAATTGTTGCACAAAAATGAGGCGTAATATTTGGTTGAATTTTTGGATGGAAGGAAACCCATTGGAAGAAAATGGATTTCTAAGAAGAAGATGAATGCATAAGGCAAGGTGGAGAAATATAAGGCTCAGTTGGTTGAAAAAGGCTATTGCCAGGTGTCGGGAATTGATTTTGGTGATATTTTTTCTCTTGTTGTCAAGTTAACTTCTATTATATTACTTTTATCTATTGATGTTTCATTTGATTTTGAGGTAGAACAAATGGATGTGAAGACAACGTTTCTTCATGAGGATTTGGAAGAAGAGATCTACATGAAGAAGCTTGAAGCCTTTGCGGTAAATGGTAAGAATGAACTGGTATGTATATTAAAAAAATCTTTCTATGGTTTAAAACAATCACCAAGGATTTCGTATCAAAAATTTCATACATATATACAGGGACTTGGTTTCACCAGAAACAAAGAAGATAAATGCTTGTATTTTAAATTGATTGGTGACCATCTTATTTATTTGGTCTTGTATGTGGATGATATGTATTTGATTGGAAATGACAAAGAAAGTATCCAAGATTTGAAGACCCAATTGTCCTCCAAATTTGATATGAAGGATCTTGGTGCTGAAAACTATATTTTGGACTTGGAAATTAAACGAGACCAGGTGAAGAGGAAGATTTGGTTAAACCAGAGGAAGTATGTCGAGAAAATATTGTAGAGAATTATTATGCAGGATAGTAAACTGGTGAAGGTTCCTATTCCTATAGGTGTAATGTTATCTACTGAACAGTCTCCCAAGGCACAAGAAGAGAAAGAGGACATGTCTCGTGTTCCATATGAAAGTGCAGTGGGTAGCCTGATGTATGTAATGGTATGTACTAGACCATACATTTCACATGGAGTTGGAGTATTGAGCAGGTTTATGTCAAAACAAGGGAAGGTGCATTAGACAATAATGAAGCGGGTTGTCAGATATTTGTGTGGCACTAGTGACGATGGTCTGTGCTACCAAGGAAGACCATGATTGGAAAATGTTTTGGCATCCGTGTCTTTGTTGATGTAGGATGGGTTGGTGATATATATCAAATAAGATCTACAAGTGGGTATGTGTTTAGCCTATTTGGAGGAGTAGTTACTTGGATGAGAAAAATACAATATGCAGTCACTTTTTCAACTACAGAGGCAGAATACATGGTAGCCACTCATGAAAGAAAGGAAGCATTTTGGATGGAGAGATTTTTTTAGGTATGGGGTTGGTGTAGGGAGCTATAAGGATACACTGTGATAGCCCAAGTGCATTTTTCTTGGCTAAGAACCCTAATTATCATTCAAAGACAAATCACATTGATGTTCAATATCACCTTGTGAGAGATATGGTTGAGGATGGAAAGATGTTGTCGGTAAAGTTGGCCACTTTGAAGAATGTTGTAGATGCATTGATAAATTTTGTGAGCACTGAGAATTTCTCCTGGTGTAGAGAAACAATGGGCATTACAAGGTTGAACCTTTAACTAATCTCTCCTGTGGCCCCCTCTGGATGGAAAAAAACAAGTGGGAGAATGTTGGGTGTGTGTTGTATACTTTCCACAAGTCAAAAAAAAATTTGGACCCTATATTAGATGGACGGACCTACCTATGGTTTTGTTCATGGTTTTGCACATGGTTTTGGGCATGATGGTATTTTTCCCATGGTATTTTGTACATCTAATCAAGGGAACTACAATTATGTTATAATCGAGGGTTAATGGACTTTGGTCTATGAATTCTTTAGAATGTATATATATTTGTTGTAAAATTGAAAGGAGTATAATGAAAAATTAAGCTGGTAGTCTCAGTTTTGGGATCCAAAGGAAAATCTCTGTGTATATTTGTTTTATGTTTTATGCTTTTGATATTGTTTATTTTATGTTTTATGAGTTTGTTTGCATATAATTTATGTACAGGGTTAAAACGTACATGTAAAATAATATATAAGAATAAATTACCAAATTTCAATGCTTTTGGCAAGGAACCCAACTGATCATTCAAATATAAATCATATTGATGCTTAGTGTCACATTGTAAGGGATATTATTAAAGACAATAAGGTGTTGCTAGTAAAGGTGGAAACATTAAAGAATGTTGTATGTAACACCCTCTTCCGACATTTACCCAAGATAACTAGTCTACCAAGATAAACATGTGACGAAGAGTTACTATGACATGATTCAACTTCCCAAGTATAGTTAAGGAAGTGTAACATACAAAAAAAGACCAATATAGCCTTCCTCATTTTCTACATGACCTTTAGGAGCCAACCAATCCTTCCAAGTGCTAAACCCATGAGATAACTTGTTTTCTAACTGAATTGGAGCCCCAGTCACACTGACGAAAAGCCATCCATGTGAATGAAACCCTCTAGTCACATGTAGAAAAATGAATCCATGAGAATGCATCCTTTTTCAGGAAATTTTTGGTCAGTGACCTTGGATTCTGAGCCACATTTTAAGGTCTAGGACCCAGGACACTACCCAAAACTTCATGAATCTTCCATAAATTATAGATTACATGATCACAAGGCCTCTAATGCAAAACTTGAACAAGGACCTAATTTGACAGGCCTATCCATGATAGAAATTCCATCAAACACATCATGAACATGTAATCTACAAGTCATATAATCACATCTGAGCATAAGGAATTCATATTCATCTTAGTTTTCTCAAGTAGGTATGTTTCCCTCTAATAATATTTGCAATATCATCTATTAGGTCACACATTATCTTCTCAGTCATTTAATATAAAAACACAACGAGATCCACAACTCCAGTCTATCATAAACCATGTTTATAAATGGGATATATCCACCAGAATAGAAATGATAGAACAACCATTAATATCACATAATAACAAGCACATTTACACATAATACGCAAGAGCTCTCATTAACATATACAAAATTCAACCAGGTCCAGGAGTTCTGTGTACCACCCAACCATAGATTTTGTTGAACCAAATATTTCTTTTAGCTAATCACCCCCATGACATATTCAATGATTGAATGTGGGACTCATAAAATAAAACCAATTAAGGCTGCCTCAGGCCTTACTGCAACCCCACCAAGGGGTTCCTAAGCCCAATTAATAAACACACCACACAGGGTTTACCGCAATCACACCATGTACCGATCAAGGGATCACTATGACCTAACAAGCATGGATTCCTTCGAATGTCTCCACCTAAACCATGACAAATTTACTTGTATCCACTCTTTGGGCTTTATGATTAATCCCGCCATAACCGTTCATGGGATTCCTGGGCCACACGAGATCATACACCTCTAGGATTTATTGTGTATCCCACCATTATTGGTCAAGGGATTCCTACACCTAATGAGGCTCCATACCTTAGTATTTATTATGTATCCTTAAATAATGAGTAAAGGAATTCCTAGGCCTAATAAGGACGTTTACAATTAAGCGTTACTTTGTATCCCTCCATTACTAGTTAAGGGATTTCTAGGCCCTGTGATTTTTCCTGAGACCACCCCACTTATCTGTGATACCATTCAACAATCTCACTCAACCAAATATAAGAAAACCCATCACACCATGGTTATATGGAAATGGAAATACAAGGTTGAAATCCATTTTCACACCTGGAAAGTCCCATGTCAATGACAATAAGATAACCAAATACACACAATAATGTACCATGCATGAAAAATCTTACAAGGAAATTACACATACAAATTGATACCTGCAAGTAATCTCATTTTAGCCACTTGATCCTATTTTTCCTTGCTTGATCCTTGCTTCCCTTTTGCTTCTTTATACTTCATTTTATTTCCTTTACCTAATGTTAGAGTGCTCCAAGAAAAATCTAAATGTGCAAGAGTATCAAATAGAGAATAGAGAGAGATAGCTCCAAACTAGAACTGACAAAAAGATCCCACTGAAAAAGACTATGACTTGATCGTCATAAACCTTTCTATCAATGAGGCCTCTAATTTATTAAATTTTCCATAAATTTCCTTCATTTTACTCCTCCCATGCAACATTTGATCTTTCACCTTCATTTTCCAATATTTACATTATTTTCATAAATAAAATGCCAATTAATGGCTCTTTCCATTCTAAAGTCTTTGCCATTTCCTCAGTCATATTAAACAAAATGAACACCCACACTAAGATATTTTGCCTAAAATTTACCTTGGAATACGGGTCCCATTACAATGCTCTTATTTTTCTTTTATTAACTTTTATTACGTGGATTTTTGAACATGGGTAAATATCTACGAATTTCAGATCTTGGTATGCTATATTTTTGGAGATATGACCTGAGGAAGTTAGGGTTGCTGCAGGCTCCATAATTTCTTCTCAAATAGGTGACCGGGGAGGGAAATCATCATAACTTTCATTTCAGGAGTTCGATTTGAATTTTGTAAAAAGTGGCCAAAATCACATGAATTGTAGTGTTTTTTGTATCAATTTCATAGATGAATGTCGTAACATTGAATTTTGGAATCCATTACAGGTTCGCTCTACTGAACCAGTCCATCATCAAGACATTGTGGGAGATTGGGCATAAAGTTACCTTCAAGAATACAATTTTGGTTTGACCTGTGCCATTTGAAATAAGAATCATAGGCCTACCACAGGATTGAAGTTCATATCTTGAAGATTCAAAATCACATAGATACAATAGTTTCAATATAGAACTCCTAAAAAGAAAGAAAAAGCTATGTATGTTTTTTTTTAATTTCATAACTTTTGTTTGAAAAATTAGTTTGAAGTGATTCCAAGGGAATATTGAAGCATATATATTAGTATTGAGTTCTAAAATTCCTCCCAAATAAAATAATTCCATGCCCATTAATCCATCATAAATATTTACTATGATGCATGAAGAGGACGAATTGGAACATGATATATAAAAATTATGGGACCAAGTGCCAGAAATTTCACTCTCACAGAGAGCAACTAGAGATGAACTAAAAGGTGGCATGGATGGTTTAAGAGGTGGCATGAAAGGTTAAAAATTAGACATGGCTAGTTTTAATAATTTCATGGAAGATAATATCGATGGTATATAAAAAAAACTGAAAGGCACCATGGAAGACTTGAAGAATGGTCTAAAATCAAACATGGAAGGTTTGACAAAATTTCTACAAGAAATTATTCCTAATGGCAAAAAGGTAGTAGATGAAACTCATGCTGAGGAAAAAAGAAATGTTAATCATGATTTCATACACTCTAATTTTGGATTGAAGAACCACCATATTCCAAAGTTCAATATGAGGATGTTTGATGGCAATGATCCTGTAACATGGATACTATAGATGGAGGAATACTTTGATCTCCATAATGTGAAAAACACACAAAAGGTATGCATTCCAACCTTGTATTTAGAACCCAATATGTTTGTATGGTATCGATGGATCTTTTCTCGTAAACCACATATTTCTTGCTCAAATATTACGGAGGAAATGATAGCACATTATGAGGATACACAAAACAACACCTTATATATCCAATTGATAAACCTCAAACAAAAGTGTTAAATGGTGGAACACATTGGGGACTTTAAAAAATTGAATATAATGGTAAATGATATTCTAGAGGAGCATAATATTGATGTCTTCTTAGAGACTTTAAATTATAACATCCAACATGAGGTTCACCTTTAGGAACCTACTTCATAGGAGAAGGAATTTAGGTTGGAAAGAAAAATCATGGCAACAAGGAAGCCTACCACTCACGATTATAAATATGGAAGTTTTGTTTCTCCTAGCCTTCCACAACCTACAAGGTTGACACCACAACAATTGTAAGAAAAAAGAGAACAAGGACTTTGTTATAGTTGTAATAAAAATAGACTAAATTTTAAAGTGTGCTGAGAAGAAATTATTTTACAGAGATTGTAAACAGGAGGAAGAAAAATAACAATAAACTTCAAAAGAAGAGGATATACAGCAGGAGCCAACCATAAATAAAGAAGAAATGAATCCTACCACATCTTGTAATGCATTGGCTGGAATTACCACTCCTCAAACTCTCAACATAGAAGGACATATCAAGAAGAAAAAGGTAACAATGTTCATTGATTTGGGTAGTACCCATAATTTTATTCATTCTAAGATGGCCAAGGAATTGAATTTCTTCTTATATCCAGCACTACATTGTTAAGTGATGGTTAAAAATGGAGGAACTATAAATTTCTATGGAAAGTTACATAATATCAAGCTAACCATGGGGGAATATGTATTTAATACCCCAATTCTTTCCATTCAAATGGGTGCTGCTGATGCTATAGTAGGGGTTGAACGGTTATAATCTTTCGGTACGATTACTTTTAATTTTCAAGAAATTTTCTTCAATTTCTTTTGGGAAGGAAAGGAATTTGAATTAAAGGGTATCAAAGGGAAACCAAGAAGTATAATCATCTCTATTGGAATGAAAAATATTTTAAAAAATAACAACCAAGATTAATTTCATAATTATGCTCACTAGAGTTTCAAACATCAAAATCATATATTTCTCTAGATCTTCAAGATATTTTCGACAATATTTGCTAGCTATTTAAGACTCCCAAAGGCATTCCACCTATTTGTGATGACAATCATGCTATTCATTTGATTCCAGGAAGTGTTCCTCCAAACATCAGGCCTTACAGATATCCCTATGCCCAAAATAAAAAAAATTAATGTATGATTGCATAAATGTTAGAGGTCGGTATAATTAAACCTAGTCAAAGTTCTTTCTGTGCTCCAGTAGTATGGGTGCACAAGAAGGATGGATCATGGCGCATCTGTTTGGATTATAGGGAGCACAAAAAGTTCACTATTAAAAATAAATTTCCCATTCCTGTTATTGATGAATTATTGGGTGAATTAAATGGATAAATTCATTTCACTAAGTTGGATCTCCATTCATGATATTATAAAATTACCATGAAGACTAAAGACATTCCGAAAATAGAATTTAGAATTCATGAGGGTCTGTATGAAATTTTGGTCATGAATTTTGGCCTTACTAATGCACCTTGTACATTTCAAGGGTTTATGAATTCCATTTTAAAACTCTTTTATGGCCTTATATTTGTAATAATTCCCAACTAAAATAGAATATTCTTTTCAAATTGCAGATCTCTCCCTTAGGAGGACACTCGAGATTTTTAAAAACTTAACATAAGGAATTTTTTTTGTATGACCTTAAAACTAATATTCAAAAGTGGGTGGTGGAATATTTGGTCTCCCAACAAAATAAACTCGATAAAATTAATACATCGAGTCTGCTACAACGTTTATCCATTCCAAGTCAACATTGGGAGGATGTTTCAATGGATTTTATCACAGTTTTACCCAAGTCTGAAGGAAAGAGCATCATCATGATGGTAGTTGACAAACTTACAAATTATGCACTCTTTTTTGCATTATATCATCCATTTACAGCATGTAGAGTTGCTACTGCATTTCTGGAAACAATTCAAAAGCTACATGGAAATCCAAAGCTTATTGTAAGCGACAAAGATGCCATTTTTATTGGAAATTTTTGGACAATATTATTTTCTTATCTATTAACTCAATTCGCTCATAAGTCATCTTATCATCCTCAATTTGATGAGAAAATTGAGATAGTGAACAAATGTTTCGAAGGATATATTCATTTCTTTGTATCTAATAAAAAAACACAATGGGTCAAGTGGTTACCTTTGGATTAATGATGGCATAACACTTCCTTCCATACTATAGCAAAAATGACCCCATTTATGGAACTTTATGGATATCAGTCACTGTCCATCACATAGTCTTTAAGAGAAATTTTGATGGTTCGAGTGGAAGATCACATCGAGCATCAGTAATAAGTTTTCCAACTCTTAAAGAATAACATCATGTTGGAGCAGAATAGAATGAAACAAAAAACAGATCAGCATCGCAATTAAGGATTTTTGATGTAGGTGATTGGGTATTTTAACGGCTACAACCATACAAACAAATTCCCCTTAAGAAAGATAAGAAGGATAATAAATGATCACAAAATAACTATGGAACTTACAAGGTGTTGCAAAAAATTCGTACTATTGCATACAAATTGGACCCTCTAGCATATAATCGGTCCAGTGGTTACCTTTGGTTGAATGGCGGTATAACATTTCCTTCCATACTATAGAAAAAATGACCCCATTTACGTCACTTTATTGATATCATCCACCATCCATCACATCATATTTAATACAAAATTCCAAGGTTCAAGCAATGGAAGATCACATTGAGTATCCACAACAAGTTTCCTAACTCTTAAAGGATAACCTCACTTCAGTGCAGAATCAAATGAAACAAAAGAAAAATCAACATCAAAGTGAAATGAGTTTTAATGTAGATGGTTGGGTATTTTTACGGCTACAACCATAAAAACAAATGTCCCTCGAGAAATCTAAGAAGGATAATAAATTATTGCAAAAGTATTATGGTCCTTACAAGGTGTTTCAAAATATTAGTTCTATTGCATACAAATTGAAGCTTCTTGCATCTTCCTGAGTGCACCCATTTTTCCATGTTTCATGCTTAAGGAATGTTATAGATCACAAGATCCCAGTTAAAAAAACATTGCCATGTTGGAAATATTGTCATTGATGGCAAAGGAGCACAAAGGAGTAGTGCCAAGACAAGGGAGCAGATCAGATTAAGAAAGGACACAGATTAGAATATTAGGCCAGAAAAGAACTCCTATGTAAATATTTATTGTTAATACAGAGAAAAGGTTCCAAATTAATTGATTGAATTCTTGATTTAGTTTTAACTCGAGTGAAAATCAGGGTTTGGCACAATATATATGTATGCAGATGAATCGGGAAAATTCAAAGGGAAGTTATGAGACTATGTGTTTAAGAAGTGTAACATTCAATGAAATAGTTGCAAAAGCGGAAATCTCTGGTTATCGGCATAACTTAGGGAACAGAGGAGCAGAATAAAATGAGAGCACAAAAATCGTTGGATCTGAAGGATCAACGAATGAAATCGAAAGGAGAAATGTGGAATGTATGAAGAAACAAGTGGATACGATTGAAACAATGGAAAAGAAGTATTGAAGAGGAATTGAAGTAAAACAGTGAAAATCGGGTGAAAATCCATGTTAAACGCATTTGAAACGAAAATTTGAAGAAAATCAGTTTTGGAGAAAACCGTTCACTGTGTTTGCACCACTTTTGAGTCGTGAGCAGTTTTAATCCAATCAAACGCGATCAAATGATATTGTGACACGTCACGAGTGCAATACCACCCATTTCACCTTGCTTTTGGTTGATAAACTACAGACGTGGAATGAACGAGATTGTCGTCCGATTAGATCTGTGGGAGATCCAATGGTGTTCGCGTCGGTAATTGAAAGGAGTTTAAAACAAGGTATGGACCTGACATTCTATGCAGCAGATTTTTATTAAGGTTTGGAATCCGTTTATATGAGGCCAAAAGGCTTTAAACATTACTTAAAGCATAATATAATATTACATTGCCGAGGGTTTCAAATATTCATTTCCGAAGGTCTTAACATTATTTATGAAGGTCATTATATATTATAATGTGAATTATAATATTTCCAAAGGTCTAAGGATTCTAAAGGTTTAACATTGTTTTAAGGGTTAACATTGTTTTAACATTCAAAAATAGTGTGAGTGGTTTCACGAACCAACGGTGGTATCCGCGTGCATCTAATGTGGTAAGTGGTAAAAGCTGAAATGAAGGCGATAGACCTCCAGAAGTGACACGTCGCAAAGAAATACTACCTATTTCACGTTACATTGAAAGGATAAGGTGCTGGGCTCAAGTTTATGCGATAGCCTTCTGATCAAAGGAGGCAAAGATCTGATGATGTTTGCATCAGAAGTTGTGCAAAGGTTAACAAAAGGTGTGGGACCGATGTCACCGAGTTGAACAGCACATCTTATGAGCATTGTTAAATGTTGATTTGGGATCACTGGTACCGCGGGGGCACAAACAACCTGATATTTAAACCAAGGGGGTGCCTCAGCAGTTGACCCGCCCATCGGGCGTTGACCGCATATCGATGGTTGTCATTCACTGCGGTAGCACAAGCCCGCTAATGATTCCATACCAACGAGTGCCTCTGCAGTGCTGAGAACTGGGACCCACTTCCTAAAGTCCAAAATAACAGTGGTGGACTGGCGCGATGAATGGATAAGATTAAAGGAGGTCAACGACAGTCGTTTAATTGGAGATGCGGCATCGATATATGTGAAAAAACTGGCAAAAAGATAAACCTTTACAAATGTTTTATATATTAAAGGTTTTATGACTATAGAGCGCTTGAGTATTAATCTGAATTGCCAGCAACAATGACGACCATAGATCTAGACAAATCAACGGTGATGATTGCATCGGCAGAAATCAGATCACAAATCGGAAGCAAGAGCAATGCAATGCGATATTGCGATGTGATGCGATGCGATGTGGCGATGTTAAGGGAATCATGGCAGCACAATGCTATATCACACATCAGCGATGCGAAGTCCATCGCATACCGTGAAGGGCCGATGTGATGAGAATATGTGAAGTGATGCGACTGCATATCGCAATCGGGGTTGGAGGAAAATCACACAAACATATTGGTCACAGAAAATACAAAGTGTGATATGATGACGTGGCGATGACGTGACAAGTGACATGGCAGCTGACATGGACCTGACCCCACAAATCACAAATAAGTCAAGATGATGTGGCAAGATGACATGGGAGTGACGTGGCAATGATGTGGCAATGACATGGCAAGGTGACATGGCACGATGACATGGAGATGACATGGTCCTGGCCTATATATCACAAATCGCAAGATCGGAAGGGTGAATATCATAAGAGCAAGGTTGAATTGCCAAAATGCGAAACACGATAAGAGTTCCAGATGCGATGCAACTCCAAAGAAAAATTCCAAATTATTTCAAATCCGAAGGTATAAGTTTTTCCTTTGATAAATCGCATCGGCGGTTGAAAGAGCTATGCATAGCAAGAAACACATGGGAATGTCGAAATGCGAAGTAGTGATAAATTCAAGTGGGACCCATCGCATATTGCATATCGGGAGATTAGGTGATCGAAGGAACATGGATAACTGGAATCACTGAAGTGCGATAAAGAGAACGGATGCAATGAAGACCAAAGTTGAAGCCTAAAGCATTTCAAGTCTGGAAGTATGTGGATTTCTAGAACTATGTTGAATGTAATAGCAAAAACCGAAACGACTCTGACAGCAACAGAAAAGAGAAATGCACAACGAACCAAGAGCTGAAATAGCTGAATTGAAATATATTTTTCTGTAACTGTAAATGTAAGCGATTTAATTATTTTATTTTATTTGATGCAAAGGAAAGTCTTCGTAGGCATATCAAATCTCTACTGTAATACATTCTGTTATATTATTCTGAATGTGTTAGACAAGAAAATGAGAAAGGGGAAGGCAAAAAGTTATACCTGTTCATTTCGAATTCCCCGAGGAATGAAAACAGTTATGAGGTGATCCTTATAAATAATGTTACCATCATATGCATAAAGAGGTTGATAGAATGAAGAAAGAAGTGAGACAGTGAAGAGTAAGAAGAAGAAGGAGCAGACAGAGAAGCCATGAAGATCCAGGGATAGACGCAGATATGAAGGGTGGAGGACAGCAGTAAAGAAGGAATATAACAACGCTGATATCCAGGTAAATCAGCATGTGTTTGCATAGTAGTGTGAGGAAGTTGGTGCTTCCATATCAAGTTGTAGCTTGATAGATGTCCAGTTGTAGCTGGCTGAGGTAGGAGCCTCCTATAGGTTGTAGCTTGTAGAAAATAGATGGGAGTTGGAGCTTCTTTGCAAGTTGTAGCTTGCAGATTTGAGGTAGTAGCCTCCTGTAGGTTGGAGCCTACAAAAAATCAGTGGTGAGAGGGAGTTGGAGCTTGCCTTTGCATCACAACAATAATAAAATGTGGTTTTCTCCCTTATGGGTTTCCACTTATACTTGTTGTCCATATGCATGATGATTACTTGTTGATGTTCTGTATTTAATCTACTTAATACTTGCTGCTCACATATTAAAATTGATGTTTCATCATATAATAAGTTGATCATGAAATGAAGGTGTAAATAAGTTTAAAGGAAAGTTTTAAAAGTCCATGAATTTGTAAACTGATTCACCCCCCCCCTCTCTCAGTTTAACTAAGGGTTCAACAATTGGTATCAGAGCTAGGTTCCTTCTTTATCAGTTTAACAACTAGAAGGAGATCCTAGGTCCCCAAGATGGCTAGTCTAGAAGGATGCTCAACAAATAAGGCCCCTTTGTTCACTGGTACAAATTATGCCTTCTAGAAAATAAGAATGAGGACGTACATAATGTCTCTAGGAATAGAAGTTTGGGCTGCTATGGAATTGGGATATGCCCCAAAGGAGTCTGACTCAGAGAAAGATGCCAAACTAGATTTTGTAGCTAATGCAAAAGCCATGAATGCTCTCTTAAGTGGTTTGTGTGAGGCAGAATTTATTAAAGTAATGCACAACAAGACTTCCAAAGAAATATGGGATACATTAGAAAGTATCCATGAGGGAGATAAAAAGGTGAAGGCTGCCAAGCTGCAAGTCTATAGAGCTCAATTTGAAAATATAAAAATGAATGAAGAAGAATATGTTGCCAGCTTATTCTTAAGGGTTGCAGAAATTGTGAATAACATGAAATCTCTAGGAGAAACCATTAGAGAATGTGTAATTGTTCAAAAGATATTGAGATCTTTACCATCCAGTTTTAACCCCAAGGTTTCTACCATAGAAGAAACAGCTGATTGGGAAACATTGACCATGAACCAATTACTTGGAAACTTAACAGCCTATGAGATGAGACTTCCACAGAGGAAGTCAAATGTGAGGGAGGCAGCCTTTAAGACAGAGAAGAGCAAAGAAGAAAAAGAAGATACATGCTCCTGCTCTGATGAAGAAGAGGCCAAATTTGTCATAAGATTGGATAGACGCTCAAGCAAGTATAAAGGTAAACTTCAATTTAAATGCTTTAACTGTGGAAGAGTTGGGCACTATGCATGTAAGTGTCCTCTTAAGAAAACAAAGAATCAAACTCAAGAGACAAATAAAACCAAAACAAATAACTGGCAGAAAGGGAAGAGATTCAATAGAAGATCATTTTATGCTCAGCAAGATAGCAGTGCATCTGAAATATCAGATGAATCCTCAAATGAAGAAGGAACCTCTGAATTTGTGTTGATGGCCAAGGAAGAGTCTGAAGGATTCCTTCTAGAAGATGAGGTAGATCTTGAGGGTAGCTAAGAAGTACCCTGGAGGAAATAGACAGACTTAAACTCAAGTGCAGAAAACAGAAAGACATTCTCTTCAAATATGTAAAAGAGGTACCAAATTCAGAAGACCTCATTCAATTGAAAGTAGAACTTGAAGAAGCTAAGAAGGTGGAAGACATTCTGCTAAAACAAATTAAAGATAAACATCAGGAGCAAGAGAAATTGGAAGAAGAAGTGGTATGCCTGAGAAAGAAACTAGAAAACACCCAAAGGGAATTGTTAATGAACACTCCTCGAATGACAAGCACTGAACAGTTGGACAAGATTCTAAATGCTCAAAGGTCTCCTCTCATAAAGGCTGGGATAGGATATGAAGGAGAAACCAGTAAGTCGAAGGTAGAAGATAACAAGAATATCGTTTTTGTAAAAGCTGTAAAGGATAATGAAGCAGCTCAAAAAGGAACTATTGAAGCAGAAGCCAACAAGAACTTGATGTGTGATGAAACAAATAGAAACAAGCAGCAACATCAAGAGACAAAGAATGAGAGGAAGAAGCCAGCAGTTGCAAAAAGCTCAATTTTTCCTGAAGATCAATTGAACAAGTTCAGAAGATCTCAAAGGAGATTCTTTCCTCCTATGAGAAATGTCACTTGTTTTGCCTGCCACAAACTGGGACATATTGCTGCATACTGTCAGACAAAGATAATCGATTTCAACCAGCAAAAGATGCAGAAATTGAAAAGACTACCTCAAGCAAACAAATGGAGAGGACAACCCTTCACCAGGTACACTAATCGTTTCCATGGGTATTGTTTTTGTTGTAAGGGGTTCGGCCATAAAGCCATGGAGTGCAGAACATATGGACAAAGACTAATGTTCAAAACCCCAAGAATATTTATGAACAATGGAGAGTTCACTTGTACGCATAATCCATTTAAAAATATAATCAAATGCTTTGTATGCCATAAAATTGGACACATGTCTTCCAAATGTCCTCTCAAAGAATGTGGTCCATCTTCTCAGAAAAGGTGCCAAACAAATAGCTGCCTGCAGTGGAAAAAGAAGTTGAATAAGTGTGACCTGGCTCTAATAGCCCAAGATCAGAAAAGCCAATGGTATTTGGATAGTGGATGCTCAAAGCATATGACTGGAGATAGAAGCAAGTTTGTAACCTTTGATGAAAAGAAATCTGGAAATGTAACATTCGGCAATGATAAAGCAGGGAAAATCAAAGGAAAAGGCTCAGTCAGTCTGAATAATGGAAGAGGAAAGGCTCAAGATGTACTATTTGTGGATGGGTTGAAAGCCAATCTGCTAAGTGTTAGTCAAATGTGTGATAAAGGCTGTGAGGTCCTTTTCAGAGCCCAAGATTGTGAGGTAAGATCAAGCACCACAGGAAAGACCTTGATCAAAGGTGTTAGAACAGAAAGTAATGTCTATATAGTGGAAGAAGAGAATGAAGCATGTCACATAAGCAAACTTGATGAATCATGGTTATGGCATAGAAGACTGGGACACCTAAACTTTGACCACATCATCAGTCTGAGCAAGAAGAATGTAGTCAGAGATATGCCAGCAACAAAGAAGCCTTCAAATACCATATGTAAATCTTTCCAATTGGGCAAGCAGACCTGCACATATTTCAAGACCAAAGATGAACTATCAACAAGTAGGCCACTTCAGCTTGTACACATGGACCTGTGTGGACCTTCAAGAACTAAAGCACCAAGCGGAGAATCTTATTTCATGCTGATAATAGATGATTTTTGTAGAATGACGTGGGTAGCATTTCTCAAATATAAATCTGAAGCTATGATTTTTCACAGACCTATGCATTTATATTTGAATTCACAGACTATGATTTTTCAGACCTCTTCAATAAGCATGGGATAAAACAAAAGTTTACAATTGCAGGTACACCTCAACAAAATGGAGTGGCAGCAAAACAGGTCAGTACAATAGATTTCCAGAGCTATGATGCAAGAAAGTAACATTCCCCAAACCTACTGGGCAGAAGCAGTACACACAACTGTTCACATTCTTAATAAAGCTCATCTAAGACCAAATTGTGATAAGACTCCTTACGAATTATGGCATGGTAAACCAGCATCAATCAAGCACTTTAGAGTCTTTGGAAGCAAGTGTTTCATAAAAAATAATGATGAAAAACTAGGGAAGTTTGATGCAAGAGCTGATGAAGGAATATTTTTAGGATATGCATCCAAGAGTAAGGGTTACAGGTGCTACAACAAAACACTACACAAAATTGTGGAAAGCATTGATGTAAGATTTGATGAAGATCTACCAAATAGAACAAGAAGCACAATATGCAGCAATCCTCCAGATGATCATGAAGAAGAGAACCAAGACAATAATGAGTTGAGAAAGACCACAGAAGATATTGAATTAAACTCAAAAATTCCCTCAAGACACACTCAAAAGAATCATCGAGAAGATCAAATCATTGGGGACAAGAGTGTGGGAGTCCAGACAAGAAGACAACTTGTTGAACAGATAAAATAAGTATACCTAGCCATGCTATCTCAAATAGAGCCAAAGAAGTTTGAAGAAGCCAGCAAAGACAAAAACTGGGTAAATGCTATGAATGAAGAACTGGACCAAATTGAGAAGAACAATACCTGGGAATTAATTCCAAGACCCACTAGGAAAAATGTCATTGGCACAAAATGGATATTCAAGAATAAGATGAATGAACAAGGGTAGGTAATCAGAAATAAAGCCAGACTTGTATGCAAGGGATATTCACAAATTGAAGGTCTTGATTATGATGAAACGTTTGCCCCTGTAGCCAGAATGGAAGCAATCAGAATGTTTTTGGCCTTTGCATGTTATCATGATTTCAAGGTATATCAAATGGATGTGAAGTCTGCCTTCCTGAATGGAGATCTAGAGGAAGAAGTCTACATGGAACAACTTGAAGGATTCTCATTAACAGATAAACATGACTATGTGTGCAGATTAAAGAAAGCCTTATATGGTCTGAAACAAGCTCCTCGTGCATGGTATTCAAGGCTAGACAAATACTTGCAAAAACAAGGGTTCAAGAAAGGAGGAGTAGACAAAAATTTGTACATAAAGGCTAATGAAAATGAACTCTTAATTGTAGTAGTGTATGTAGATGACATCATGTTTGGAAGCAACAAAGATGAGTTAGCAAAAGGATTTGTTGAAGAAATGAAATCAGAGTTTGAGATGTCAATGATTGGAGAGCTCACCTTCTATTTAGGACTTCAAATTCAACAAAAGAACACAGGAATATTCATTTCGCAAAAAAAATACTTAAGAGAAATGTTGAAAAGGTTTCAAATGGAAGACTGCAAACCTGTGTCAACTCCCATGATCACTGGATGCAAACTATGTGCTAATGATGGATCAATAGATGTAGATCAAAAACTTTACAGATCCATGATAGGAAGTCTGCTATACCTAACTGCTTCTAGACCAGACATTATGTTGGCAGTAGGACTTGTGGCAAGATATCAAGTAGCACCAAAACAAAATCATTTACTTGCAATCAAGAGAATATTTAGATATCTACAAGGAACTTCACATTATGGCCTATGGTATCCAAAAGGAAAAAGCTTCACATTGACAGCATGCACAGATGCAGATTGGGCCAGCTATGTGGATGACAAGAAAAGCACAAGTGGAGGTGCATTTTATTTGGGAAAAATTTTGGTGGCATGGCTAAGCAAGAAGAAAACTTCTATCTCTCTATCTACAGCAGAAGCAGAATACATAGCAGCAGCAGCATGTTGCACACAAGTAATGTGGATGAAACAAACTCTCCAAGACATGAAGGTAAGCATTGATGAACCTATTTCTATCAAATGTGACAATACAAGTGCAATAAGTATATCAAAAAATCCTATACTTCATTCAAAAACAAAGCATATCCCAGTAAAGTACCACTTCCTCAGAGAAGAAGTAGCACAGAAATTAGTGAAGCTGGAATATCTACCAATGAAGGAACAAACAACATACATATTCACAAAACATCTTGCTAAAGAACCATTCGAATATCTAAGAGATAAACTAGAGGTAGTGTCTGCAGATGTTACTCTCTAACATGATCAGAAATAAAAAAAAGAAAGGGTCGCATACAAGAAACGGGATCAGTGCAGAAGACAAGTGGTAGTCAATTTCAGATAAGAAATCATCATTCTAAGGGGAGAGCGTCAATAAAAATTGTCACAAAAGAGCTAGAGAAATGGAGCAGTGCTTGGGACAGGCCCTCAAGGTCATAGTATTATGAAAACATAGAAACCACATTGGGAAAAGTGCAACCCTTTGCCATTGATGTCAAAGGGGGAGGAAAAGCAAGCAGAAGAAGAAAGGGTCTTTTGTAAAGCAGGCAGAGGAAGAAAGAAAAGATACTTCTTAGAATTAAATGGGAAGGAAGTCCTGAAGGAAGTATGGGAGTATTGGTGGTTGTGTTGCCATCAATGCCAAAGGGGGAGACTATTGGAAATATTTTCATTGATGGCAAAGGAGCACAAAGGAGCAACACCAAAACAAGGGAGCAAATCAGATTAAGAAAGGCCACTAATTATAATATCAGGCCAGAAAAGAACTCCTATCTAAATATTTACTGTTAATACAGAGAACATGTTCCAAATTCATTGATTGAATGCTTGATTCAGTTTTAACTTGAGTGAAAATTAGGGTTTGGCACAATATATATGTTTGTAGATGAATCAGGAAAATTCAAAGGGAAGTTATGAGATTGTGTGTTTAAGAAGTGTAACATTCAATGAAATAGTGGCAAAAGTAGAAATATCTGGTTATTGGCATAACTTAGGGAACAAAGGAACAGAATGAAATGAGAGCACAACAATTGTTGGATCTGAAGGAGCAATGAACGAAATCAAAAGGTGAAATGTGGAATGTATGAACAAACGAGTGGATACGATTGAAACAATGGAAAAGGAAGGATCAAAGAGGAATTGAAGTAAAAAAACGAAAATCGGGTGAAAATCTGTGTTAAACGCGTTTGAAACGAAAAATTGAAGAAAAGAGGTTTAGGAGAAAACCGTCCACTGTGTTCGTACCTCTTTTGAGTCGTGATCAGTTTTTATCCAATCAAACACGATCGAATGATATTGTGACACATCATGAGCGCAATACCACCCATTTCGTATTTCTTTTGGTTGATAAACTATGGAGGTGGAATGAACATGATTGTCGTCTGATTAGATCTGTGGGAGATCCTACAATGTTCGTATTGGTGATTGCACGGGGTTTGAAACGAGGTATGGACCTGAATTTTTATGCAGCAGAGTTTTATTAAGGTTTGGAATCCGGTTATATGAGGCCGAAAGGCTTTAAACATTGTTTAAAGCACAGTATAATATTACATTGCCGAGGGTTTTAAATATTCATTTCCGAAGGTTTTAACGTTATTTCCAAAGGTCACTACATATTATAATGTGCATTATAATATTTCTGAAGGTCTAAGGATTCCGAAGTTTTAACATTGTTTTAACATTCATAAACAGTGTGAGTGGTTTCGAGAGGTATAAAAGGTATCTTTTTTAACACCTATTTATCTCACATTAATTATCAATCCGGGAGTGAATTTTTATTTCGAGTGTACTCAGTCTGAGGCAGCAATTCATCCAAGAGCAATGTTATGAAGATGTAGTACAGAATATCAAATGCAAAAGTAACAAATTCTTGTAAAGAAACCTAATTACAGTGACATGAATGGAAATATTAAGCTACATCAATCTTGCAAAACATCGATCAGAGATGCAGTAGCCGTAACTCTTTCCCTTAGAAATCGATGCAAGATAACCAATCTGGGGACTTGGAGCAATAACCTCTATCCTCTACAGTTGGAGATCTTAAAGCAGTCGAAACAAAAGAAAATTCAATGAAAGCAATTTAAAAGAAACGAAAGCTGGAAAGGAACAACAGCGTATAACTATAACTCATCTATTTGCAAATCGAAAGCTGTAAATAAACAATGAACAGAAAATGGAACAACAATATAAAATGAACAGCAATTACAATTCTGGTGTGATCAAACAACTAATTCTTCACACTTCAGTCCTGTCGACAGTCAATCACTACGCAACAGCTAATCATAAAAAATCATAAATTAAATGAACATCAACCTGAATCAGATACAGAAAGCAAAGCTATTTAATGATAACAAGATAACTGATCAACGAACGTGCTTCTTGTAAAGAATGAAATAGCAATGAATCTGTATTTGATCTAACAAAAATAAACCAATTCTGTAACTAAAAAAAACATTAAACACACTTCACACAACAGAAATAAAAGGATATAAATACAAAGAATAGAACGATTCCACCAGGGTTGGGCCCTCAACCACCGGTGAAATGCTGCTGCGCTTTACTCCAGCGTTTGAAAAATGGAACGAGAACAAACTCTTTTATTAATCAGGCATGAATAACGTTTACAAACATCTCATACTCTCTTTACAAGAGTCGATGCACAATTCTGGAAATTATAACAAGAAAAGTCTCCCCAATAGCAATACATGCTTCTCCTTTTATAATCAGAAGGAGGAGAAATTAAATAGAAAGTATGATCTCCCATAAAAATATTG
Source organism: Pinus albicaulis (assembly GCA_034641835.2). Taxonomy (NCBI): domain Eukaryota; kingdom Viridiplantae; phylum Streptophyta; class Pinopsida; order Pinales; family Pinaceae; genus Pinus; species Pinus albicaulis. Next base: position 21,859,098 of record CM076578.1, on the reverse strand, counting down.
GATTGTTCCCAAAAACTTGATCAACCATAAAATACATTTCCAACAATCTTTCAACAAGAGCAAGGCAAATTTGGCTTTGCAGCTGAGATTTGGAGGACGGCCGCAACAACAAATCTAAGGAAATCGTGCTCAAAGAACCCTGCGTTTGTCTCAATAAAAGCCGAATTTGGGAAAACCGTTCATTATAAAAGTTAATTGGGCCCGTTCTGGACAAAACCCATGTTCCGGATTTTCCAGATTCGTCTTCATTTGCTCATAATCTCAACCGCAAAACTGTCACTTCTTATTCCAGCGAATTTCTGAGTTGGAATATTTCATGATGATTTGGAAATCAAATCTCCAGTCTAGCAAATATCTTAGAGGCTAAAATGGTGAGTGATATTAATAAACCATAATTGATAAAATTATGCATATTAATCATCAATTTATTAAAAATAAAGGAGAATAAATAATATTCATCCATAAAAGCATAAATCATTATAAAATGGATTTATATGATAAATTATAATAAATGACATGATAAAGAATAGTGAAAATGGATGAAATAAGTGTTAAGAAGTGGTCGTATTCACGACCCAACATACCCCCAAACTAAATATATTGCATGCCCTCAGGCAATCCAAAACTAAATATATTGCATGTCCTGATGCAATCCAAAGACAAAACCCATGTGTTAACCAAGCAAAGAAAATTGTTCATCCCAACCCATGAAATGGGTGGAACAAATGCATGTTTCCTCAAATAATGAAAATTCGATTTTAGCAATCTTGATAAAGGCATAACAATTTTTACAGCTGACATTCAACTATATGTGTATGAAGTTGCAGAAAAATGTGACATAAGTAACAACAAACTTCATTAACCATTTTCTCAAAAATCAAATCGTTTTGATGCATAGATCAACAAAATGGTTGTAGGTGATTGTGCATAATTTTCGAAATTTTATGAACTAATTTAGTGTGAAATTATCTAGGTTTGTATATTTTAATAATTCCTCTTTATTATCCAGAAATTACAAGAATTCAGTTCATAGTTTTAAATATATATGCAAATCAATTTCTGCACTGTACAAAAATGAAATTGTATGCCTTAAATGAGAAAGAAAGTGGAAAACATCCATCATGCGTAGCAATCCCCCCCCCCCCCCTCAAAACTGAAGAATTAGCATGTCCTTATGCGATGCTAGAAAACAAAGAGAAGTGGTTGCTACAATCTGTTGAAATCGATGCTTGGTGTAAAACAACATGGAAGAAGGGAGGTGTTGAGAATGAATAAGAATATCCATAGATGATAAAGAATATTACTGTCATGGTCATAAAAAAGAAATGAAGGAAATCAACACTCCCTCAAACTGAAATATGAGATGTGTCTAAAAAAATGGGAAGTGGTAAAGATGTGGAATGAATGATGATAAATAATGCTCAATAGATGTTTATGAAATTCTCTTAAATTCATAATAAATCAGAAAATTATGCTATTTTACCTCAAGTGTTACCTCTGAAAAAATGTGGAAGGACATGTAGAGACTGGCCTTTGTTGAAGCTGATGTAGGCTAAGCAGTTACTGAAAAGAATGCAAAAGGTGGAAGCCATGCAAGCATATCATGTCTGAAGAATTATGCGCGTTCACGAGCCTTCGCTATTAATTGCAATAATGTGGTCATGCTACGAATAGAATTTCCCCCCATGCTTGTTGTTCTCTTGTAAACAAATCACCATTATGTATGCAATTTTCTTGAATCCACAGTTTCAGTTTGAAATGGAAACAGATAAGATGCATGCAAAAATTTCAATCAACAAAAAATTCTGTAAAAATGCAGTATCAATATTGCGACAAATCAGCAAAATAAAAGAGCAGCGCACTGCACAGCAATTGTACAACATAGAAAGACATACATACTTATGATACAATCAATGAAACTATAGCATTTACTGAAATCCATGCATGTGATAAATCGTAAACAGATATAGAATCATTTTGTAATGATTCAAGGAGAAGGAGAAGGGATAGCTTAAGATAAACATAAGTACAAATGCATTTATTACCCACTTAAACTAATGTGATCGATTTATGATGATTTTCATGTATAATAGGTTCGAAATCAAAGGTTAAAGATTCATACTTTCATCTGATATTTAAATAGAGATATAGGAAAAAGGGTTTAATATTACTATTGATGTGTATAAATGTGACTCCAATACCATCAGCAGAGCTCTGCTGCCCACAGGTATCCATAACCTTGACAGAGTTGCTCTCTCACCCTTGGAACCATTGTCCTTTATTTATGCTAAGGACGTGTTTGTTAATTATCATAATGGAGGCCATTGTGTTGGCTTGGTTACCAGATAAATCAGAATGCCATTCACTGGGAAGAAGTGAAAAGTGGGCAGGCCGGCTTGTGATGAGACCTTCTGTTCCAAGGACTTCTTAATTTTTTTAATTGTCCATTGGACCATATCCCTGGTTTGGTGGCCATGATGGGAATGCCACTTCACTTGCTTCCTTTTGAACATGACCCCCTATCCTCCATCTGCCAAATTATAAAATTATTAATGAAATATGTAAATATTTTTCTTTTCATATAACACTTTCCTATTTATTCATAAAGGATGGCTCAGCACTCCTTAAGAGTAAGGATGGTGGAAGAAGTCCGAACAGCTCAATAGAAAATAATATGCCCTTGTTCCTACTCCATAAGTAAAAATCAAAGAAAGTTATAAAATATGAGAAAAACCAACATGATAAATATAATCGATCATATGAATTTAGCGGGAATAAGATAACAAAATCATGTTATTGATTATGTCCCTTTTCCCTTTTTCTTATCATTACTAAACAACTTTATTAAAAATGACAATTTCTTTCGATTTGCTTATTACAGTAAGCTTTAATTTGTATGTCCTTCCATAAATTGTATGTTTGCCTTTCAAAAAGTCATGAAAAATTCAAAAAAAGTTCTAAAAATGTTGTTTAAAAAAAAAAAAAAAAATGCACTCAAAAAGTGTTGTTCCTTTGGAAAAGAACAGCAAAAACAATCTGCGAAAATGTTGTTCCTTTGGAAATGAACAGTAAGAACAGTCGGCGAAAATGTTGTTCCTTTGGAAAGGAACAACAAGAACAATTGGTGTTGTTCCTTTTGAAAGGAACAACAAAAACGAGCGGTGCTGTTCCTTTTGAAAGGAACAGCAAAAACAGTCGGTGTTGTTCCTTTTGAAAGGAACAGCAAAAATGAGCGATGCTGTTCCTTTTGAAAGGAACAACAAAAACATGCAAAAAAAAAAAAATGTTGTTCTTTTTGAAAAGAAAAACAAAACAAAAAGTAAAAAAATAAATAAAATAGAGGAAAAAACAAAGCTAATATGCAATCCATTGCCAAGTAGATCCAATCAAATAGAAAAGGAAGTTTATATATAGGTTTCAAGAAAAAAAAAATTCAGCATTACTGCTACTGAAGAATTGCCTTCTGCAATTGAAACTTGCATGGTGGGGTCCTTATTGTTCAATTTCCACTAGAGTGGAAATTTGAAGATATTAACATCTGAAACACAAAAACATAAAAGAAATAATAAAAAACAACACTTTTATTAAGTTACAACAGCTATGATGTTATTTCTAAGAGAATATCAAATCTATTAATGGAAAAAAATGATCTTTTAAAAAAAAATGTTTTGGCAGCAGTAACATGAATCTTGAAATGGGAACCAATTCTTAATTTTTTCTTGTTATGAATCTATTAGGTAATGAATTGGATGAAATGTCCTTGTTTCACTAAAATTTCTTTCAAGAATCACTCATCCATAAATTGACCTTCTTTGTTCTCCTAAGACCTGCAAAAAACAAGTGTCTACCTGCAATAAAACATTAAATCATGGAGAAAGAGAGGTGTACGGCTCCCCTAATCCAAGAATTATGCAAAAAAATAACAAGTAGTTACTCTATAGAACAAATCCATAGACAAAGTAAAATTAATTTATTACCTGCGGGAGAGCAGTGGCCAATCATGCTAACCTGTAGTGTTTCAATCATAACTTCTTTGTTTTTCGTTCGATTCGAATGATTCTAAAGCCAAATGAGAGCTAATTAAAAGGTGTATCTTCAATAGAAACAGGTTTTAAAAATTCCACGTAATGGTATGTTAAATTTTCTTATAACAACCTGCCTAATAGAGTCATTTTCAATTTTACAGCTCAGACCAATAGTGGATATTTCAAGCATAAATTTTTCATTTGATAGTGAATTGAACCGATTGAAATTGGAGATTGAATTATATTCATTTATTGATCTCCAATAGAAACAGGTTTTGAAGTCAAGAAGAATTGATGGGTCGAATATGTTAAGGAACAGCTGAGAAAACAGAGTTTCAAGAGTGCTGATTTATGATAGGCAGTTAGTATTTTGGTCATAAATTCCTCATACGATATCAAAATTGAGTGATTCAAATTGAGTTGTAAACTATATTCATATAGGAATATACCATAGAAATAGGTTTTAAAAATATAATCATTTGGACCTCCAAAAACTGACTGTCCCAACTCTGTTGTTGACCTGTCTACTAGACACCCTGTCAATGTTTTGGTTCTAACTTTTTCATTTCATATCCAAATTGAATGATTCAAATTGCGTTAGAAATTAGAAATCAAGAGATACGTAGGATAGAAACAGATTTTAAAAATATTCAATTTTGGTCCCCCAAAACATGACTGTCCCAACTGCGTTTTCAAAAGTTTCATCAAGCCCGCAAGCCAAAAAAAGATATTCGAACAATTTTTTTCATATTGATGATAAAAATGAATGAGTGTCTGTAGAATTGTTATTTTCAATATAATACATCTACATACATAAATAAATTAGAATATTTATCATCAATATTGATTTGCACAGTGTGTTGCAACAAAGAAACAACTATTTTTACAAAAATAACATAATAAAAAAAATGTGTTTATTTTATTTTCTTATTTATTTTATTTTCTCCACTAATCTACTCTTCTTTGAAAATCAAATATGCTTATGTTTAAGAGTATTCTCAGTTGAGCCATTTCCAAAATAAGGCCTCTATACATACCCAAATTTCAAAAAATGCATGTTGATAAATAGTAGCGTATGAGAAGCCAACTTCCCTTCTTGTAAAAAAAAATTGGGCAAAAATTCTCAATTTCTTGAGAATCTTGCTCAGTCTCTTATGTTTGGCTATGTACCTCAGCAAAGGCTAGAGATGGTGACTCTGTGGCCTGAAGGGAAGTAGTAGGTGGTCTAGAAATAACTTTCCTAGGTCCTACTGATGGCTGAGATTCAGTTTTCTTAAGAATTTCATCAATAAAGGTCCTTCTCCCAAGGGTGACCAGTCCCTTAGGTTTTCCATATTTGGGAGGAATTTTGTCTTGGTTAGATTTTCTATTTAAAACAACAAGCCTTCATTCCTACCTAAAGAATTTTTTTTTACCCAATTCTGCTGTGAAGCGAGAAGTGAGCAAGTATGTTCCTTGCTCGGTGCACAGGTTCTTACCTTCCGTCTTTAAAACCCAATTCTTCTCAAGCATAAAAAAGTTCAAATGTGCATCACTCCTTCTAAATAACATACACTCTCTCTGGCAACGGCGCCAAAATGTCGAGGAATAAAAAGGTATTTTTTGAACACCTAATTAGCCTACATTAATTATCAATCCAGGAGCGACTTTTTATTTCAAGAGTGTACTCTGTCTGAGGCTGCAATTCATCCAAGAGCAATGCTATGAAGATGTAGTATAGAATAAAAAATACAAAAGTAACAAATGCTTGTAAAGAAACCTAATTACAGTGACATGAATGGAAATATTAAGCTACATCAATCTTGCAAAATATCAATCAAGGATGCAGTAGCAGTAACTCTTTCCTTTAGAAATCGATGCAAGATAACCAATCTGGGGACTTGGAGAAATAACCTCTATCCTCTACAGTTGGAGATATTAAAGCAGTCGAAACAAAAGAAAAATTCAATGAAAGAAATTTAAAGGAAACAAAAGTTGGAAAGGAACAGCATCGTATAACTATAACTCATCTATTTGCAAATCGAAAGCTGTAAATAAACAATGAACAAAAAATGGAACAGCAGTATAAAATGAACAGCAATTATAATTTTGATGTGATCAAACAACTAAATCTTCACGCTTCAGTCCTGTCGACATTCAATCACTACGCAACAGCTAATCATAACAAATCATAAATTAAATGAACAACAACCTGAATCAGATACAGAAAGCAAAGCTGTTTAATGATAAAAAGATAATTGATCAACGAACGTGCTTCTTGTAAAGAATGAAATAGCAATGAATCTGTATTTGATCTAACAGCAATAAACTAATTCTGTAATTGAAACAAACATTAAACACACTTCACACAACATAAATAAAAGGATAGAAATACAAACAGCAGAACGATTCCACCAGGGTCGGGCCCTCAACCACCAGTGAAACACTGCTGCGCTTTACTCCAGCATTTGAGAAATGGAACGAGAACAAACTCTTTTATTAATCAGGCATGAATAACGTTTACAAACAGCTCGTACTCTCTTTACAAGAGTCGATGCACAATTCTGCAAATTACAACAAGAAAAGTCTCCCCAATAGCAATACATGCTTCTCCTTTTATAATCAGAAGGAAGATAAATTAAATAGCAAGTATGATCTCCCATAAAAATATTGGATTGTTCCCAAAAAATTGATCAACTAGAAAATACATTTCCAAAAATATTTCAACAAGAGCAAGGTGAATTTGACTTTGTAGCTGAGATTTGGAGGATGGCCGCAACAACAAATCTAAGGAAATCGTGCTCAAAGAACCCTACGTTTCTCTCAATACAGGCCGAATTTGGGCAAACCATTCTTTTTATAAAGTTAATTGGGCCCGTTCTGGACAAAACCCATGTTCCGGAGTTTCCAGATTCTTCTTCATTTTCTCAGAATCTCAACCGCAAAACTGTCACTTCTTATTCCAGCGAATTTCTGAGTTGGAATATTTCATGATGATTTGGAAATCAAATATGCAGTCTCGCAAATATCTTGGAAGCTAAAATGGTGAGTGATATTAATAAATCATCATTGATAAAATTATGCATAAGAATCATCAATTTATTAAAAATAAAGGAGAATAAATAATATTCATCTATAAAAGCATAAATCACTATAAAATGGATTTATATGATAAATTATAATAAATGACATGATAAAGAAGAGTGAAAATGGATGAAATAAGTGTTAAGAAGTGGTCATATTCATGACCCAACACCAGGGTAGTATAAGTATAATTTCAAAGGGTCAGCTTGAAGTCAAACCCTAATGAAAATATGGAAACATTATTAGTATGGTATCATTACCTTCTCAGTTCGGTAATATTTATACAACTTCTCAGTTTAACAACAATGGTGATATTTGTACAATTACACCACAAATAAAATTAACAACAAGTAGAGGGGCCAAATTTAGAAATAAATGAGGATTCATCAAGTATGGAACTAGAGAGATCCGATAGATCTATACATGAAAGTCTAAAATGGAGACCTAAATATTCTAGAAGACTAAAAAACTTGAAACCTTGCCAATAAGTATACCTCTTGAAAAAACGCGAAACCTTGCCAGCTTTTAATGCCTCTTGTTGTTTTAAAATAATTTTAATATATATTATCTAATATAATTTGGTTTCCAAAATTTTGTTGAGTTTTAGGAAAGTCAAAGTTTCCCCTCATGCTCTTCAGGAAGAATGGAGCACACATCCAAAATTATGATTTGAATGTATTAGTTGAATGTATAAACTTCAGGTGTATTTTAATCCATATTCTTGAAAATAGCTTCCAATTTTTTCACTATGTCTATTATTGTAAGGCCATTGCCTTATTCCACTTGTATTGAGAAGAAACACAACATCAATACAAGTAATTTCTCTAGAGTTGGAGTAGACAAAGTGATATATTGCCTTAAAAGTGTAGGATCTTCCATTCCCTATAAAAACAATAAATGCTAGTTAGCTTCATGTCAATGATTCTCTCCATCTTATGTGAAAGCTCAAATAAGAATATAGATGAATTTGAAGCATTCCTTTTGTCCATTGATCTGATAACATTTCCATCTTCATAGTTTGAGATTTTGGATTTGTCAACGAAGTTCTTCGAAGCATCTATAAAATGTCATGGAGGAATTATTGTCTTGGGAAGCCTCACATAGATTTCCATTAAGCTGATAACATTTTCCTTCTTCATAGTTTGAGCTAATAAAATTTCCATCTTCATAGTTTGAGATGATAACATTTCCATCTTCGTAGTTTGAGTTTATAACATTTCCATCTTCATAGTTTGATATTTTGGATTTGTCAACGAAGTTCTTTGAAGAATATATAAAAATTCATGGAGGAATTATTGTCTTGGAAAGCCTCACATACATTTTTAAGAACAATTCAAATACCAAAGAAGAATGAACAAACAATGATCAAACATATACTACAAAATGCTACATAGGCTAAAGTAATTAGCTCAAAATCCCCCATGGTAAGGAGATACTAACACATTGCAAAACTTTACAAATGGAGAAACTATAGGTTGTGATTTATTATTTTGTAACAAATTGTTAAAATGCCACATTTTTTACTCTTGAGATTCCATAAAAGGAGATAACAAATTAGGTGGAGAAACTTTCCCTACTCCAACTTCATAGGGTAATGTCAATACTATATATTGTAACAAAAGGAAATGGGGATTTTTTTCTTGAGAGAAAAGTTAATGCAACCTTTCACACACAGAGATGTACTTTCAAACTATAGTGGTAATTAGAATTAGTTCGATGAAAAATTAGAATGAGTCCAATGACAAATTATTACCCATTTTCTTAATGTAGGAGTCTAAAGAGTACTAGCCATCTTTTCTTATGCTACTAGGTATTGTTTCTTGAAATATCAGAGATAATTCCATCGGGACATCATCTTTATTGCAAATTAGGCAAGGTGCATTAGGACATAGACGTGTAACGGTTCGGCCTCCTCACCTGAATCATCAAAATCATAGCACAAATTCACAATCAAGTCTGAGAACACTTCAAGTGCTTGTTCCTTCCACAACAATTCCACTTTTCAATTGGCATATTGATTCAATTTAACTCATTCTATTGGTCACCCTATGGCTTCAGCGAATGAATCTATGTCAAAATCTATAGAAATACCATTAGGAATGGTACGGAAATATTAGGCAAATTTTGGATCTTCACTTGGATCTATTCCCCCTAGCTTTGAATTCCTTTCACTTGTGACACCATAATCAAGCGAGATTCCTTTATCAAAAACTAAAAAATCACAAATACTTTTTTCTCTATTTCCTATCACAAAATTTGTACTACCTTCTATGCAATTTTTTCCACCTTTGCCTCCATCTGCACCACCCCTTCAACATCAACAATTGCAACCACTAAACCATAAGCATCATACTAATTTCATGAAGCCTGGTCAATCACAAGTTCAAATTCATTCTCTCCATTCATTTATAAGGTCATTCTTCATATTCATTTCAACATTCTCCACTTCAATCAGAGCTTGTTCAAGAAATTCCTCAATAGCTACCTTAGTTACAACAAGTATTAGAATTTGAAATTTTTCCATAGTTGTTGAATTAGTTACCACAAAACCTTTCACAAGGCACCCAAATTCCAGAATAGTTACCAATACCTTAGGAAGTACAACCAATTCTTTGTACTCTAGTTCTGTTGATATTGCAACAAGATGATGAGCTTAGTGAAAAGAGTCGCCTTCACTAAGTAGGCCCGCAGGCTATTTTTGGCGCAAGTCTATTTTTAGACTATGTCTATTTTTAGACATGTCGATCATATTCTATGAGTTGCAGGATGCTATTTGTGGATGGTTGGTCAAGTTGGAAAAATAGATGGACTTCTATTTTTAGACATATTGGGCAGAATCTATTTTAGATTGCCAGTCTAAAAATAGATATGTCGAATATTATTAGCTCTTAATAATATTTGGACTATAAACATTATCTTATTCTCTTGGAGCACTTCAGTTAAGTGCACAGATGTGGCACAGGAGCTGACAGAAGGAATTACGCTATTCCTGAGGGTTAAGTGGAGCTATTGCATGGAGACTTCGGTTAGAACTCATGTGAGAGAGTTTGGTGGAGTTGATTGAGGAAGTTAATGGAGTTGTGTTCAGTTTAACTAATCTAAACATAGTTGAGCTAGTTGTATCTAGTCTAACTGATTGATACACTAGTGAGAGTGGTGTAAATTAATTATTAATTAATTCACTAATTGATAATACGTGTCTCCTAAGAATACATTAGCTAACTACAATGCACGGATAGTTTGGTGGAAAAGACCAGTGAAGAGAGTGAGTGAAAGAGCGGTGTGACTATCGGTTGTGACTATAGTGTTATAAGTTTGCCTTGCAAGTGGTTGGAGATGGAAATGAATTCGTGACCAAGGCTGGACCAATTCAGGTTAATTCGAGCCATTCTTGACATTGATTGCACAGAGTAGAAATGAGGCTAGCGGGTGGCGAGGGTGGTGTAAGTTGCTGAATCAGACCCCGATTAGTGTGTAGCAATTGAGGGTGTGCATGAAAGCTTGTGAGGAGCTTTTGTACTATGATTGTTACATGATCTCCATGACATATAATATACAGATAGTTGGGGTTTTTAGCTTTAAGCTTTCCCATTAAATACTGTGTTTATATGTGTGATTGTTTGTGGTTTTAATGTATGCATGCAATTGATTTTATTTCCGCAAGTAATGATCAATGGTAGAAGAGATTCTGTATTATGCATGAAGCTAAAATAGTGTGTGATCAGGAGAATCTCGGTGGATAACATATCAGTTATTCAAATTTCTACATGGTATCAGAGCGATATTGATCTTGTTGGAACAAATTTACAAAAAACATTGATGGATCTAGTTTTTGTGCTGGTGGAATTCGAATTTGCAGTAGTGTTTTCTTGGTGTTGAATTTGAGATGTATTTCAATGGATTGCAATTGGAGTATGCCCTTGAGGGCAGCTCGAATTATATTGCATGGAAGGACAGGATGGAGGCGGTGCTGGAGGATAATGGGTTGAAGGAGTTCATAGATGCAGAAATTCCAAAACTTGCTTCTAGCGATGCTGCTGCACTTGACGCATGGCAAAAGAAGATAGAAAAATGTCAAAGGATTCTGTTGGAAGGTGTGAAGGATCACATAGTGTCCAGCCTTCATGTTAAAGCTTCTCCATTCTTGATGTGGAAAGCTTTGACAGACTTGTTCCAAAGCAAAAGCGACCAGAGGAAGTTGGCGCTTAAAGACAAGCTCAGGAAAATAAAAATGGAGAAGGGCGAAAGTATACCCAAGTACCTCGGAAGTTTTCAGGGCAAGGATATTTGGGAAGTGTAGGGGTTACTGTAGATGACGAGGACTTGGTGAGCTTGGCTCTCCTTGGGCTTCCGAAGAGTTGGCATTCCTATCAAGACTCTGTCCATGGTCGGGAGAAACTGCCAGGATGGGAGCGACTTTGGTCGGATATTATGTAGAAGGAGATAAGGCGAAGTACGAGGGACGGATCTTCATCGAAGAGTGCAGAAGAAGAAAATTGTGCTTTGGCTGCCAAAGAAAGGAAGGGGAAGAGCAAGAAGAATGCTTCTCAATATGGTACGAAAGGCAAGAAGCGGGACATGTCCAAGGTGAAGTGCTTTCACTGTCACCAACATGGACATTACACCACTAATTTTCCACAGAAGAAGAAAAATAAGCAAGATGCTGGATCTGCAGCTAGAGAGGCCTTAGCCTCATAGCTTGAGCTGAATTTTTTGTTGATCGCATGCTTGGTCTCAAGTATGATGGGTTTAGTGTGGTTTCTTGATAGTGGTGCGTCTTTTCACATGACCGGAGACAAATATTTGTTTACTGATCTGGATGAGAAAGATCTTGGAGTGCACATTGAGATGGGTGATGATGGTAGATACAGTGCGACCAGTATCGGTACCATTTCCTTTGAGAGGGAGTCTAGTAAACCCTTTTTATTGAAGGAAGTGATGCATGTTCCAGGATTGAAGAAGAATCTTATCTCTGTGGCGATGTTAGAAGACAAGGGATATGATGTTGTCTTTAGCGAGGGAAAGGCTTTCCTGCGTAGTAAGGAAACTGGTGAAACCTGGAGGATAGGGGTTCAAGTTAAGAACCTTTATCAATTGTAGGTAGATGGCTACATAGTAATGGCAAGCAAGGCAGAAGGAGTGGTGAGCCAGGATGAGGGCGAGCTATGGCACAGGAGATTGGGCCATCTTCACCATGGTGCTTTGAAAATTTTGCAGCATATTTCTACCGGGATTCTTGCACAGTCAGATCAGTGCAAGGGATGTACTTTGGGAAAATTTGTGAAAGCCACCTTTCACGAGAAGGATAGTTGCCCCATGACGATCCTTGAGAGAATTCACATAGACATGTGTGGACCTTTCTCAGTAGCTTCGACATCAAAGAACAAGTATTATGTGATATTTGTTGATGATTTTTCTCATAAGTTGTAGATCTTCTTCATGTACAAGAAGAGCGAGACATACTCAAAGTTCTGTGAGTTCAAGGCACTGGTTGAGAAAGAATCGAGGAAGGAGGTGAAGGCTCTTAGGAGCGACAATGGTGATGAATTCATCTCTAGAAAATTCAAGGACTTTTGCAGCACAGAAGGAATTCGAAGAGAGCTCATAGTGCCTCATAACCCACAACAGAATGGGGTCGCGGAGCAGAAGAATAGAACAATCATGGGTGATGCACGGGAGATGTTGCATGATCAAGGCCTTCCCATACACTTGTGGTATGGGGCATGCAATACTGTGGTTTATGTGCAAAACTATTATCCTCACAGAGTACTTGCCATGAGTACACCCGAGGAGGCGTTTTCTGGTAAGAAGCCTGATATTTCTCATTTGAAGATTTTTGGCTCACTTGTTTACATTCATGTGAAGAAGGATGCCAGGAAGAAGCTAGAGATGACCACAGAGGTTGGGATATTTTTGAGGTACACTGATACACCTCACAACTATCATGTGTATTTTCCAGACAGTCGGAAGACTATTGTGCGATAAGATATCAAATTTCATGAGGAGAAATCCATGAAGTGTTCGCTTGAGAGGGAGCCACACTTGCATGCATATGAGGAGCTATTATTTCCTAAGGATGAGCCTTAAGATGTGGATCAAACACAAGAGGAGGTTCATGGAGTGGAAGAAACCACTCATGCAGCACCAACCATCAGAGGGCGGAAGCGCACTACAGAAGCTGAGCGATTGAATCTTGATGCAAAGAAGATTGTAGGAGCACCTACATCACAGCGCAGACAGAGACAGTCACCTGACCGATATACTGGATACATGGCTCTAATGAGAAAGTGTATGGTGAAAGAACCATCCTCTTTCGAGGAAGATGTGGAGGACCTTTCATGGAAAGATGCCATGGTGGAAGAGTATGATTCGATTGTAGAAATAGTGCATGGGAGATTGTCCCAAGGCTAGAAGGGAAATCAGTGGTAGGTTTGAGATGGATCTACAAAGTGAAGCAAGCAACTGACGGGAGTGTGGAAAAGTAAAAGGCAGGATTTGTTGCCCGAGGCTTCTCACAGATTGAGGGGATCAATTATGAAGAAACCTTTGCACCTGTCGCAAGGTATTCTTCCATACGGACGATTCTTGCTCTCTCAGCGCAGATGGGGTGGCACATTCATCAGATGGATGTGAGAAAGCCTGGTTCCTCAACGGAGTCATTGAGGAGGAGGTGTAAATAGAGTAGCCTGAAGGTTTTGAGATCTTCAGCAGCGAGTCGCATGTGTGTAGGCTCAAAAGAGCACTGTATGGATTGAAACAAGCACCTCGTGCTTGGTACACATGGATAGACATTTATTTCACTAGACTTAGATTCTCCAAGAGTGCAGTGGATCTAAACCTATACCAGATTGTGGTGGAGGGTAAGTTGCTGATCATTGTACTTTATGTAGATGATTTGAATCTGACAGGTGATGAACTATTGATACACTCATGCAAGGCTGATCTTGCAAAGGAGTTTGAGATGAAGGACTTGGGCCTCCTTCATTATTTCCTGGGATTAGAAATTTGGCAGCGTAGTGATGGATTGTTTTTGTCTCAAGGCAAGTATGCCCGAGAGATACTAGAGAATTTAAACATGCATGGCTGAAAGCCTATCAACACTCCTCTTCCTGGTGGATGGAGGAAAGAGGATGCTACATCGGCAGAGGTAGTGGATGCCACTATTTACCAATAGTTGGTGGGGTTGCTTATGTATCTAGTCAATACATGACCTGACATATGTTATGCTGTTAACCAGCTTTCACAAGCTATGGTTAAGCCTACCAAGCTCTTTTGGAAGGTGGGGAAGCATGTATTGAGATATATCAGAGGCACATACGGATATGGATCATGGTACAAACAAGAGGATGAGTTGAGGCGGCATGGCTTCATGGACCAGTATCATCATATCAGAGATTGTGTGCAGCGGAAGATCATGTTACTTTCTTACATTCCTACGGAGGATCAGGATGTTGATATCTTGACGAAGGTGCTCACCAGGAGAAAATTCGAATACCACAGGGGTAGGAATGGGATGGCAGACAATACCTATCTTGTTGAGAGGGAGTGTTGAGATTGCAACAAGATGATGAGCTTAGTGAAAAGAGTCGCCTTCACTAAGTGGGCCCGCAGGTTATTTTTGGCGCAAGTCTATTTTTAGACATGTCGATCATATTCTATGAGTTACAGGATGCTATTTGTGGATGGCTGGTCAAGTTGGAAAAATAGATGGACTTCTATTTTTAGACATATTGGGCAGAATCTATTTTTAGATTGCCAGTGTAAAAATAGATATGTCGAGTATTATTAGCTCTTAATAATATTTGGACTATAAACATTATCTTATTCTCTTGGAGCACTTCAGTTAAGTGCACAGATGTGGCACAGGAGCTGACAAAAGGAATTACACTATTCTTGAGGGTTAAGTGGAGCTATTTCATGGAGACTTCAGTTAGAACTCATGCGACAGAGTTTGGTGGAGTTATTGAGGTATTTGGTGGAGTTGTGTTCAGTTTAACTTAGTTAAACATAGTTGAGCTAGCTGTATCTAGTCTAACTGATTGATACACTAGTGAGAGTGGTGTGAATTAATTATTAATTAATTCACTAATTATTAACTCATTAATCAACTAAAGAATACATCAGTTAACTATAGTGCATGGACAATTTCAGTGCAGACCAGTGAAGAGGTAGGTGAAAGAGCAGTGTGACTATCAGTTGTGACTATGGTGTTGCATGATTTGCAACACACATTGGTTGGAGATGCCAATGAGGATTTCCTGAGCAAGGCTGGACCAATTTGAGTTCATTCAGAGCCATTCTTTAGCAGTGATTGCGCAGTAGATGCAGGCTAGCAGGTGGCAAAAATCGGTGCATGGGATTTGCTAGATCGAACCTGATTAGTGTGTAACAATTGGAGATTGTACTGAGAGCTTGTGAGGAGATTTGTATGATGATTTTTACATGATCTCTATGACATATAATATACAGATAGTTGGGGGTTTTCAGCTTTAAGCTTTCCCATAAATTACTGTGTTCATATGTGTGAATTTTTATGGTTTTAATGTGTGCATGAAATTGATTTTATTTCCGCAAGTAATGATCAATAGTAGAAGAGATTATGTATTGTGCATGAAGTCAAATAGTGTGTGATTAGTAGAATCTCAGATGTATAACGCATTAGTTATATGATTTTCTACAAGTTCAACATATTACTTCGTCTCAGGAATTGACACAATCCAACCTCCACAAAAATCATAGTTAAGTTATGGGAATCCCAAACAATGGGATTATTTGTGAGTATTAGCATGATGAATCCTAATTCAGGACTAACATCAAGGCCTGCTTTACTTCCTGGAGGACCCAATATCTCGTCTTCCTAGGTTTTAGTAGTGTAGCCTCCTCTCCCTCATGGCCCACCACTAACTTAATTATTGGTAGCATCAACATCATCGACATCATATTTGACAACTTCAAACACCACATTACCATCTTCAATAGGTAATGTGTCATCTCTTTTAAGGTTGCTAATGGCACAAAGTGTAATATCCAAGGTTTGGTGGTTATTAGAAAATAAATATGAAGGATATTCGATGATATTGTATGTGATATTTCTAAATGATATGTTAGGGATTCTCTAGGATTATTCTACAATCTAGACAACTTAAAGGAAGGTGCCGCATAGATTGCTATAATATTATCTCTTCAATTTCCTTTGATAAATGGTAACAGAGAGAGAGAGAGAGAGAGAGAGAGAGAGAGAGAGAGAGAGAGAGAATTTTTCAGATGAAAATTTCCACACATATCGGTATGTAGGACACATTTTATCTAAATCCATGGTTTTGTATTTCTGTAGTCTTTATAAAATGAAATACAAATATTATTGAGCATGTTACAAGATCTAGATGAATGAAAATAAAATGAATCTATTATGGGTTTTGTCTACCTTTTTTCCAAATTGAGTCCTTTTTCATGCCACAACTAGTATATTTGTGAAAAATTCTACCCCGGTTCATTTGCATGCAGGAAAAAACTACATAAAATTTTGAATTCATTGTCATATTTCTAATGTATCGATAAAGTTACTATACTTGGAATTCGGAAAAAAATTGGTGATGTAGAAGAGTCAAGTTGACTCAATTTGGTAAAAAATCAGGAAAATCTAGGAAAGTGTGAAAATAAAGATGTACAAATATTTTAACAAAAATAAAATGTCTTGAGAATATTTTTATCTTGGTCTTTGTTTTTGGTCTGTTGAATTTTCATAGTATAAAATTTCCCAATAGAGATAACAATGACCAAAAAGTGACCAAATTTGGGGTAATGAATGGTTTATGTAGGTTTTAAAACAATTTTAACTTGCTTAAGTGGAGTTTGACTTAGTCAACCAAGTCATACTCTTACTTGCTAGTGAAACTCATGTTGATTAAGTTAAACTATCAATGGCCATGTTTGTATCACATGAGTAGGAAAATATCTTTGACTTGGAAAAAAATTTCAAACTCGGATTTTCATGGGTTTGATCACACTTTTGGTAGTACTAGTTGCACCGAGAGGTGCTTTACCACCCAGTACATGAGATAGTTGTTACATAATGTATGACTATGTACATGAAAACAAAATAAAAAATGAAAAATGATCACTAAAATAAATTACATGTTGGCTGCATTACACTTGGAAAAAATAAATTCACATACACACCAACCTATATCAACACCATGTATCTATGCTAGTATCTATTAGTCAACATATAGGTACTTATACACTTATCCCATTCCTTTTATTTTTGCATTCAACATGGAGATTTTCTTCCTTTTTATATTTGATGAAGTTAAATGAACTCTACCAACCCTTACCCCAAGTTGAAGGGTGGTAGATTATCTGAATATGTTTAAAGAGATGGGGAATGACTAGGTTTTGTTAACCCCTAGGTTAGATTGTGCCAATGGAGGGTTAAGATAAAATTCATTTTTAGAAGACGGGTGTTCAGTGATAGGTGCATTAGGTTTCATGGTGGTCAAAGTTCATTCTAGAGGCATGTTCACCAAATTTTGAGGAAAATGCTATTTCTATTAGTTTCCTATTTTCTAGGAGCCACATTTACAAGCCATGCTTGTGAAAATGTATGATGTACCATTTTTCTTAGTGAGCTCATGCTGTGAATGAGATTTTTCTTGGACATTCCAACCTTTTCATGACATTGCTATTTTTAGGCTTTTAGCAGTTCTGGTTTTATGGCTTGCATGTTCATCTTCAACATATATTTTAGTTTGTTGCAGTGAGTCCAATGAGGCTATTTTTATTGACATCCAAGATACTACTATTTCTAGGCATGCTCTAGCTACCATCAGTCTCCTAGAAAGGTAGGAGTCACTTTCATTTCCATATTTCCTATCTTTCAGGATTCATGCTACTATTTTTGACATGGTTATATTTATCATTTCTTGTTATGGTAGGTATATTTTGATAGTTTAGTATGTTTTTCAATTGTGAGGGTTGTCACTTGAGGTGTGTTAAGAAACTCAACATCCAAACCCTAAATTGACCTCCTTTGGTATAATTGGTAGTTTGGTATGTTTTTCCAACTTAATATATATCCTCTTCTCATGGTTTGAGTTCTAAATTTACTAGTAGATGATCCTTTACTGATTTTGGAAAGGCTAATTTTCATTGGTATTTGTGCTATTTTGGCCAACTAAAACTATAAATTGACTTGCTATCTTTGCTAACTAAAGCCCAAGTTTGACTTGTAATATCTTTAAAAAACCTAGGTTGACCTTATTTATATGTAAACTTTTGGTTGAAATTTTACTTGAGGCACAATCATTCATGAGTGAAACTAGCATTTGAAATATGCATGCAACTTTTCTAACCTCAAAAACTCAACTTGGTTTATCAGCATCCCTTGGATGTGAGTTCCATGGAGTCCAATCAACAACTAAGTGTAGGGTTATTAGAGTGTGTTATTGCATATACTTGGGTGTATTCTTGAACTGGTGAGAGGAGAAGTGTTGTAATGGCTTTTAATTAGCATGTTATGTACATAATTATCAATGAGAAAAAAAACATTTTAGTGATCAAGCATTGTAGCAGCCTATTTTCATCCTATATAGTAGGTGTACCATCTAAAAAACAACCATGTTGGAGTTAAGGAACTAATAATAAGAATTATTTCCACCAGATCGAGGTCAAAACAATGAGATGAAAGTAGTCTTTATAGCTTTTTGAGTCTCGTGGTTGAATAGTTGTGCCTTGTTATAGTGCTCTAGGTGCCCATAATTGTTATTCATCCTTTTCCATCTATTTTCGTATTTTCCCTCACTACATGCACTGTTAGTTATGCAACCAATGTCGTATTCATCACTATGATGCAACAATATTTTGATTGATATACAGATAAGGTTTGATTATGCCATGTCTTTAAAGCTCTTTCAGTCTCATTGTTAAATAATTGTGCTCTTTTACAGTGCTATGGGTGCCTGTAATGCATTTTTATTATTATTCTACATTCATTTAAGGTGCATTTTGGTTTCCTTTTCATCATTCATAGTTGTATTTCACTAACGAAAATGAATCTCCCTCGTATTATTTGATTGAGTTCTCTTGTGCCCTTGGTTCCTTGCATGCATCTCGATGACAAATATTTCATGTGCTGATCACTTTGTGTTTTTACACATTTTTCTTAATTTTTTGACAACATACCATCACTATGGACAACCCCTTATGATTGTAAAGGCACAAATTCAAAGGAAGAGTAATTATCAAGTGATATTAGGTTAATTTCTTGTATTTATTTTGTAGAGATAACAAGTACTATTAAATATTTTCCTCTCGTTTTGTCTTTGAAAATATTATATTGAAGAATAAATAAAATCTACCCAATTAATAGCCCATGGGGCTTTGGTTCGAAAGTGAAGGGTGCACTGTTAAGGAACTCCATGTGATAGGTCATAGGTTCCAATCCCCTCGTGGGTGCTGACTTACAAATATATATATATATATATATATATATATATATATATATATATATATATACCTAATTACTGCTATCTAAAAACCTTTATTAGGTGGAACTAAGGAAATTGTTTGAGGTGAATTTAATCATCAGATTATCCATTTATGAACATTTTCACGCAAAAATATTTGCAAGTCTATCAAGTCTCATTCAAGTACCCATGTTGGTTGCCACTAAATTATCTTTGGTTTCTAGGATAAAGAAAGCAAGAGATTGGTTTATATTGGGAGTGTAGCATGTCAAAATTTGAAAGTATAGCTTTTGACTCTGCAGACCCAAGGAAACCATGGGTTGGTTCAAGATAGGTTTTTCTGTTATAGGAAATTTAATGTTTATTATGCTTGCTTGTAGGAATTATTTGGAGATGGTGGTTGAGCTACAATTCATACACAAGGTTCAACGAACTAATCCTTTTGGCTTAAGACATGTTGATGTGTATCAAAATATTACTTTTGAGGTTAGGTTATAATATTGGATATCTTCAATTTTATTCTCCTGATGTCACAAAAATGTGGCCATGAATTGTGGGTCTATTCTTAATTTCTTATAATATATCGATAATGATAATTTATATTAGGTTTGAAACACGTTCTTGATTCCAAAACAAATTATAGGATTTGTGTTTTTTCAACTATTGTGAAGTTAAGAATGGACTAATCTTATCTGAACATTTGTATGCCATGAAAATGATGAAATAGCCACTATAACCCTCTTCCAGTCATGATTTTAATAGAGATATTGCTTTAAACTTTCACATCATCTAATTTACTTTCTTTCTCATGACATATAGGTAGTTTAACGCATTCATTGATTGTGAAGTTTGGATTTTAATGTATTTTTTATTTTGTTGTATAAATCCTTTATAGTCTACTTTATTTTATATTCTAGTGTTCATCGTCTTTCATGTATTACACTCTACATTGTATATTATTTTGTTTTTAGAAAAGGAACTAAGTATTGATTATAAGAAGCGGGAATTGAAGAAATAAGAGAACAGTAACATTGGAGCAACAAAAGTAAAGAGAGAGAGAGAGAAAAGAGAATTGGTCTAGTGATACCTTTAGAGCCAATATCCTGTATGAGACACACACATGGAGACTGATAGTCAAGTATTCAGAGTTGGTGAATTCACCTACAATTCCTTGGCAAGACAATGATAATTTTTTGAAGTGATGAAACAATGTTTCATATGTAAATTGGTGTCCAACCAATATTAAGTTGGGAACTTGTATTGTAATAATTCATATTTCATATAATATAATTTATGTAGTTGCAATTATTTATAGTTTCACTTGAAATTTTTTAGTATTGTAATTAAGATATGTAACTTTGCATTTTCATATTAGATGAACATGCTCATTGTATGACATTTTTAAAATTTTGTCGCAAAGTCATACTAATTAATTTATGTTGACTAATAATGAACACATAAAATCAATCTTAAACTACTTAATTAGTTGTATAATTGATTAATGATGAACACAAATAAAATTAGTCATTTATAATGATTATTAATGAAATTAAATGATATGAATATAAATGACTAAATTAGTCATTTATATAATGAATATGAAGTTACCAAAAAAGATAAATTTGACTACTGCAAATGATAAATTTGTGATTACAAATGACAACCAAATTTTGGATATATATGACTATCAGTGGCTAATTTACAATATCTTATAACACGACCAAAATTTAATCATATTTCTTTGGTCATTAATTGGTTTCAAAAAATGACTAAAATTTGCATATATGTGACTATTAGTAGCTAATTTACAATATTTTATAACATGGTCAACATTTTGGGTCATATTTCTTTGGTCATTAATTGGTTTTCTTAGGTGATCATATAGTAATATATTTGTTGTATATTTGGTCTTAAAATGTGGCAATTAATAAATAAATAAATGGCTAAAATTTTCATACATGTGACCATTATTAGATAATTTACAGTATCTTATAACACGACCAACATTTTGGGTCATATTTATTTGGTCATTAATTAGTTTTCTCGGGTGTTCATATAGTAATATATTTTTTTGTATATTTGGTCATGAATTGTGTTAATTAATGACTAAATCAATGACTAAATTAATGACCAAATTTATGAATAAATATATTGCTAGATGATAAAATTGAGACAACCAATTAATGACAGCTAAAAACAACTAAAAGTTGGTCACATTATAAGATACTGTAAATTAGCTAATATTTATCATCGACTGGAAAGTGGTCATTTGTGTGCAAATTTTAGTCATTTTTGAGTAACTAATTAGTCATTTTGTACTAGTGACTGCTGGAATGACGCAACCTTTCGAATGATAGGGAACTCTATAGGAAAGTATATAGATTGTGCTAAGCCAAAGGATGGTCTATTATTGTATGAAATGATTTGTGTGGAATTAGACCTTGAAAAAGGACTCCCTGCAGTAGTCAATCTCTGTATGGATAGCTAGAAAAATGTTCAGGAAGTAGAATACGATCACCTGCCATTAAAATGTAAACTATGTCATGAATATGGACACTTTGCCAAAAGTTGTCCAAAACAACAAGACACATATAAAAAGAAACAAGGAGAAGCAAATGAACAATGGAAGCAATAAAAAATAAAAAATAGAAACTCTGGAAGTTGAAGTTGGAAAAGAAGAAAATATGTATCCAACTTTGGCATATGTCCAAGAGGATGGTGGCTCTGTTCCTGTCCTTAGTGGTATTGAGGTTACTCTGCTCTCCTCGACCTTGAAAAATCAAAGAGAAATTCCTAGAATCCTATAAAAAACCATCAATGCATAACATACCAAAGATGAAGGGAAGGAAGAAGAAGGGTTCTTATCCTTCAAATAAATAATGGTAACAGAAATACCGACGAGCTCAACAAACGAGAAATCAGAGGGCAGAAGAATCAAGGATATGGAAAAAATACAATAATATCAGGACAAAAAAACAAAAAAATAAATAAGGAAATAAAAATGGAAAAGTGACGAGGAGTTGGGATTTCAAAACACCAAGGCACATCAGTTAGCAAACTTTGGGTCTAAAGGAGGAAAAAAGAAAATTGTAGCAAACCCTTCAAAAGGCATGCCAATTACAAAAGGTAAACAATGAATATTATCTCCTAGAATTGAAAGGGTCTAGGTTCTAGAAAAAGAATAATGTAAGTGAAATCACTAATACAAAAGTGAAGAACTGTAGTCACCCTCCTCTAGGAGATGAATTTGACCGAGATATAAATCTCCTCCATTCACTCCAAAATTTGGGATTCTAGGAATATGGAAACGAAAATATTGAGAGGTGCTTCAGGAGGCCTCTACACGATGTGGAGTATAGTAAAATTACAACTGGTAAGCTCTTTAAAAACACACACACTGGATTGAAACTTCTTTTAATATTTTATAGTTGCATCAAAACTTCTCTGTGATTAATGTATATATTCCTATTCACTTTAAAGAGAAACAAGAATCTTGGAAGTCATTGATGGAGTTAAAAAGTGTTGATTATGGGCACAATTGTATACTGGGAGGAGATTTCAATACCTCCATGGGTCAAAATGACTAGAAGAGGAGAGGCTCCACTATTAAGGATGCCTCTTAGGAAAATATGGAGGACTTAATCCTCAATCTAGATATTTTTGGTGTAAAACCTCCTAAAGTCCTTTATACCTAGAATAATAAGCACTCAGACCCAAGACATATTGCGGCTAGGCTTGACCAATTCGTCAGATATGAAAGTCTTCTCATGTTGAATCTATGCCTAAAACCCTTTATTATTCCATGGAGTGGCTCAGACCATCGTCCAATCAACCTCCTTATATTACCCTCCCTTAATCTTGGGCCTATTTGTTGGAGCAAGGTCCCTTAGGACCACATTTTTGAGTAAATAATAGTATTTTTTGTAGTTTTGAGTCATGTGCTCAAGAAATGCACAGTTAGGGGCTTTGGGGTGAGTCAAAGTCCCTTCATGAGTTGTAATGGGCTAAAGGGTAAATCTAGGAGTCTGAAACCACAATTTTCGGACCTTAGGAGGAGCGTAGGTTAAAGTATAAATAGAAGTCTAGATCGAGTCAGATACGACATATTTTGATGGAAGTTTATATATGTTGTGAACTCTAAATAAAATATGTGTAAGTGTCTGTGTATGAAAGTCTCCTATTGGTTGTGTGCACAGAGACCTTAGTCCGGCTATGTGCGCACCTCGCTAGCTATGTGCACGGGTGGATCTAAAGGATTGTAAGAATTGTTGCAACTATTGATGAGTAAAGATCTATTTTGATAAATCCGTGGAACAAATGCATTTGTGATTTTCTTTATGATCTATTTCCGTGTATGATTTCCATTTACCACCTTAATTTATATTATATGTGATTAGATCAGTTGCGTACCTATGTTTACTACCGATATGAATGTTAGTTGCATATATCTAGCTTTGTAAAGGTTGAATACCACATTATTATGATTGTTAAAGGAATTGCGGATCTTATGTTTGGGTGCACGCACTAGATTAATCTGTGTTAATCAACCTAGGGTTTACGGTTAGGGTTTCCAGTGCGCAAGTCAATTTGTGTGTTAAAGCGGATCTGAAGGTGCCCACTTCATTTAATTCTCTCTTAGGGTGTGGAAACCTAGTTCCAACACCCCTCCATACTGCTTTAGGTGAGACTTTGACCTGCACAAGTAGGTCATTGCCAAAAGGGCCAGTAGTAAGACGGCTTTGTTGGTTACGTGCTAACTCTGAACTTGGGTCAAGACACCACTAGCCAAAAAATGGTTTTGTTGCTGGGAATAGGATCATTTTGGGAGAGATTAGGTGATATGGCATCCATTGAATATTGAATTAGAAGACTAGTTTGAAAAAAATATATGTTAATTCTCCATTAAGGAGAATATAAGTAAGAATTTTTCTACTGAAGAGTGAGAAAATAAGTATATTTAGTGATATAGAGATTGGCGAGGATACACGTGCCAAATGTAGCCCTCCAGCTACTCCGCAGTTGAACTCACACAGGGGTAATTCATCTCCTACCCCACCTCCGCCACCACCAGGAGGTGATATGGTTGTGCATATGAAGCTACCCACCTTCAAGGGTGTGGGTGATGAAGACATGGAAATATTCTAGTTTGTTGCAGATGTATTATGGACTGTGCATAATGTCAATATTGATTTTGTAAAAAGGGTGCAACTGGATATGGAATTTGAGGGTCACGCGCTGGACTGGTTTATGGGATATCTGGCTCAAAAAATTTATCCTCCTGTCAATGAAATTAAGAAGGCCTTAAAGCAGTAGTTCAGAAAACAAAAGTCCTACTCACAATGTGTAACCGAGTTGAATGATATCTGATAAGAACCAAAAAAATCTATCTGGGAAGCAGATCAGCGATTGAAGCACACCATCAGTGATGGAGGATTTATCTTTGATGATAAGCAGCATACATAATGGTTTATTGCCATGCTCCTGCCACATCTGTGCGGACCTATGAATCAACAGAAAATTGATTCTCAAGAAGAGGCTTTTGAAGTTTATATGGAGCTGGAAGCCTCACCCTGAACTGCTGACCAATTTCAAACTTTACAAATACAAAGTCAGTTAGAAGCGATACATTTAGAAATTCAGAACCTACGCAGAGACAGAGGGAAATAATTCGTCACAGATGTATGGTGTATACGTTGTAAGGGTTCCGGTCACAAAAAAGATCAATGTAACTTGCTTCAAGATTACATGCAATTGGGAGAACCAAATCCATTACAACCCAGGGAAGCTATAGGACCGAGTGGTACTCCTACACTGTTGTGCATTGACTGTTAAGTGGCTAGAAGGCATGACACAAACCATTCCCTTGATTAGGAAGTTATATACCAGAACTGAAGCAATGATGGTGTAGCTTTTTCTCTTCACTTGGCCATGATGAGCATCACTGCCACACCTTTGATCTGATGATAGAAAATTCCAACCTCTATAGAGTGTAGGCTGACCCATCTTCACCAACATCCCCCTCTGGGTTTGGTGGATCTCTAGCCAGAGGAAGGGGAGGAGGGAGAGGTGGAGGTGCAGGTCGTGGAAGAGGAAAATTTATCTGCTATAAATGTGGAGATGTTGGACACTATACGCGTGACTTTCTAAACCCTACACTATAGTCTTGCAGGTATTGTAGGCAGTTTGATCATGTTATTGAATATTGTCCTGTTTTGGTTGCTGGAATGCAGGAAAAGAAAAAATAGAAACCTACATAGAATATACAAATGGTTAGAGTTGAACTATGAGATGATGATTCAAGTGTAAACATAATTACACGCAGTGGTGTTGCCACCGGATAAGATGAGGGAAAGAAGGTTTGCGCAGAGACATTGATCAGGAAGGCTTTTGAAAATAAGAAAGAACTCAACCTGGAGAAGGAAGAGGAGACTTTTGTAGAAGATAGGAATGATTTTTCTGCTGTAGGTGCGTCCACATCCAAGTCAAACCTGGAAGCAAAGATTGATGATTAAGTTAAACCTTCCTACAAGCCTGCATTAAGATATTGCGTAATCATAAAGAAGTAGTTGAACTTGAGGCTCTGATAGATAGCTACACAGATAAGGAGTTTCCTTGAACTGAGAGTAAGGTTGTAAACAATATCTACAAGAATAAGAAGAGAACTAGTCGGGAGATGCGCATGAATGTGAAAATTGGAGAGTATGAGATGGATCAAGTCATTTTAGACTTGGGATCTGATGCAAATGTTCTACCTAAGTAGACTTGGTAGAATATGGTCAAAGCAAAGCTAGAATGGTCCACCATTTAGCTACGCATGGCTAATCAGCAGAAGATCATTCCACTAGGAAGACTCCTGCAGGTTCTAGTAGACATTGCTGGAGTAAAGGTACACATGGATTTTGAAGTAATATAAATTGTGGATGATGTAGACCCCTGTCCTACACTACTATGTCTAGATTTGGACATCGATATGGGAGGCATCATCAACTTAAAGCGCAGGAGCATGATCTTTGAAAACAATAGTACTCGGGTTATAGTACCTTTGGATTCGACGAAGGGGAAGATTTATACAGAACCAATGCACAAAGGAGATGATGTCAACCATATATAAAATTTGAATGCATGAGATGAGGATTGGATCAAACCTACAACTGAGGGGAAGTTGAATTGGGAAAAGCATAGCTCATGTTTCTCAGATTTGGATGGAGAGATGGAGAACTGGCAGAATCATCACACGATGTTTCTGTGCTACATTGCCTCAGAATCACTAAAAGTTTGCGATGCATATCCTTAGAGGTAAGATAATTTTGATGGTTCTGGTAGTATTGTATTATTTTTTGAAAAGCTAGAAAAGGTTGTCCCGAAAGTACGAAGGTTCTGGGAACTCAATCTTGCTATGTGTGCAACTCCAACATGTTGATGGGATACACATAAAGGGAACTTTGAGGATTGGGAATAATGCATCAGAATGATGTGGTTGCACTTTGAGTAGCTCACTTCCACACCGACTAATATTTTTCGTGGCCGAGGTGATCCATGCAAACACCTGGCTACATGGATGGAGGTCTGGGATAAGAATCCTAGGGTCGAATGCATTCACATTTTTTTCCATATGTTGGGACCAATCCCTAATACATGGTATTTGGAGACGGAGCTGCGCTGATGGACCCTTAATTGGATTACAATGAGTGAAATTTTCCTGCTAACCTTCGACATGGCTAGCGGATTAGAGGGATTGGATGAAGCCCTGCAAGATATATAAGAAATTGTCTTTGATAATTCCCTGCCTTAGGTATAATGTGTTGCACTGGAATGGGAAGCACAGATGAAGGATATTGTCAACTACAGGAATCTGTCAGTGGAAGATAATGAGGAAAATCCAATAAATATCAACATCCTCGAGTCTGAGGGGGAAAGCGCAGTTTCAAGGCCCTTATTATGAATGGTGGATGTAACTAAGCCTCTAAAACTAAATGAAGTTAACATTGGGACAGAGGAAAAACCCAAGTTGGCCAAAATAGGAGACTATTGGGATGATGACATAGTGGGAAATATTATGGAGCTATTGACAGAATATTAGGACCTATTTCCGACAAATTTTTTTGAGCTCAAAGGAATTGTAGTTTATTTGGGAGTTATGAATATCACTCTGAAATTAGATGTGTGCCCTATCAAGCAGCGACCATACATATTAATTCCAAAATATAAGAAAAAAGTGAAGGAAGAATTGGAGAAGATGGTTGTTGCAAGAATCATTAAGCCTGTGGAGCAGTCTGATTGGGTGAGCCCAATGGTTTTTCAAGAAAATAAGACTAAGGGAGAAATAAAAATTTTTGTGGACCTACTCAAAATGAATGATGCATGTGTACATGACACCTTCCCTACTCCATTTTCAGATAAGATATTGGACAATGTGGGAGTACAAGAGGCTTACTCTATCATTGATGTATTTTCATAGTATCATCAGATGGGGATTGCGCCAGAAGACTAAAGTAATATCATGTTTGCAATGGAATGGGGATCCTTCCAATACACATTCATGCCTTTAGTATTGAAGAATTCACCTCCTATCTTCTCGTGCATAGTAGTAGCTATATTCAAGGAGTTCATGCACAAGTTTTTGGAGGTGTACTTTGATGATTGTGTTATCACAAAATTGGACCTGATAGGCTGCTAATCAAATAATTCTCATGTAACTGTTTCAAACCAATATTTTGATTGAGGCTTAGCCTCCTCAACTTGAGAGGGTTCTCTCAAAGGGTTCTTGATTTTTGATAAAAATATAGATGGCTAACTCTATGTGGGATAATAAGTAGATAAATGATAGATATTGGTTGTAAATAACATCAGCAAGTGCACATTGGGCTTATGGAGTCAAAATAGTTTCAGTAAAACCAATCAAAATACTTAGCATGGAAATTGAGGCATATCAGAGTTTTAGCCAAGAGATACACATATGAAACTGTAAAAAACACAGTCAGTTTTTCTATATAGGAATTCAAAGCATCAAAGATGAATTTTGAGTAACATATACAAACACCACTACAATAGGATATTAAAAATATGAAATTAGAACAAGAACACGCTAGAAATCCTTCTAAATCTCAAGTTGGCTAAGTAGAAATCTCTGTATTTAGCTGAAAAATAGTCACTTACAATAAACACAATCTTTTGCCAAGAAATGTCCAACCCCTGCATATTTTATTTCTTGATCATTTATAGATCATTTACAACATAAGATAACATTATCTGATGCTAGATACATTGAAATCTTGACTCTTGACACCTTTCCTAACCATATGACATGGTATTTATTAGAACAAGACAACTAATCTACTAAACAATCCTATTACAAATAGGATTCAAACTATTAATCACCTATCTATAACAACCTTATCTTAATTAAATTACATCATTTTCCAAGTGTAAAAACACATGTTTGAATCTAGATGATAGGCTTTAGATATTTATGACCATAATGTTGACCTCCATTAAATTAGGAAACAATCCCCTGTTTTCTAGGCATTGGGTCCTTTGCACTCTTGAGACACTCTAGCCATCATGAACTCATCATTTTGAATTATTTTGTTGTTAAAAATTGAAATAAAACTTGCCAAAAATACTTCCTAACTCCAAATGTCCAAAACCATCATCAAACTGTTCAAATAACCTGAAATAGACCTGTTCTACAAAAATAACACAGTTTCGTAGCGCCTTTCGTAGCGCTTCTCTTTTATCCTTTTTCCTTCAAAATTTTGATTTCTTTCATTTGGGATTATCTTCATTATAATTTAATACATATTCACTAACAATTTCAGGTCATAATTCATAATTTTTCCCTTCAAAAATGTATGAGAAAGAGTGAAAAAAGCTGCTACAGCAGTTTCGTAGCGCTTTTCACTCTTTTTACACTGTTTTTGCTATGAAACTGCTGAGTGAGCAGTTTTGTCCAAATTTTTTCAAAGTGAAAACTATAAATGTGACAAAACTCAAAATAACACTGATTTCATCAAATCAAAAAGCCATATGAACTGGAAAACACAGTTTTCATGAGGTTCCTTTTTAATTTTCACTTGATTTAGCTTTTGACTTTTTAATGATTGTCATTTTGCATCTTTTTTCTTTAACTCATCTTGAATCACTTTTCACTGCTGCTCCAAGTCTTCCACTTGACCTTTAAGTTTCTTGTTACTAGCTCTCAAGTGAGTATTTATTACTCTGACAAATTTGGCTTCCTTTATTGCTGGGACAGTCCATGTGAAAAACTGCTCTGCACTACTTGGGGTTTTAGACATAGAACCAGTTTTACCTTCCCACAATGCCTTCATTATTTTGAACTCTGATTTCTCAATACTATTCTTTCTAGCCCTCTTTCTCATCACATAAACTTCTTGGTTTTCCAACCTCAATTTCTCCTCAAGATGTTTAAACTCTTTTTTCTTTGTCACTTCTTCTTCTCCCTCTTTTGTTCTGCTGGCTGTATACTTCTCTGGAGGTGTTGAGAGATCAACCACTTCTTCAAGAGCTTTAGCTGATTCAACAGTTTCTTGAAATTCCTTCCTTCCTTCCTTAAGTTTCTTATCATGCCTAGTTAAAGGATTTCTAGCTTGAAAGATAAAAGCTGCATTTTCCCCCTCAAACTCAAGCTTCTTTACACGCTTAGCTTTCTTCTGTTTGTGCTCATCTTCTCCGATGAAGTCAGCTTGCACAATGGGTGTCTCCTCTATGTCAATTTCATTGAGGATGTCATCTAAGTTTCCCTTTATCAGTGGGTTTTCCTTTGTATCTAAAGAAACTGTTTTTCCCTTTAATGCCATTACTTGGCTTCTTGTTACTCTTTTGATTTCCTGCCTACTGACATCTTGTTTCTATTTTTCCTCTTTGACAATCTTTGACCTCTGTTTTTTAGGTGATGGAGTTGGAGTATCAAGCACTTGTGTCTGATCTATCCTTTTCTCAACTTGTTTCCTTTGCTTCAGTTTTACACATTCCTTTGGTTTTGCAACTACAGGTTGGCTAGACTCTACTACTGGTGGTGATGGAGTTCCTTTAGTTTTAGGGTTTCTAGCAGGAGTTAATTTTTCCAACTCAAAACCATTTATAAACAAAAATGAGGACCAATCCCTACCTATCTTCTGAAGCTCATTCAAAATCAATAACTTCATGAAACCATGATGAAACAAAGATGTTTCACAGCCTTCAGATTTGGCTTGTACTTTATCATCCATTTTATCAAGACTCCGATGCAGGTAAAAGGGAAAATCAAGTGAAATTTTACCTGTGAAATGCAGAAGCAGCTTGAAATGATATGTGTAGACCTTATGATATATCCCTTCACATGTAAAATATCTTTGGATGCTAAGCAGCAGCTTTGCATAAGTTTCTTTGATGAAGTTTCTAGGAATAGCATTATTGAGGTCCATATCTACATACTCGGGTTTCGTGAATTCTTTGCATGGCTCCATATCAAATTTAAAACCTTTAAACCAAGTTTCTTGACCCCTTGGTATCTCTATCACAGCAGCAATAATCTTTGGTGTAATTGGCACACCTAGCATCCCAACGTTGGTAGTTGTTTCATTGAAGTGCAAGGAAAACTCTTTAGAAACCTGTGTGTGGAAACCCTGCAACTTTTCACAAAACCGAAGACAACCTACCCTGTTGAATGCCTCCATCACTATTGGGTCTTCAACTATGGCCTTAATATTTTCAGTCTCATATCTTAAGCAGTGTCCCGCTCTGTGGACTTTATTTTCCTTTTCTATGCTTCACATAAAACTTGTTAGCCTTGCTTGACAAATTGAAACAACCTTGCTTGAATATGTGAAACAGAAGCCTCACCTGAATAGTTTATATCAGCCTCGCTTGATTAGGATGAAGAAAAACTTATACTGAATAGCCACGGGTTTGGCTTGACACTTCGGAGCTTAGACATTTGAATGCAAGCAAGAGAAATGTGTATGACCAATTGAGCAAGATTTTGAATTTGAAATGTCATCTCATAACTAAATTATGCCTCATTCATGCCCTATCATGACAATGATGACTGCAACATGGGTAGGTACATCGAATCTCATCATTAACTGACCTATCATACCACTAACCTATCATTTCCCAAATAATTTTGACAATTTCCAGCTCAAATGACAAGACGGTTAAGAAACTGTGTTTTCGTAGCGCCCGCAGTGTATTTTTCCCAATTTACGCGTCAAAACTATTAGCACTTTTGTAGCACAAATCAATTTTTTTGAACTAGTGGCACTATGAAAACGTGGATTCTTGGCTAATTGCATAGTTTTGACCCAAACCTTTACGGAATGACTCGCAAATGGAAATTATGGATATTTTGACAATGAATGAACCTTTAAAAGACTTATTTGAACTAAATGATGACCTTTGAAGTTATAAAAATCTAACCTTCCCTTAACCAATCCTAAATTTAATTCTAAGCCAAATTTGAAACATGACCAAAAACAAACATGAGACAATGATGTTTTGAAAATTTTTGGATGATAACAGATTGGATTGTGTTTGGACTGGTAAAGAAGCATGTGTCCAACATGTGCATGATGCTTGACACTTGCAAGAAGCATCAAATCTCTCTTAACTTGAAGAAGTGCATATTATGTGTTCCTTTTGGGATCTTGTTGGGACATATTGTTTTTTAGCAAGGATTGATGGTAGATCCAGCCAAGATTGTAGTTATTATCAACTTGGATATCCCTACCAATGAGAAACATTTGCGCTTTATTCTAGGACACACTAGATATTACAAAAAATTCAGTCAGGGCTATGCTCTGATCACTGCACCCATGGAGAAATTGTTGAATAAGGATGTGTCCTTTCTCTGGGATGAGGAATGTAAAAAGAGCTTTGAGCTGCTGAAGGAAAATATGGTTACTACACCTATTTTAATATTCCTAGACTGGTCTAAGGTCTGCCATATGCATGTTGATGCATCTGCCATTGCACTTGGAGCTATCTTAGCACAACTAGGAGAAAGAGATATTGATTACCCTGTTGCCTTTGCCAATAGGAAGCTCTCCAAGGGAGAGTGCAACTACTCAACCATAGAGAGGGAAGGATTGGCAATGGTCTACACTCTGCAGAAACATAGGCATTACCTACTAGGATGGCACTTCAAGATGTTCACTGATCACTCTGCTTTGAAGTAACTGGTCAATAAGCATGTCTTGGAGGGGGGGGTGGGGGGATTTGTAGATGGTTGTTTCTATTTCAAGAATATGATTTTGAAATCATTTTTAAGCATGGTAGATTTAATGTTGGACTTGATATCCTATCACACATTGAGAATGGAGAGGAACCAACCAGTCTAGAGGATGGATTACACGATGCTTAACTCTTTTCTATTAAGCTGGTTGATGGACACTTTGAAGATATAATTCATTGTATGACTAATGGAAGTGCGCCTGCTAAATATTCGGTGCAACAAAATAAGGAGTTGGTTTCACATGCAGCTAAATTTACATTGATTGCAGGTCAAATGTACAAGTTGGGAGTGGATGAAGTGTTAAGAAGGTATGTTTTGGAACATGAAATACAAGACATCTTAGCCGAAGTGCATGGGGGAGTGGAAGGAGGCCACTATGTAGGGAAAGCTACTGTGAAGAAGGTGCTACGTGCTAGTTTGTGGTGGTCCACACTTCACAACGATGCACATACATATTTTTGAGCTTATGATGCATGCCAAATAACAGGGAAGCCATCACGCAGAGATGAAATGCCATTGCAGCCACATATGGCTTTGCAGACTTTTAAGAAATGGGCCATAAATTTTTTTGGACCCATCAATCCTATGGGGAAGAATACTGGCATGCGCCACATCATCACTGCCACAGATTATCTAACCAGATGGGAAGAAGCTAAGCCATTCAAAGATTGTACTACATACACTGCTGCGTAACTCATTTTTAAAAATATCTTGACTAGATTTGGGTGCTGAAAGATATCGATGAGCGATATGGGTACGCAATTTGTTAATGAAACCAATGAAGATCTGACAGAGGAATTCCAGATAATCACCAGAAGAGTGTCCCCTGTCACCCTCAAGAAAATGGTGTAGCGGAAGCTTTTAAGAAAATATTGGAGAATGCGCTCACAAAGATATGTAATGAAAATCAGAATGATTGGGGCATGCACATCCCTTATGTCGTATGGGCTTATAGGACTACATGCAAGAAGTTGATTGGTAAAACACCTTTTAGGATGGTTTATCGACAGGAAGAAATCATGCCAATGGAATATATTGTCCCCAACCTGCACATCACAAAATTCACTAATATGGTTGAACAAGACATCATGGAGGAATGGCTATCACAATTGGTTACA
Source organism: Pinus albicaulis (assembly GCA_034641835.2). Classification (NCBI taxonomy): domain Eukaryota; kingdom Viridiplantae; phylum Streptophyta; class Pinopsida; order Pinales; family Pinaceae; genus Pinus; species Pinus albicaulis. The sequence goes on along the minus strand of CM076578.1, from coordinate 21,825,197 downwards.
TTAGAGGAGGATCATTTTATCGCTAAATTCCATCAACAAGTACAAAAGGCACACGAAAAGGCCTGGCATGATAGGAACATTTGGTAGAAGGAATTCAAAAAAGAATATTAGGTTCTTTTTTATGAAATTTTGTTTGTGTGCTAGCCAGGGAAGTTTAGAAAGAATTTGTTGGGGTCGTATATCGTGAAAGAGATCACTAATGCAGGTGCAGTGACCTTGGCCATGTTGCACGATGAGAGTCTCCCCAGGTACATTAATGAACGTTGGTTGAATCCGTATAGGGATAAACCTATGCCTACCAAATGACTATATGGCCAGAAAATTAGAATGTACTTGTCTGTGCGCTACACAGAGGAGATACACAGGCAAGTGCGACATGAGCACAGAGGTATTGCGCGACAGGAGAAACTAGCCGTTGGAACAATGACTCTGGGTAAAAAGTTGATTTTACTGTTGGATGGAGAGGGTTTTCCGCATTTAATGAAGAGATATTACAAGATTTTTGACCGTTTTTACAAGGATAGGGTGCCATTAATGAATTTTTTACCATTTTTACCATGGATCACCTATAAAAGGAAGGTGTTAGACACCTATAAAATTTGTCATATCAAATGGTGGCTAAAAAATTTGTGTAGCCTTCAAGAAACAATTCATGTTCAAAATTGTGAGTTCTTGAAGTCTTATGAGGATCTTTATCCCTTCCATTAGTCTTTGCTACTGTTTCCCTCATATTCCTGAAAAATCTGCTGTTGGTCTAAAAGAAGACTGCTCAAAACCCCATTTTCCCTTCATTTTACCCCTCCTTTCACTCATAATTAATACATTTTCATCCCCTTTTTTCTCCATAAAATTCCCTCCATAAGCTTCCATTTAGCCTTCAAATTCACTCCAAAACCCTTTTAAAACCATTTTATCCCCTTTCATTTGGTTTAAAGACTCCTTTTCCTTCTATCGGAACCTTCAGAAACCTCTGAAAAGCCCTCATTTTGGCCTAAAAACCTTAATTTTTTCATAAGGCCTTAAGCCCCTTTCGGCCTTAAGCCCCAGCCCCTTTTCCACATATAACTGGTGCCTAAGACCAAGCGCTAAACCCTTAGTCACTAATCGCAATCGCAACTTTCCTTTACTATCTTTTCCTTTGTTATTCCAAATTTTCCGATGCGATGAGCCTTTGCTCCATCGACTTCCACTTCAATCTCCACCGTCGATTTTATTAGATCCGACGGCCAATGCTAAATCACATCTCGCCAATCCATTTGGTTACCCTCCACCTGTGCGATCCTCGATTCAATCTGAACCGTCGATCTCCCCTCAGATGCGACGGCTAGTGCTTAATATCATTGTGCAAAATCTCATGCTACATCCCCTTTTTCACTATGATCGCAAATCCTCCGATTTAATCTGGACCGTTGAATCCACAAGAACCAACGATCCAGATTCAATCGCGCTCTAACCATCACCTTTCTCCATTACCCCGCCAAATAAGTATCCACCATTGATCTCTCTTACATCCAATGGCCCGCGCTTAATCGCATCGGCGCATTCCATTATCACTCTGATTTTTCATCCCGTCGATCGTGATCATGCGATCAAATCTCCGCCATTGATATTCTTTGATCAGACGGTCCACAATGCTTCCACTTTTCACACCCAACCCTTTCCTTTTATCCCCCATCGATAGATCTCCGCCATCCTTTCCCATGATCCAAGGGTTCACATTTAAACTGTCATTTGACCCCACCTACCTTTCCGTCCATGCATCTTGCCCTCCATCGCATGCGATCCACACCATTGGATTTGTTGCCCCTCATTCAACGGCTGAAACTCCATATTGCGTAATTTTGCACCTGAATGTTAATGCCAAAAAATTATGGGAAATGGGCTGTATTGGGAGGGACACGTGTCAAACGCAGACCTATATCGCGTTGCAAAAGCCAAAACCATTTACCTTCCTCATCCCCGCGTGAAAACCGCTGCCAGTTTTCTGCTTACCACCCTTCTCCATTACATTAATTTTCCTCCTTTTAATCGTAGCCATCCATCGTTTCAGATCAACGACTCTTATCCATTCCGCATCCAAACTTCATTTTAGCTCCTCATCACTTCCGCCAAAGGTTTTTGCCCATTTTCATTACATTTTCTTCCCTTTTACTATAATGTTACCCCCTCTGCTTCTTAAACTCTCGATTGATCTCAACCAACCGCATCTTCCATCCATTTACCCAACCACCTTCCCATCAAACCCATCGAGCAATCTCGATTGTCGATTAATCTGGATCGACGACCACGATTTAATCTTATGCCCAAACCTTCCAAAGCAGCCTTTGACTTGTTTTCACCAGAATTTCCTTAACTTTGTTCACTTTTTTACAAGTTTTAAAGATTTGTCCATAGTTTTGAAAAGAAATGAATGTCCAGGGATGAAGATCCCTAGCCCATTTATCCAAGGAGACAAGGGATCTGCAGGGTTCCAAATATGATTCTATCATGCCTCATGATCATTTATGAAGTCATAAGAACCCTCTGTGCACCTGCAACACAGTAAAACAAAGTCAGAATCCATTATTCAAAGAATACCAGCATTAAAGACAGGAGATCAAAGAGTATCAATGTTTAAAGGTTTTAAGAAAATTATAAAGGGATTAAGGCATAGACTCAGCAAATCAAAAGCCTAATCCATAGATAAAGAAAAAAATTAAGCCTAATTAGACCTAAAACATAGATCAAACCAAATTAACAGTGTTTTAGGGAAAAAGAAAGAAATATATCAAGCCAAAAAGCCTCCACTACCACATCAGAGGCGAATTGAATCCTTTCCAGCCACCAAAGTGCCAACTGCGTCTTTCAATAAATCAGAAGTGGGCAGAGTTATTGCCTCAGACAGTTATATTTTTCTTAAAGACAGCTAGAGTTATTGCTAACTCGCCTAAGAATTTTTAAGTCAACAAAATCTGCCCAACATGCTTGTTACTTAATGAAAATCAATTAATGCAGAGGAGATATCAAAATCCTTCTCCATTGACTTCCTCAAAGTTCGAGAAGCATTAAACTGTATTAATTGAGCCTAGAGATATTTTCTCTCATCCCACCTCCTCATTTCTTCTATAAATACTTCTGTAGAAGATGATAGAATGGTTGGTCTCTGAATATCTAATGCCTGTAAATAGTTTTCTTAAGTTGTTGTAAGCATTGTTTGTAATTAAAGATACCTAAGTTGAGATGAGAAGTTTGAAGCTATAGAGAACCACTGGAATTGATGATTGTAACTAGTTTGAACATCAAATACAAGCTGATTTATGGGATCCTGGTCTATGTCAACGGTGATGTGTTTCTTATTGTAAATTGTTATTTTATTTTTGTTTCCATTCTGTCCACTTTATCTGATAAAGAACAACAAATATAGAGCAATATTTACTGTCAAAAGTACCCTACTCTCACTGATAATATTTATCTTTATGTTTTCTTCCAATTGTGTATTTAGGAATGATTTAATACAGTCCAAGCAGTTAAGGAATGTTGGTGTTCCCACGTCTTACTGTCTAAACTTTAAATGTTGTTCTTGAATGTTATTTTCATTACTTGCTAAGTAGAGCTAAACTAGGAAAGTTTATGGTTTGCCCTGTCTCCTAGTTCTGTCTCCAAAGGTTTTTTTGAAAGTTTCCCGAAAAGTATGTTGAAAGCAGGATAGGTTCAAAGTCCTTACTTGATCTTAGACTACTTTTATGTTTATCTTGAATGTTTTCTTTTGAATATGCTGAAAGTAGGATAGGTTCAAATTCCTTACTTGACCTTAAGCTATTCTTTGTGTTTTTAAATGTTTTCTATTGAAAGTGTATCGAAAGCAAGCTAGTTTCAAAGTACTTACCTGATCTTAGATAACTTTTATGTCTTTCTTAAGTGTATGCCAAAAGCAGGATAGTTTCAAAGTACTTACTTGATCTTAGGCTGCTCTTTATTCTTCATTTGTTTGTTTCCCCTTCTTAGTGTTTCATTTCATTCCATAAAATCAACTTAAAGGGATCCTTTGACATAGATGACTTGCCCCATGGACCACTCTTGAACCTTGCTGTTTCAATTAAATCCTAATATGACTCCACAGCCTAATGGATTGAAGCTGCTTCTTGCCTATATTGTTAGCTGAATCACTCTCTCACTTTCATACACCTTCAGCCTTAATTTAGAATTCTTTCACCTTCATATATCTTTTCCCAACCAAAAACAAAGAAAAACCTTCTTCCTCACAACTAGCCTAATATCACATTTCAAGCCTTAAAGATAAATCAATCTTTGCACTTATAGAGAGATTCCTCTCTGGATTCAGGAGGGCTAGATCCTAGAATCCAAAAGTGGTTCAAATGTTGCCTCTGCAGCTTTAGTCTTACCAATATGCTAAAATTACAGGGACCTAACATTTCTGGCGACTCCGCTGGGGAATTTTTGAGTGATACTTCATCCTAAATACCTTTAGGACCTCTAGAAAACCCCTTGATTCAAGAACATTTGTTGTGTTAGCCAGTTGAGCCACAAGAATTAACATTCTAGTGACTCCGCTAGGGATTTCGAGTAAATTACATTTTATACATCTCTAATACCTCAGAAAACCCAAACATCTCTAGATTGGCTTCATAATAAACATGGTGGTGGAACCATAAAACAGTTTACCTCTATAAGAGCTAAAAATTTTCCACCTGGCGACTCCACACTGTACAACTCCCAAAAGACCAAATGACTCCACTGGTAGAAGACTCTAAACTGGTTGATAAGATACAGTGACCTCTTTTCTGATTTACAAACATGGATTTAAATATAGACCCAGAAGATAAACATATGGTCATGATGGAAAAATTGATGTACATGCTTGGAAAAAGAATAGAAAGGTATGAGGCTAATTTAAATATTGGTGATCTAGAGCAACCCATGATTTTCTCAAATCAAGAACAAAATAAACCACTACAAGAAATTTATATTGACCAATATTATAGGGAAAAAAATGAAGAAAATTTTATAATCATGATGGAAAAGATGATGTACATGCTTGGAAAGAGAATGGATAGGTTTGGGGCTAATTTAAATATTGGTAATCTAGAGCAACCTATGCTTGTCCCTAATCAAACACAAGCCCAATCACCTCAAGACCTAGATAGGGACCAAGATATGTATGATGATCAACACTTTATAGAAGATGATGAGCAAGCTTACAAAGAGATCAATGAAGAAGGTGGTCAAGAAATGCTTGATTGCCTACCTATATCTTGTACTATGCTGATAAGATACCTTCATGACCAAATTGCAAAAAATTGTAGTGAGTAGTGCTTTGAGGAAACAAGTAGCCACTTTGAAGACATAGAATCTGATGTGGAATTAGAAATAGCACATATAGGAACTCCCCCTCTAGATTATAACCCATATCAGATTACACAACAAGAGTGGCATCCTGATAATGTAAAAGAAACAACTCATGAACCTTATATGCAAATTGAGTGTCATAATAATCACGAGGAATTGTTTGAAACATAAAATGATCAGGAAACATTAGAAAATCCTCAAATTTTCCCTAAAAAATTAAGTGAAGAGCCCTTAGAAGAGGCTCAAGAATACATCCAGCCGCAAAATCAGCCTTCATAAGAAACATAGAACTGTTGTACTCATGTTCAAAGGAACATAGAAACATTTTCCCCTTTGACAGAAAAAAGAAATAGATAAGACTATTACTAAACATTCAGTATCTGAAACTTATTAAAAAACAAATAATTTTGCTCATTCACATAGAGAGATTTTTTGTAAAGATATAGAAGGTTATTTTGTAGATCAAGAGAAAGAGGATAGCTGTATTTCTTCTTACATTGAAAAAAAAATCTCTCCTTTAACAGAAGAAGAAATTGATAAAATACTAAGCAGGGAACTACCCTCCAAACCTCCATTTAAACAAGAAAATTATGAACATATTGCCTATTCCATAGAACAGTCCAATGGCACTTAGGAAAAAGAGGATAGTAAGGAAATTAATGATAATACTGGAACTAGTCCTCTTTGGAGTATGAATTTTGATGGGTCATGTACTAAAACTAGTGCAGGTGCAGGAATATGGCTATACAATACAGAAAATAATCATTCTAAAGCCCATTCATATAAAATGAGTTTTCAATGTACAATTGACATAGTAGAGTATGAGGCACTTCTTTTAGGGCTGCACTTATTGAAGAAATTAGGAGCCCAGAAGATAGCAGTTCATGGAAATGAAGAATTGGTAATTAGGAAAGTGAAATAAGAATGCATGGTTAAACATCCCAGAATCAGAGCTTATAAGCATGATGCCATAGATTTGTTGAAAATTTTCAAAGAATTCCAACTTATCCTTGTTCCTAAAGACCAAAACAGTTTTGCTAGTGGATTAGCCCTTGTTGCTAGTACATGTCTGAGACCTTGGGAGAGCAAAAAATATACAATTCAAGAAAAATTCAGACCAGCTGTCCCAAAAAATAAAAGATACTGGAAAGCCTTTGAGGGAGAAAAACAAATAAAAGACTGTCCTATTAAGGATATACCATCTTTTCAAGAAGAAACTTCTCCCATCATTGATATCAATCTGTCATTCAAAGAACCTGAATTTTTATCAGAAGCAAGCATAGATTTAGAGAAAGAAGAAATGTCACTGCTTTTTGATTTGAAGGTTAAGGATGATGATGCTTCCAAGCAACATACTGAAGATATACTTCTAAAATCTGATGTCTTAGAAGTAGATAATCTACCAACCATGGAGGGCCAAAAAGAAGAGAATATTCATCTTTTCTTTGTTGATCCTTTGGCAGAGTGTGTGGAAGTCCCAACTAGCTCAAATTATCAAGCATGGATCCTTTGCAAGAGCCAAAGGCATAAAATTTTTCACCTCTGTGACAACCTTGGTTTTGAAGATTAATCTTCAAAATGTACTATGGATACCCCTGACAAGCAGCCATAATTTCTATTCCTTTTTGTCACTACTCAACTGGCTACATTGGCACTTTTGTATCATATAAAAATGTAAATATTCCAAGTTAGATTAGGTTAGATAGGAATGTCAATAAAAGCTCAGCTTTGAGCATTTAGTTACTTGTTGATTTTTTTTCTTGAAGAAAAAAGAAAAAATACAAAAAAAATAGAAGATAGAAAAGAGGGCAGAGTGAAAACAAGAAAGGTACAACCCCATACCAAAAAAGAGAAATAAAATCTGAAAGTGTGTAAGCTCAAATGCCACTCCTAAGAAACAAACTTCTAGTTAGTCATACAACGTAATCATGACTAATTAGTTTTCAATTTAATACTGATAGGTTAGTGAATTAGATTTTCCAAACAGCTTAATCTTGCCTTATTAGTAAGGTAGATTAGGATAGAAAAATAAAGGATCAAACAAGCTCAAAATCTAAACCTATGAATTCCAGAGAGAAAGAATTGCTCTAACTAGATCAAATCTTGAGCCAAGGATAGAAGAAAACTGGTTCTAATATGCTCAAAACTTGAACCAGGGAAGAAAGAATAAGTAGCTCAAACAAGCCTAAAAACAGAGCTAAAGAAAAGAGAAGGATGTTCTTAAACTTTCAGATCTTAAGCCTTCACCATTTTTTCTTTAAGTTTCTGCAAATTTTAGTCTATGTGCAGCTAGCTTTTATGCCATAGATCAGCAACAAGTTAGATTGTTCAATCCTGGCTTGTTTTATTTTAAATTTCTTGTCTTAGAATTTAGAGAATAAAATTCGTCAGACAGTTTAATCCTAACAGATTGTAGTTAAGTAGAGAAGCTTATGAACTCAACTATTTAATCTGAGTTCATGGAGAAATAAGGGTAGACCTAGAATAGTTTTATGTTTTCAATAAAAGAATAAAACGTTGATGTTTAAGGTTTGCAAGTCCAAATGCACCTTCAAAAGAAAAAATGCTAGGAAGTAGGTTGTGTAGGTACTTGTTTGAGGAAGAATTTTTCTACTGATATCAAATGCTCTAATCATATTATAAACAGCTGATCAAAGAAGAAGGAAAGGTTGTAAAAGGATGAGGCATTGGTCAAATTCCAGAGAAGACTTATCTGAGCTTCTTGACACCTCCAAGGAGCTGCCATCCCAAGTTGGAGCCGATGTTAGCCACCTATAAAATTTGTCATATCAAATGGTGGCTAAAATTTTTTTGTAGCCTTCAAGATACAATTCATGTTCAAAATTGTGAGTTCTTGGAGTCTTATGAGGATCTTTATCCCTTCCATTAGTATTCACTGTTGTTTCCCTCATATTCCTGAAAAATCTGCTGTTGGCCTAAAATAAGACTGCTCAAAACCCCATTTTCCCTTCATTTTACCCCTCCTTTCACTCATAATTAACCTCCATTTTCATCCCCTTTTTTCTGCATAAAAATCCCTCCGTAAGCTTCCATTTAGCCTTCAAATTCACTCTAAACCCTTTTAAAACCATTTGATCCCATTTCATTTGGTTTAAAGACTCCTTTTCCTTCTATCGGAACCTTCAGAAACCTCTGAAAAGCCCTCATTTTGGCCTAAAAACCTTAATTTTTTCATAATGCTTTAAGCCCCTTTTGGCCTTAAGCCCCAGCCCCTTTTCCGAATATAACCGGTGCCTATGACCAAGCGTTAAACCCTCAGTCGCTAATCGCAATTGGAACTTTCCTTTACCATCTTTTCCTTTGTTATTCCAAATTTTCCAATGCGACGAGCCTTTGCTCCATTGACCTCTGCTTCAATCTACACCGTCGATTTTATTAGATCTGAAAGCCAACGCTAAATCGCATCACACCTATCCATTTGGTTTCCCTCTGTCTGTGCGATCCCCGATTCAATCTGAACCATCGATCTCCCCTCAGATCCGACGACTACCTCTTAATCGCATCACGCAAAATCTCATGCTCAATCCCCTTTTTCACTCTAATCGCCAATCATCCGATTTAATCTAGATCATTGAATCCAAAAGAACCAATGGCCTAGATTCAATCGTGCTCCGCCCATCACCTTTCTCCATTACCCCGCTGAATAAGTCTCCACCATTTATCTCTCTTAGATCCAACGGTCCCTCTTAATCACATTGGCGCATTCCATTGTCACTCTACTTTTTCATCCTGCCAATCGCGATCATGTGATCAAATCTCTGCAGTTGATCTTCTCCGATCGGACAGTCCACAATGCTTCCTCTCTTCACACCAAACCCTTTCCTTTTATCCCCCATCGATAGATATCCACCGTCCTTTCCCATGATCCAACGGTTCACATTTAAACCACTATTTGACCCCACCTACCTTTCCGTCCATGCATCTTGCCCTCCATCAAATGTGATCTGTACCGTTGGATTTGCTGCCCTTTATCTGACAGTTGAAACTCCATATCGCATAATTTTGTTCCTGAATGTTAATGCCAAAAAATTATGTGAAATAGGCAGTATTGGGAGGGGCACGTGTCAAATGCAGACCTATATTGCATTCCAAAAGCCAAAACCATTTACCCCCCTCAGCCCCGCACAAAAAATGATGCCAGTTTTCTGCTTACCACCCTTCTCCATTACATTAATTTTCCTCCTTTTAATCATATCTGTCCATCCTTTCAAATCAATGGCTCTTATCCATTTCGCATCCAAACTTCATTTTAGCCCCTCATCGCTTTCACCGAAGGTTTTTCCCCATTTTCATTACATTTTCTTCCCTTTTACTATAATTTTACCCCCTCCTCTTTGTAAACTCTCGATTGATCTCAGCCAACCGCATCTTCTATCCATTTACCCAATTGCTTTCCCATCAAACCCATCAATCAATCTCGATCGCCGATTAATCTGGATCGATGGCCACAATTTAATCTTACATCCAAACCTTCCAAAGCAGGCTTTGACCTGTTTTCGCCAGATTTTTCTTAACTTTGTTTTCTTTTTTGCAGGTTTTAAAGATTTTTCCATAGTTTTGAAAAGAAATGAATGGCCAGGGATGACGATCCCCAGCCCATTTATCCAAGGAGACAAGGGATCTACAGGGTTCCAAATATGATTCTATCATGCCTCATGAGCATTTGTGAAGTCATAAGAACCCTCTGCACACCTACAACATAGTAAAACAAAGTCAGAATCCATTATTCAAAGAATACCAGCATTAAAGACAGGAGATCAAAGAGTATCATTGTTTAAAGGTTTTAAGCAAAGTATAAAGGGATTAAGGCACAGACTCAACAAATCAAAAGCATAATCCACATATAAATACAACAATTAATCCTAATCAGACCTAAAACACAGATCAAAGAAAATTAACAATATTTTAGGGAAAAACAAAGAAATCTATCAACCCGAAAAGCCTCCATTTCCACATCAGAGGCGAATTGAATCCTCTCTAGCCACCAAATTTCCACCTACATCTTTCAATAAATCAGAAGTAGTCAGATGTATTACCTCAGTCAATGATATTTTACCTAAAGATAGCCAGATTTATTGCTAACTCACCTAAGAGTTTTTAAGTCAACAAAATCTGCCCAACATGCTTGTTACTTAATGAAAATCAATTAATATAGAGGAAATATCAGAAAGCTTCTCCATTGAGCCCCTCAAAGGCCGAGAAGCATTAAACTGTATTAATTGAACCAAGAGACCTTTTCTCTCATCCCACCTCCTCATTTATTCTATAAATACTTCTGTAGAAGATGATATAATGGTTGGTCTCTGAATATCTGATGCCTGTAAATAGTTTTTTGAAGCTGCTGTAAGCACTATTTGTAATTGAAGACACCTAAGTTGAGATGAGAAGTTTGAAGCTGTAGAGAACCACTGGACTTGATGATTGTAACTGGTTTGAACATCAAATAAAAGATGATTTATGGGATCCTGGCCTATGTCAACGGTGATGTGTTTCTTATTGTAAATTGTTATTTTATTTTTGTTTCCATTCTGTCCACTTTCTCTGATAAAGAATAGAAAATGTAGAGCTAGGATTTACTGTCAAAAGTACCCTACTCTCACTGATAAGATTTATCTTTATTTTTTCTTCCAATTGTGTATTTAGGAATGATTTAATACACTCCAAGCAGTTAAGGAATTTTGGTGTTCCCACGTCTTACTATCTAAAATTTAAACGTTGTTCTTGAATGCTATTTTCATTACTTGCTAAGTAGAGCTAAACTAGGAAAGTTTATGGTTTGCCATGTCTCCTAGTTCTGTCTCCAAAGGTTTGTTTGAAATTTTCCCTGAAAGTATGTTGAAAGCAGGATAGGTTCAAAGTTCTTACTTGATCTTAGAATACTTTTATGTTTATCTTGAATGTTTTCTTTTGAATATGCTGAAAGCAGGATAGGTTCAAAGTCGTTACTTGCTCTTAAGATATTCTTTGTGTTTTTAAACATTTTCTATTGAAAGTGTATCGAAATTAGGCTAGTTTCAAAGTACTTACCTAATATTAGATAACTTTTATTTCTTTCTTAAGTGTATGCTAAAAGCAGGATAGTTTCAAAGTACTTACTTGATCTTAGGCTGCTCTTTGTTCTTCATTTGTTTGTTTCCCCTTTTTATTGTTTCATTCCATTTCATAAAATCAACTTATAGAGATCTTTTGACATAGATGACTTGCCCCATGGACCACTCTTGAACCTTGCTGTTTCAATTAAATCCTAATATGACTCCATAGCCCAATGGATTGAAGCTGCTTCTTGCCTATCTTGTTAGCTGAATCACTCTCTCACTTTCATACACCTTCACCCTTCATTTAGACTTCCTTCACCTTCATATATCTTTTCCCAACCAAAAAAAAACAAAAACCTTGTTCCTCATAACTAGCCTAATATCACATTTCAAGCCTTAAAGATAAATTAATATTTTCACTTACAGAGAGATCCCTCTCTGGATTTAGGAGGGCTAGATCCTAGAATCCCAAACTGGTTCAAATGTTGCCTCTGCAGCTTTAGTCTTACCAATCTACTAAAATTACAGCGACTTAACAAAGGGCGTGGGTCATATTATGTTACTTTTCATTCTGAGTGAATTTTTCATTTTAATTATCTATGAGAACTATATGTCTAGCCATGAGACCCCTGCCTCTGACGTGAGTAACCCCAAATTCATTTTCAAGCCCAGAATGATGAACACTAACCCTGAGAGTGCACAATCTGAGGAGCACTTTTTGCTGCTCATGACATCTACTGAGCTTGGCTCTGACGATGTTCATGAAGTTGTTCCCGAAGTGAATGAATTCATGTCTACGCCAGCTAAAGGAAAGGGTAAGATGACCAAGGAGTCATCCTCAAAGTCACGAACATTCCGAGGAAGATCACATCCCCGTGCCAGGCGATGGAGGATAGGTCTCCTATAGGTGACCCAATCATGAGACCCATGAGTGAAACTGAGGAGGCCATGCTCTTTTTCGATCCCATCTCTTGGCTGCCGAAGTATGTAAGACCATGCAAACCATTCTTGGAGGCACCGAAGGACTTGGACACGGTGCGTGATTATTTTAAAATGTCTTTGATTCCAGAAAAAATTACTTTGGAGGGGGATATGTTTGGGAAGATCCCTATAGTTAAATTTGATGATTAAGACCATGAAAATGAAAATAAATTCCCTGAGTTGGCACCGAAATACTATTTGGAGAGGGTTTTCTATGTTGAAGTTGTGAAGGTAGAGTCCATGCCTTGTGCACATGGGTTGAGTAATTTGGGAATTCTCAATCTGTTGAGGATTCCTCACTTTGGTCGATACCCCATTATAGATATCTATGTGCGCCAAGTATTGGAGCTGGTACATGACAGGTGCCTATGGATCAATAATCACATCCCTATAGATGTTGTGTTGATCTATCGGATCACCAACCTACTAAAGAAGGCGCCCAATCCTATGGTAGTTATAGGAAAAGAAATTAATTGAAGGTAGCAACCAAGGTCAAAAAGGATTCTAGCGTGGGATGGGATTCTAGGGGCATCCTGGTGCAGTAGATCAATGACCCTGCGGTGCACCTTGTAAAATTGGTGCCAGGCTGCAAAATGATGTGCAAATGCAGGCCTAAGGTGGTCCCTATGCACATTATCGCATTGGCAGGGTAGTGTGAGAAAGGTGTTAGCTACATCTGGTCACAATTACTTTGTAAAGAGCTACTATAAAATGTGCACGAGGTGCAGGAGGAAGGAAATAAGTTCAGCTATTCATGGCTACTCCTGTTGATTGCTTTAGTTGTGTGGGAGAGGCCATAGAGCGCAGTCCTCCTGAAGATAGAACCAGACATTTTTGAGGGAGAGAGTTACGTTAACCTATGGGACTCTACAAACCTGAAGCGCATTATGGAGAATAAGTCTCCTGGGTCTTATTCGAGGGAGAATTGGCTGCAACAATCCACTCACGCCCACGGTTGTCCCCAGTCGCATATGAAGAGTACAAGGCCATTGCGGATTTCAAAGTGTCAATGCATAATGTGAAAATCTGGTCATGCAATGATCCAGTCTAGTACGACCTGCCATATATGGTGACGAAGGCCAAAATAGACCAGGTCATTATGACTTGACCTGAAGCATGGAAGACTAGGCCAGGCTCTGCTAAGCCTATCACAACCTCCATGTCCAACAAAAAACCAATAACAGAGACTAGCAAGGAAAAAGAAGTAGAAAAGGAAGCCAAGAAAGAAGTAGAAAAGTAAAAGGAATTGAAGAAGGAGGCTGAGGTGGACCTTAAAGGCACAGATGGCCTAGATGGTACATAAGTTGAATACCCCAGAGGTACCAAGGGTGGCATGGAAAGTCCCAAGGGTCCGCACAAGAAGTAGAAAGTAGGTAGGAGGAATATAAGACGTCACTGTCACAGAGGATGACTTAGAAAAGATTGCCGATGTAGTGGCATCTGCCTCCAAGGATAGGTGGAGTATGCACGAGGACCAGTACAAGGTTAAAATAGAGTCATTGTAGACTGGATTGAAGGTGTTACAAATCAAGATCGATAACATTCAAGTGAGCATGGATCAAGAAAGGATGATTCAGGTGAGCGAGAGAACAATTATGATCCTCAGCATGATAGATAGCAGGATCTGCCCCTTCCTGGGAGCAATAGTCATAATGGAACAACCTAAATTGTGCACGTAGGTGAAAACCTGCTCAAAATTTGGCATTGAATTATCAATGCTCCCCACTAGAAAGCTACACGTGATCCATACAATCATTATAGATGAGCTACAGTGCATAGAGGTGTGCGTGCACAAAAAACTCATCGAGGCAGAGCAAAATGTTGCAGAAAAAACATAGGAGTCTTTACAGGCTCAAACAACGTAGAAAGCAGAGATGTCACATCACACGGAGTAAGAAAATTTGATTGTTCGTCTGTGTGGTGACCTGCCTAAGGTTGTTATCCCTTCCTCTACTACACCCTATACCGATATTGAAATTTTAGTGGCTACCCTGATGGCCTCACATTCTAAAGTACACGAAGTCAAAGCAGATTTTGAGAAATAGATCATTGAGTTTCAAGCAAAGCTTCAGCCAGAAACTATGCCTAAAGTTGGAGCGCAGCGCGCTGCTCTAGTCAAAGAAGCATCAACCAGTATTGAAAAAATTGTCGATAAGGGTACAGAGATTCTAGAGACAACTATGGGCCTATGGAAATCCATGTAGAGGGATCCCCTTTTCATGAAGATCTTGTAGGAACTGCATGCCAAAGAGTAGGAATTTGATGAAATTTAGGAGGTGTTGCCAACATTTGTGCCTGATAAGAGAATGGCTCGATTGTAGATGAGATAGGTATTGCGTGATGAGGTTGAAGACTTGTGAAGGAAGAAAAGCATCATAACCACCCACATGAAGCCGTGGGCAAACAAGGCAATGAAGTTGTCACAGGATTTGGATGCTACTACTAAGAACCTGAACCAGACTTACCAGAGTATCAATCTCGTAGCAGGGGGGCTGACCTCTCAGAAGTTGGTAGATACAACACATAGTAAAAATGATCAGAGCGCGGGCATCCTTGAACCCTTCATTTCCGCCATCAAGGAGCTACAGACGAAGATGAATACCCTAGTACCTTTGTGACTTGGGGTGAGTCAGACGATTATGTTGGGGGACTATTGCAGTAGGGTCCCTTAAGATCACATTTTTGAGTAAATAATAGTATTTTTTCTAGTTTTGAGTCACGTGCACTAATAAATCCACATTCAAGGGGGTTTGGGGCAAGTCAAAGTCCCTTCATGAGTTGTAATGGGCTAAAGGGTAAATCTAGGAGTATCAAACCATGGTTTGCAGATCTTAGGAGGAGTGCAGGATAAAGTATAAATATAATTCTAGATCAAATCGGATAAGATATATTTTGATGGAATTTTATATATGTTGTGAAATCTGAAGTGAATATGTGTAATTTTTTGTGTCTGAAAGGCTCCCGCTAGCTGTGTGCGCAGAGACCTTTGTCTGGCTATGTGCGGACCTGACTAGCTGTGTGCTTGGGTGGATCTGAAGGATTGTAAGGGTTGTTATGACTATTGATGAATAAAGATATGTTTTGATAACTTTGTGCAACAAATGCGTATGTTATTTACTTTATTATATTTTTATGCATATGATTTCCATTTACCGCCTTAAGTTATATTATATGTGATTGGATTAGTTGCATACCTGTGTTTACTGCTAATATTAATGTTAGTTGCATATATATAGCTCTGTAAAGACAGAATATCACATTAATAGGAATGTTAATGGAATTGCAAATCTTCTATCTAGGTGCGTGCACTGGATCAATCTGTGTTAATCAACCTAGGGTTTCTGGTGTGCAAGTTATTATATGTGTTAAAGCTGATCTGAAGGAGACCACTTCATTTAATTCTCTCTCAGGGTGTGGAAACCTGGTTCCAACACCCCCCCATACTTCTTTGGGTGAGACTTTGGCCTGCGCAAGCAGGTCATTACTGAAAGGGCTAGTAGTAAGAGGGTTTTTTTGGTTACATGCTAACTCTGAACCTAGGTCAGGATCCCACAAGCCAACAATATTCCATTTTGGTTCTAACCCCTATGGATGGAATCTCTTGGGTTCTCTGATATGGTCTCTCTTCCATGTTTGGTTTGGTTAGAGGGAAGCCCAATCACTATTTGGGAATCCAAAATCAAAAGGATAAAAGGAGATATTAAATAGTGGTTAAAAGAAAATAAATCAGAAAGGAAATATGCAATAAATGATATGGAGAACCATCTTGTTCCAATTCATGGGAAAATGGATACTACCTCAATTAATCTGACTGACTCCCAAAAGAATTTGAAACCTTTAAGGCTCTTCTTGGCCACCTTAGAAGAGAATAATATTAGTATTGGAGGCTAAAGTTTAGAAACAATTGGCTCTTGGTTGGAGATAGAAACACAATGTTCTTTCATAAGCAAGAAAAATTTAGATAAAGAAAGAACAACATATCTCATATCCAACATGGGAGATAGACCTTAATTAATTTCGAGGAAATTAAGAAATATGTGTTGGACCACTTCAAGAACCTCTATCAGAAATACGCCTTGAGAGATCTTGAATGAGATGATTTTTTTTTTTTCTGGAGAATGTCTCAGCTTTGGTTTCTACAAAAATGGATGTAGCCTTGACCTCCCCTCTAACTTAGGATGAAATTAAATCAATTGTGTTCTTCTTTTTTCTTGAAAAAGCACCTAGCTTGGATGGTTCTCTGCTAACTTCTATCAAAATTTCTAGGAAGTGATCAGTATAGTCCTTTGTCATATGATGGAGTATTCTTTGAATAGATTTATAATGGGAGGAGGAATAAGCTCTTCCTTCTTATATTTAATTCCTAAGGATTCCAACCCCTCCTTTTCTATATTCTGGCTTGTCTCTCTCTGCAATGTATCATATAAGGTAGGTCATCTTGAAAATTCTTGCCTCCAGGCTCAAAAATATTATTCCTCTTTTGATCTCTATCAACCAGGGGGGATTTGTGTTAGGGTGAAAAATATTTGATAATATATTTATGTTGTAGGAGGTTGTAGTTTTAGTTAGAAAATAGGGGATCAAGGAATGATAATAAAACTAGATATGGAAAATTCTTTTGATAGGGTCAGAAATTGCTTCATGCTGAAAGTTCTGAGAAGGCTGGGGTTTGATGCTACCATTATAAAATGGATTTCTATATGCATATATTCTACTTGGATGGCCCTCTTGTCAATGGTTGGGTTGTAGGCTTCTTTAAAGCCTCCAAGGGGTTGCGTGAGGGATGTATACTCTCCCCTTTTCTCTACATTATTATGGATGAATTGTTGATAAGAATATTGGAGATTGATCATGAGTCTCACCATATTTCGGCGAACAAATATAAAGAGGGGATCAAGAGTATCAATCATGGACAGTCTACAGATGACACCATCCTATTGGGTGGGGCCTTAGTTGTGATTGTCATGTGCTTCAAAGTAAATATGGATAAGTTTCATAGAGCCTAGGGAGGAGCCACAAATGACAAAAAAATAAATACATACATACATACACAGATATATATATATATATATATATATATATATATATATGGAATGTCTCCCCTCAAAGGGAAAAAAGGATAGATGAAATTTTGGGGTTCAAAATTGGTAGGGATTGGAAAGATTTCAACCATTTAGGAGTTCTAATCTTCCTAAGAAGAGCAGATCCCTATGGTTGGAAAAGGTTTCTTGACAAAATAAATTTGAAAATAACAAACTGGGGAGGTATATGGCTAAATAATATAGTGAGGACAATCCTATTGAAATTTGTGTTATCATCCATCCCTATTTATTAATTCTCATCTCCTTAGGATCCCAAATATGTATTACATCAACTTGGAATATATATTAGGAAATTTCTATGGGAGGGAGGAAATTAGGATATTAAAAAATTACACCTGGTGAACTAGAAAACTATTAGAACACCAAATCAACACGGGGGGCTTGGCATCATAGATCCATCCATGGTTAATTCACAGCAATGAGAGACAAACTCTATTGGATTCTAAAGATGAATCTCGATCACTGGTGTGTGCAAGTAATGAGAGAAAAGTATTTACAATAGTATAACAACATAAAGGAGCACATGGAAGTATCACAGGGTTCTCCTATCTGGAATTTAATACACTATTCATATCTCATTCTAAGAAATCTCTGAAAAATTCCCGGTAAGGGTGATTCAATAAAAATTTGGATAGATTCGATACTAGGGATTCCCCCTTGGGATTGGATCCCTATATCTCCTCCCTAAGGGATCATTTGTTGTAGTTTAGGGTGGTAAATCTAGATCAAATCTCCAATTGGGACAATCAGGGTCTATGGAAAGGGTGGAAAATGGAAAATATCTCGACAAACCTGATCCCATTATGGGATATTCTAATAGCAAAACTAATTGGATGTGCCCCCATTGCACAATAATTGGAGGATAGGTGGGGGTGGAAGAACTCCACAAACAGTCAAGGAAGGCTATTCCAAGTTGCTTTTCAATGCCTAAATTCCCCCCAAGTCCTCAATCAGGAATAATATTTGGAATACAAATTTTATCCCAAAAGCAAACTTCTTTTGTTGGATATTAGCTGAGAAAATAGCACTCACTATGAAGAATCTCTAGACAAGAGGCTTCATTGGTCCATATCGATTTCCTTTATGTGAAAACTCAAAGGAAATCATCCCTCATCTCTTCCTCCATTACCACTTTACAAGA
Source organism: Pinus albicaulis (assembly GCA_034641835.2). Lineage (NCBI taxonomy): Eukaryota > Viridiplantae > Streptophyta > Pinopsida > Pinales > Pinaceae > Pinus > Pinus albicaulis. Next base: position 21,806,571 of record CM076578.1, on the reverse strand, counting down.
TTGGTCTAGTCAGTGACCCTTGGTCCTCTTTTCTCAAGAACTAGGTGGTTGGATGATCTCCTCAACTTCTTTGACTCTTGGAACAAGTTTTACGAGGGATTCCATCAGGCTAAAGAACCTTCAAAGACCTTTGGATCACCCACCCCAAATACATTTGTTGGAAAATATGGTTATCAAGGAATAACACGATCTTTAGCTCTTCTTTCCCTCCAGTGAGGATCACTGCTCTAAAAGCTCTCTCTTCTTGTTTTGAATTCCACGGACCAGCTATTGAACCCTCTCTTGAACCTATGAATAAACTTGTCTCTCTCCTTGGGCTTAGCCCCCATTCTCCTCACCCACAAGGAAAATTTTTCATTCTCGCCCTCCTTTGATCCTTTGTTTGACTCAAGAAGGACTTGTTGAATGGATGCATAATTCAAATTCATGGAATCTTCAATTTGATAATGCCTAAAAAAATAATCCTAGGATGGTGGGAGGGGGATGGATTCTCATTAATCCCAATGGAACAATTGTAGAACGATATGATTGGGTTTTGGGTAGGAAGACAAATAACCAAGAAGAAGGCTATGGGTTCTATTTTGACCTCACTTTATATTAGCAAAAAGGAATCAAGTATATGAACATATTGGGTGATTCTCTCTTACCAATAAAACACATGACTGAAACACTACGGCCCAAAATAACAAGTTAAATTAGATACTAAATAGATCCCTTGTCTTGCTCCCTCTCTTTGGGCATATGTTATTATTTCATATTTTAAAAAGTCTAAATAAGGAGGCAGATATGTAAGCTAACTTGTCTTTCCAAATGAAATAAATTTTCAACATGGTAAATGGAATTGAAGGCTACCTTCCCATCCCCTAAAATTGAGTATGAAATTCATAAATTCGATGATAAATCTCTCCTCCTATACTTAAGATCAGACTCAAAAAATCATGTGCATTGGATTTAAAATTTATAGAAATATATGTTGCCCCTTCCCTCCCTTTGGGTGAATTATGCTTGTCTCCCTATGTTCCCTCCCCCCTTCTTCTTCTCCCACTCTTCTTCCCCCACTCTTCCACCTCTCTGAATCCCTTATATTTTCCTCCTAAAATGCCCCCTCATTCCCCTCCCCACACCGCGCCCCCCCTCACCCCCCGCCAGTCTTTCCCCACTTGTTTCCCCCATAATATCCAACATTCTTATTGGCACCTTTCCAGCACAACCCTTACCTCACACTCGACTAGTGGTGGCATGGAGGATGGAGCAACGAATCATTGTGAGAACTTTGTGTGTTGAGTTACATAATTGGGTTCATATAATGAACAAGAAAACCAACTTCATGCATGAATCCTTAGAGCGAGAGCCATATTTAATTCCCCTAGGAGGGATAATATGGCTTGCATGATATATTGTTAATTTGCATCAGGTGGAAGTCATTTCGGGCTTCAAGGTAATCATGGCAGTGAATTGGGACCCCAGAGGTATGTATGCAATCTCTCGTCTCGGTAACTACAATAAATTGGGGAATAAAGGTCTAAAATTCTGCAATAGAAAGTATTCTTCTCAGAAGTTCGCGAGCAGAAGGATTCTTTGACATAGTCGAGATTGTCTGCGAAAATTTTTGGCTTTTGAGAGTTGTCCCTCATTAGATAAAATTGTTGAAGAGTTTCAGTTTTGTGAGTGCCATTTTCTAGAGATAATTTTTGAAAAAATAATTGATGGCGACTCTGCGTCTTTCTTTTGTGTGATTATGGGCGATGTGTCAATTGGGTTACTCTTTTTAGCTCCACTATGTCAATTTGGGTCTATGTTGTTTCTTAGTGACATCTGAGAATTATGGACTGAATTGGGTTCTTGTTCCTTCTCTATGGAATTTGGGTTATGGCCTTTGTTCCTATGTGTTAATTGGGTCATTGAGTTTCCCTTGCTTTATCTCTGTCTCTTAGACAATATGGATTTTGAATCCTAGGGATATCGATGTCGACGCTCAGGTAGGTTGGCTGGTCGTTCTGACCTAAAATGGGAGAAGTACCCTCCTCTAGCCAAATCAACCCCACATGCCTCTGGCCCATGTGAGTGAGAAGATTATGAATTGAGGGTGATTCTAGTAGATCATCAGAAATGTTTTCAACAATAATGCGAGAAAACCTGTAAAATGCACGAGAGGATAATAGAGAAGAAACAATAGATACATCAACTAGAAGATGAGATTTATGCCCTGCGCAGTCAAATTGAAGATATGAAAATTCAACTGGTTGAGAAGAATTCTTAGAACATTGAGGAATTAATGGGAATTGACCTCAACATACATGTTGAATTGGATGACTAGTACTCTACGTCATTTGCTAGTGTTTTATGCTAAATTTTAATTTTATATTTCCTTTATGGAATTACTGCAAGGCTTATCCTAGGATATATGTAAACTCTTAGTCGCATTGTGATTTTTTGAAAGAAAATTGGCATGTACAGCCAGTCTGCAATCTGAGATTCCCTTGGATGGAAATGAAAAAAAATGTAATCTCCTGTTTTTTTCCGTGACTAGCAGCAGATTAATATAAATCTACTACTCTTACTATTAAAAAAAAGAAGAATGTGTGTCGCACAAATGTAGATGAAGGTGCTTCTATTATTATTTTATCCTCAACTTCTTGGTAAACTTTGGGTTCCCCTTATCTTGTGCCTCTTACACAGAATGTATTATATTTTAACATAACCATTAATGAACCTTAAGGGATCCTTCCTAAGTTACTGTTACACAGTATTTTTTCACCATCCCTGAAATCACCCATCCCACACATTGGAGGGCTTTTCCCATGACCTGTGAGCAGTGACATGACCTGAAACCACTTTTATGGCATCCCCTTGCATAAGGAAAAACATTCCCCTGGAGAAATTTTCCTCTGAATAACCCTAAAAACAGATATTTTTGCCTTGCTGCGATTAGCCAATTCAGCCCTTGCGCCAATGGGGGAAATCCACCATAGAGGGTGTGCCAATTGGCGCTCTGTCTCTGTGTCTCACTCGTGCCAAGCTTAATAAGGGATGTTTTTTAAAAATAAATTTCGGAAGTTTGATTCCAAAAAACTCTTGAACGAGTCATCAAAAGGAGTTGGGTAGTTTGGCTCTGGATCTCCATGTATAGGAAGTGTTTTTCCACCTATCATGGAAGCTTCCTTAGAGATGGGGCCTATCCCATGATTATAGGGATCCCAACTCCCCTTCGTCCATCTATAAAAGCTTTCCTTATCCCTTAGTAAGCTAGCTGAACTTGTGGGAAGGAAACTATAGCCAGGCAGCTGTTGAGAGCCAAGCTGAAGAGAGAGCTTCATCCAGATTCCCGACAGGCTTTGTTGAGATGTGCTCCGCTGTCAGCCCCGTCGAAGGAAGATCATAGCGCCAGAGCTTTGGGTTGTAATATTTCCTCTGTTATCTATAGTATAAGCGACTTTGATTATGGTTCCATTCATGTGTTTATTTCTTTACGTAATGAATTACATCTTCTCTGACTAATGTATGGTTACATGCTTTAGATTTTGCGTTGTATGTCATTGTTTCCTTGCATGTGTGCAGGTATTCGGACGTGTCGGATGGAAGGATTGTGATATGCTAAGCGAGGGACAGGAAACATCATATTTTCTTCAATGACCACTGTGTGGGATTTGAGGTAGGCAACTCGTTATGATTTTTGTCATTTTGTAACTAGGAACCTGCGTCACTAAGTGACTTGATTGTTGTTAGACCTGATCTAGGCTAGTAGGGATCGCCTCTGCCCATAGAGGGGATTTACCTCCTCAACAAGCTGGCGACTCCAGTGGGAGTTAGTTGGAGTTCGTCTTTTCTGTTTTGGTTGTTTTTGGCTTTTTATTGATTGATTTGCTCTTTTGGTTCGCCTCCTTTTGGTGTAAAACCCCTGTTCAACCCCCAGAAGACCTGATCCAGTCTCTATTTGCTCTTTTTTTCATTCCTTCCCATAGTAAACTCGATTGGCGCAGTTTATCACTTGATAGTCGTGCCAACTGGCACTTGTTGCTAGTTAGGCCCCTGCGCCAACGATGTTTTGGCCTAGATTACAACCAAATAGTCGCGCCAACTCTGTTTGGTGTTAGGGTTTGCTTGCTTTTGAGCTCTTTGAGCTTGATTTTTTATCTTGGTGTCATTTTTATGAGTGATTGCGTGTCTTGAAGTTTTTTTTTACTGTGTTTGGCCCTTTTCCTTCGATTGTTTGCCCTTTACCATTAGTTTTGCATTATATCCCTAGGGCTTCTAGGTGCTATAGTGTACTGAGCCTCCCGTGGGTGTTTTGGGTCCTTGTTTTCCTGGTCAACTCCATTTTCACTTCTTTGCATTCATTTTTCTGGATTCCATTGTATCATTGCATCAGTTGAGTGATTTTTCTCTCTTTCATTCAAGTTTCGCTTTGTCTCATTTCAAGCCGAGGTTACACGGTTTGTGTGAGTCTTTTTGAGATTCTTCTCCGATTTGAGGGATTTAACCGTCAGTTTGGGTCTTGATTGTGTGCGTTTGTATTGAGTGAACTTGTTCTTTTCAGCTCTCTCACTGTCACTTCTCGAATTTATTTCTTCATTAGTTTTTTCATTCATTTAGTGCATTTTCTCTAAAACATTGAAATATACAAAAACAAATTTCTTTGCATTTTGATTTGTTTAGTGAAAATTGAAAGCTTTTCCACATTATTAGTGTTATATAACTGTAAGAGAAAAGTTTTTAGTTTCATTAGCTTGCATTAGAGACAGTAGTGGATGTTTTTGTGATCATTTTGTTGATATTTGAAAAGCTATCAACCCTCCGGTAGTTAGCTCTTCATCGAACAAAGTGATATTTTGTGGCATGTAGTGTGCATTTAGAGGATTTTTTGAGATCCAACATTCGATAGGGCTTGAAATTGAAACATAAATTGAAGATCAACTATAAAATTTATTCAATTAACCTAAGACAACATTGAAACATTAACGAAATATCTAGAGGTCTAGGCTAGTCATGTGTTCCGGCATCGTTAAACCTAGTAGCTGTCATTCGCCATCTGGCTTTAGATAGCTCTAGTATGGACTTGTGCTCCCCGTACCATCGCATATATAAAGGGAGACCCTACTAGGTTGCTATCCTTTATCTGTACGAAGCCGAGTTTGCTGCATTTTACCCATGATACACCAGACACAGCATTTGGGGAGATTACCTGCACGTACGTCAAGTCCTTGGTTGATTTATTTTTCATTTTTTAACCATGGTGTAGATGGTAGTTCACGGATATCTGGTACACCCATCTGCCTAGATTACTAGAGCAGTCATTTCGATCTTTACTGACTTATTAAATTTGAAAATATCATCAAGCACTTGTCCTTTCACACTTGTTTCCAAATTGAAAGAGATAGACTCATCTTTTACTCGTTTCTAGACTCTTAAAACATGAAACGGTAAAATTTCCAGTTTCAATGTCATAAAATTAATCACCTACGATCACATGCCCTTTTAGAAATTATTTTTTCGGCCTGTTGTCACTTGCCTTGGTTTTTGCCCGTGTGTCTTTGTTTTGATCTCTTCCTCTTTTCATTAATGTCACAATGGAAAAATCCTCAGTTTCGTCTACTGGTAGTCCTTACACAGACGATTCATTAGAGGTCTCTCAATCCTCTGCTAAGCATCAACAGCCTGTTGTGTCTGAGTTTCCTGACAGGGGACTGGTTATATCTGAGCTTCCCTTTGGTGGACCAGTTGACCTCAATTGGCCCTTGTCCAATGCTTGGTTTGGATTTGGAGTAGGGGAGCACTTCCCTCCTCTTACATCAGGATCGCCTTTCTTGGATGCTATCATACCTCCTAGTCCCAATTTCCTTTTAGAAGATCTTGCGATAGGGTCAGATATGGACTCACCCATTCCTTTTCCTAGTGAGGAAATTCCTTCATCTGGTGAAGATTACCAGATTTTTCCTGAAAACATCCCCAAATCTTCTGTCAAGTCTTCACCTAGTCCTTCGCTTCCAGTAGGATATAGGTCTTTAAGTCAGGTCATGGCCACTGTTGCCTCTATGGGAATATCAACTACATCCACGAGGCCGATTATTCCCTCATTAGGAATGTCGTCGTCAACACCTCTCATGGAATCTCCTTTCATTACATTAGTACCTGTTAGACCTACTGTCTGCGTGGCTGCGTCTACGCCTGCTGTCACTACTTAGTCAGCTAGGACCTCGTCAGTTCCTGAAGACATTTACATAACTTCTGTTATTCCTGCGAATATTTCTCTTGAGGAGTATCGGTTGTCTTTACAGCTGTCCAAATCCAAGGTTAGGAGTCGCTAGCTTGTTGAGGAGGTAAATCCCTTATTAAGCTTGGCACGAGTGAGACACAGAGACAGAGCGCCAATTGGCACACCCTCTATGGTCCATCCTCTCAAGACCTCAACCTTCCTTACTTTTCCCATTATGTATCGGATGGTGCCTCGATCTACCTATTTACATATCAGTATGATGAGTAGGGCAACCCCCTTCATTTTCTAGCTCCTGAGGCTTATCAATATATTAATAGTTTTCTATCTGCTCAAGCTAGGCAAAATTCTAACCCACAAGGACAACCCTTATAGGGACAAACTTCGGCCCAGCCTGGTTATCTATATGACCCGCAAGGACAACCCTTACAAGGACAACCTTTGGGCCAGCTGGGAATGTTGTATAGTTTGCAAGGGCAGTCTTACAACCCTGAAGGTCAACCTTTGCATCCTAACCAGGTGGTCCAGTCGGGTCAACCTCAAGGACCCACAGGGCTATTGAGGTATCAACCTGGACTATTGTACGGTCCTGGGGGACAAACCCATCCTTCTCAACCATTGGTACAACCCCAAAAACCTCATTTTCCGATTGGTCAAAATGTTGCACAACCAGGGCCATCTTATGGTCCTGTCATAGGTCAACCTAGTTATCAGGCACAACCTAGCCCACTCTCGCCATTAGGCCAACCTGTTCAACTAGGGTAGCCTAGTGTCCTTCATCAACCGAGTCAACCTGTTTAACCAGGACAACCTATTTAGCCAGTTCAACCTGTTCAACGAGGACAACCTGCATATCCAGGTCAACCTGTTCAACCAGGACAACCTTCACAACCAGTTAACCCTGCTTAGCAGCTGATCTATTCCATGCTGCAGCCGAACTCGCCTGTGCACCCGAATTATCAAGCTCAATAGGTTCCCACTTACCAGTAGCCCATTCAACCCCAAGGAAGCTATTACTTTAAAGGTCAGTCTCGACTGGTTTACAACCCTCCCCAAAGTTTTGGTTATTACCTTCAACAGCTAGGCTACACTTATGCTCCATAGTCAAATCCATACAATGCTCAAACGGGACCCACATATAATCAGGGTAAATACCCTAGTTATCAACCCTTGTACCCTAGTTATCAGCAACCGTATCAGCCCAATTACACGGCTTATAACCCCTATGGTTAGAAGCCTCCAAGACAGAACCAATGGGGGCAGAGTTATGCTCAACTAGGTTGGAGTATAGGTACAGGTCCTTATCGAGGGCCTAGCATGCCTTTTAATCCTCAGTTACCTTTCCTTTCCACGTTAGAGTTACCATACGTATCCAAATTGGTCAATGATCCGATTCTTCATAATCCATATTGGCCTCTGGTTCTGACGAAGGTGCCTGGTGACTGTCCCAAGTTTGAGGGTAAATTTGGAGAAGACCCCGAAGCACATGTCATGACCTACAATTTGTGGTGTTCTTCGAACTCTTGGGTTGATGACTCGATCTGTCTATGTATTTTCCAGCGCACTCTTACCAGCGTTGCTGCTAAATGTTACATAGAAATACCCCGTGGTATTTTTCAAGACTTCAATACTTTAGCTATGGCATTCCTGACACATTTCTAGTTGCCAGTTCATTATGAATTCGGGATGCATCTCCTGACCTCTTTGAAGCAGGACAAAGCCACTCATATTTCAGATCATATTCATGAGTGGAGACCTTGTCGTCATCTAATCAAGTTTGACATTCTTGATCAGCTTCTAACTCATTGGTTCACTACCTCCTTTGTCAACAAGATTGCACAGGACATTGCTATGGGGGCATGTGTAACTGAGGAGCAAGCCATTGCTCGTGCCCAGTACCTTGATTTAGTGTACTCTCAGTCTGGAACATTGTATAATATATTGATTGATGCCCCATAGCCAGGGACCTCTAAAGCACCACCTACCCCATCGTTTGATGGTGTTATTGGTTCCGTCTCTCAGACTTCTCATAAGTATTCTAATGGGAAGCAGAAATCGAATTCTTCCAATATTTTTTCTCCTCTTGCTACCTCAGATTCTGGAAAGACCATGGAGGTCAATGTCATTCAGGCTATTCCTGTAGACAAGGCTTCCAAAGGGAAGAAGAATGGAAAAGGCAAGGCCAAATCTAATGCCCCGAAACCAGAATCCTTCAAACCATGTGCTAATGATGGTTCGCAATGGAAACTGAAGTACCCTTGCCTGATCTACGATGGAGACCACTACACCAAAGATTGTCCTCGATGATCTGAGGTTAGTCAACTCCTTAAAGGCTATAAGGGAACTCTGACAGTTCTTAAGGAACCTTTTCCATCTCAGCAGACCCAGATGGTCGAGCAGCCTTCACCATCCGCACTGTTTGGGTCTTAGGTTTTTATGATGAATGGTGTTGCACCTGTTTCAATTGCCACTCAATCGAAGGATTATGCTGGACCACGCCAGGCAGCTGGGAAGGAAGTTGTTGATGGCCCACCTCCCCCACCTACCTCTAGTCCTTTAGAACTTGAGAAGCGCAGCGCTGAACCCATTGTATAGCCACCTTTCAAAGGTGTTCTTTGAAAGTCTTCCTATAATCCAAATGCCTATGATGCTCAGCATTACAGCATTGTTGAGGATTTGGCACAGGCACCCTCCTCAATGTCTGCATTGGAAGTGCTTCAAAGTTTCCCATCTCAGCGAAAAGCTCTGTTATCTGCAACCAGTGGAATTGATCCTGCCGATTCTAGCCTTCTCACCTTCGATCTAGAGAATTTTGTCCCCCGACTTCCACATCAAATCACCCTTGTTATGCAAGTCGGTATCAACGAATTTAAAATTCATAGAGCCATTGTGAATGAAGGTGCCTCTACCTATGCTATGTCATCTTCTTGTTAGAAAGCCATCGGCTCTCTAGCCCTCACTTCATCTCCAATGCCCTCAAGGCATTTGATGGAAGGCAATCGAAACCCCTGCGTGTTCTCGCGAGTTTACCGGTCGCATTATAAGGTAAGACTGTCAACATCGAAGTGGAAGTGGTTAATGCCAAACTCAACTACAATATTCTACTTGGTCACAGCTGGACCCACGCCATGCTATGCATTCCGTCCACCCTCTTTTGGCTTTTGAAATTTCCACATGAGGGAAAGATTATTACTATCGATCAGTTGTCTTTCTTCACCTCATCCTCCAAGAATAACATACCGTACGTGGATCAAATTCCCAATCCCCCCGACACTGTAGGACCTGGTCTTTTCAAGGACCCCGTTCTCATGGGTATTTTTCCCATGCCACCACCGGATACCGTTCAATTCAACATTATCTCCAAGTCATATGACCTATGGATCATCCCTTCTCTTGAATAGGTTACCTCTTTTGGAGAATTGATGCCTCTAACTCCAGTTGAAATCAATTATTGTGAGATCGGTGCTGCATCTGATCCTCCTCCTACTGAAACTGCTCCATTGAGCATGGCTCTTGATGTTTATTTTCAATCCCCTTGGATCGGTGTTGTAGATTCACCCGATCCATTGAGAGAAGTCTTTATTTCTGACGAAGCTATCGTGGAGACTATGTCTCTCGAAGATATGCTGTGGAGTGATGGACATCATCATTCCTCATTCATGCTCGGCCTGGGGGCAATGTCAAATTGTCTCGAGCACTTTGCATCTCAGGTTCCCTCTCTTCCTCTCCAAATGCCGATATTGACTCAAGAGGTACTTTCGGAAGGAAATATGAGTAATATTACCCAAACAATGCCTATCGACATCTCCGTTAAACTGGGGATCATCGAGAACATTCACGTGGGAGTCACTTTTTCTCTTGAAGAGATTCAAGTGTACACTAGCCTTTTCCATGAATTTCGAGATGTTTTCACATGGTCTTATGAAGAGATTCCTGGGATTGATCCCAGCATTGTTGTGCATGAAATTCCCACCTATCCTAGTGTGAAGCCTATGCATCAACGTCTGCGCCTAGTGCATCCTCGAAAAGCTGCTTCTATAAAAGCAGAAGTTGAGAAACTTCTTCAAGAGGGCTTCATATATCCCATCCCCCTCACAGAATGGGTTTCCAATATTGTCCCTGTAGATAAGAAGCAGGGCACAATTCAAGTCTGTGTTGACTATAGAGACATCAATCGTGCTTGTCCTAAGGACAACTATCCCACCCCCTTTATAGATCATATCATTGATTATTGTGCAGGGAGTGAGATCTATTCCCTTATGGAGGGCTTCTCGAGTTACAATCAAATTAATATTTTACCCTCTAATCAACATAAGACTGCCTTCATCTGTCTGTGGGGCACATTCACCTATAAGAAGCTCCCGTTTGGCTTGAAAAACACTAGAGACAACTTCCAGCGTTCCATGTCCTACGCCTTTCATGACATACATCACATTGTTCAGCTGTATCTGGATGACCTGCCGGCTCATTCAACTCGGTGTGAAGACCATCACCAACACCTCCACCAGATTTTTCTCCACTGTAGACGCTACAACATCAGGCTCAATCCTCACAAGTGCGTCTTCTGCGTTGACTCTGGTCATATTTTGGGATTCATTGTCTCTAAAGACGGAATTTTCCTGGACCCCCTCAAGGTCGAGGCTATTGTTAGTCTCCCATCCCCATCCTTGTTGCATCAACTTCAGAGTCTTAAGGGGAAAGCGAATTTTTTACGTCGCTTTATCCCGAACTATGCAGAAGTGGCCAAAGGGTTTACGCGACTTCTAAAACAGAATGTTCCCTTCCATTGGGACAATATTGCTCAAAAATCCTTCGATAAACTTAAAACTTTTCTTGTAAACACTCTGTTAATACGTTCTCCTAGCTATCATTGTGACTTTACCCTCTATTTGGCTGCTGCATTCAACACAATTTCCATGGTTTTGGTACAAGATGACGATGACGGAAATTAACATGTGGTTTATTATCTGTCTCGGAATCTCCTCGACACTGAAACACATTATGCTCATGTCGATAAATTGGCGCTTGTCGCGGTCCAAGATATTCAGCGGTTTCACCATTACATCCTATTGCGCATGGTAAACGTGATTTCCGACTGCAACCCCATGAATTACATTTTTTCTCGAGAATTTTTGGGGGGAAAATACTCCAAATGGATTGTAATCCTTCAGGATTTTGATTTGGAGTTTACTACTGCCAAATCGACTAAGTCACTGGTTTTTGTTGATCTTATCTGCTCTCTCCCTATCGACTCTATTCCGTCTCAATCCGAGGATCATATCCCAGATGAATCTCTCTTTCTAATCAACACTCTTGATCCATGGTATGGTGATATCATCGTGTACCTTTAGACATCTACCTTTCGGTCCGAGTTGACGAAGTATGCTCAACATCGTGTTCGGCATCAATCCCAACGATATCACATTATTGGACATACCTTATATCATTTCGGAGTCAATTCTATGCTCCACCGTTGTTTGACCCTGGAAGAGGTTGAGAAAGTTCTGAATGACTGTCACAGTGGCGCCTATGGTGGTCACATGTCCAGTTATGCTATCGCCCAGAAGATTCTGTGTGTGGGTTATTTCTAGCCATCTATATTTAAAGATTGTATTGTTGCAGTAAGGAAATTTCATGAGTGCCAGATCTTTCAACACAAGATGCCTACGCCACCCCTCCCTTTACATCTTGTCATTAACATAGGCCCTTTCACCAAATGGGGCATTGATTTTATGACATGTAACCCTCACTCGGCCGGGGGGCATGCTTATATCATCATTGTCATAGACTACTTCACCAAGTGGGCCGAGGCGATGCCTACATTAGCTTCCGATGGTAAGATAGCCACTTAATTCATTTTCAACCATGTGAGCATGCGTTTTGGTGTTCCTCAAGCCATCGTCACCGATCATGGCACTCGTTTTCGGGACTACATGATGGCAGAGCTGACATCGAAGTTGGGCTTGCATCACAATAGCTCGATGCCATACTACCCTCAGGCAAACAACTAGGTTGAAGCCATGAACAAGGTTCTTGTCACGATGCTTCAACGAACTATTGGTATACATAAATCCAACTGGCATCTCTAATTGTTCTTAGCTCTCTGGGCCTACCGAACATCAGTGAAGAACGTGACCAGATTCACACCTTTTCAGTTGGTGTATGGTCTAGAAGCAACTCTTCTGGTTGAATGTGAGATTCCTTCTCTGAAGTTGGCTGTGGAATTACTGCCTGAAACTTAACCGGAGGAAGAACATCTCCTGTATCTGGAAAGATTGGACAAAACTCCCCGCTTGGTTGCTTTGGTTATTGAGGCACAGAAAAAGCGGGTTAAAGCTCATTTTGATCAAACGGTTTCTCCACGTTCCTTTATCAAAGGGGACCTCATCCATTTGTATGATCAAGCACATGATAAGCTTGGGGCAGGAAAATTCCAGCCTATGTGGCATGGGCCCTCTATCGTTAAACATGTATTGAAAAATGGGGCCTATGAGCTAATCGATTATGAAGGTATCCCTTTGGTGTAGCCTAGGAATGGGCTGTACCTGTAGAAGTATTACGCTTGAATCATTCTTGTGTAGTGTGTGTACATAAGTGATTTCTTCATTTTTGTGCATGTGTGGTGTGGTGTGCTTTGTAAGTGTCTTTCTGCTGATTGGGTCTTCCTGATTGTGCAGATGCCTATTACTCCTTTTGTCGGTTTCGATGATGGTGCCTCCCACAGTACCAGGAATCTGTCTTCGGTAGCCTGGGTAATCTACAATCCTGTTGGTGAGTTAGTTAATTTACAAGGTGTTTTTCTAGGGCCTGCTACAAATAATGTTGCAGAATATAGTGCCATTTCATAATTATTAATTGAGGCTATTAACCTCAGTATTCCTGCACTACTTGTATATCTGGACTCACAGCTTGTAGTGTTACAACTCAATGGTCATTATTCAATTAGGAACCCATCCATTTTAAGACTGTATCTATGTATTCGTTTACTGGAAAGAAATTTTGATTACATCACATATCAACATATACCCAAATGAATGAATGAGTTAATAGATGCAGTAGGTAACATGGTATTAGATAGACATTTACGCAAATTGTAAAAAACATCATCATATGTGAAAAATATCCATGTAGAAATATATATATATATATATATATATATATATATATATATATATATATATATATAGATATATGTCAACTGTTTGCAGTGTGTGTGCATCACATAAAATTCAAAAATATACATGTATTTTTTATAATATCTAGAGACAACAGGTCTCTCAAAAATATGCAAATGAAAATCCTAGGTGACTAATCAGCGTGGTGCTCATGGTAGCATGTTACTGCCCGCACCAATCGCCTCAGTAAATGATGAAGGTGACTAGACAACCCCACGGTGTGCCTCTGATAAGGCATAGGGACATCTGATATGCAAGCATAATTAGGAATCCCATGGGCGATTCCCTCTAAGTTTTGAACCAACTCTTTCCCCTTGCCCCCCTCACCTTGAGGGTCATAGGCAAGAGGGGTCCTCTGCGCGATCGGAGACATCCTAGTGGGCCTCTCTGGGCCAACATCTGCATATATATAGGATCAATTGTTAGAACATACATGTATACAAAAAAAAATTATAGAATTCATTAAATCAAAAGAGTCTTACCCAGCTCCTCATCCCATTCCTCTCCTTCCGGGAGTGGAAGGTCTGGGTCTCTTATGAAATCAGTACCAGCATAGGGCCAGTCCTCTACGTCGATCAACTGTCGTTGGAGCCATCCAAAGAACTCAGGCTGCCATGAAATTTGCTGGTCCCCTCCTAGTCTGGGCATCAGTGCTGCCCATCGAGCCATCCATGGCTCTCTCAAAGGTGGATCTGCGACTATCGCCCCCTGGCCCTGGAAGATAGGTAGCCATTCTAGGATGAACGACACCAAGATTGACCTGTACCCAAACTACTTCAGTTTGGCCTTTTTACACTTAGTCAATTGCCATTTGATGTTTATGGTTACAGCTGTAGCCCAATCAAATATTGTTGGGTTCATACATTTTTATGCCAAGAGGATTTGTGTTTTGGTAGCCTCATGCGGCGCCTACGACCCCACAACCCGCATGATGGTATGGAGCACCACTCTGAGTGCTAAATCAGGAATAGTGTGAATGTAAACTTTTCTACTACCTTATCTTGTTTGTGCCCCTGGGCACACTCTCTCCATAACCATTGACATATTTTCCCCAGAAGGCCTAGTACCTATCATGATCAGAACTGGACCTCTGCGGGACAATCCAATGATGAAGTAGACATCGGACACTTCAAGTTCAAGAAATTGATCTCGAAGCCTAAAATTCTCCTCATTCTAATCACAGATACTTATCAAGTATTGTAACAATTCAAGTTGTTCTCTGAGACATGGTGTCAAGAATAATTTCTTTAATCCACAATTTTGAAGAGCATCCATGCATCGCTCTTTCTCCATTGCCATTTTTTCCTCTTCACTGTGCTCCCTTTCTTTCCATTCGATCACCATTGTGGCTTTATACCTGCATCAAAATGGTCATAAGCACATCATAAGACCCCTTTGGCATTCAAAAATTCATTTGATTGGTTCAATTTTTTTCAAACTTGAGTGGAAATTGAGGTTGCGTGGTTGGCGCGACCCCTTTGCAAAAAGAAATCGATTGGCACGGGTCCATGCCTCATACCTGCACCAATATACGAAGCCCTAAATTTGCAAAGTCCCCCCTCAAGGATGCCAAATCATGATGGAAAGCTATGAAATATGAATTAAAATGTAGCTAATAGAAGCACCTCTTACCTGGAAAAGACGGGATTTGAAATGATGCACTGGATCATCCACAATCGTCACCCCAAGATCCCAGGGAAATAGCTGACTATTGCTCTGCACAAGAGGTAAAAAGTAAAAATTAAATATGTTTTTACTATTCGGTCATATTTATAACTTTTCAAAATCAAATTAGGTTTTGGAGCTTATTTTTCTAAAATATTTTATCATATTTTGTCAAAAAATGGGTTTTACACTTGCTTTTTGTGTAGCGACAAGTTTTTGCGTGACTAAGACGACGACACGAGTTGTATTTTATACTTTTTCAGACTCGGTAAAAGCACAAAAAATTCACTACTGGAGTCATCTTTTAGCTCTTTTCTGACTCTCTAAAAATGAAAATATTGTTGAGTTGCTTGTCGTTTTGATCTCATTAAATTGGCTGTGAAACGACATCTACCCAGTATACGTTTACCCCTTTTTCAGGCTGGGATAGATTATTTACAAAAAAGAATACCCTAGCCTATCGCGACTAAGAGGTTTTATTAGACGAAGTTTTCTACCTTTTTAGATCTGAGGATCTATCTATGAAAAGGGACTATTGGAATTTTCTTTTCCATGTATTTTGAAACTCTCTAAACATGAAAAGACGCCAAGTTCTTCCTTTGTCAGACTCGTTAAAACCTAATGACATCGGACTCCGTCGTAATGACGATACTCAAGTTCCTCCTTCCCAAGGCTCGTTAAATGTACTAGGTTGGTTTTTTCCGAAGGAAAAACTTATATCGCAAGCATATGCTATCCCCTTTAAGCTTGTTTCCAAAAATAATTGCGGTACTCGCCAAAAATGGTGGGGAAAAATGGAACCAATATCATCGTCGTGTCGGCAGTATGTCACTCTTGAACATGGAACTTGCCTACATTTGTGTCAGGTTGGGGACATCTCATCTCGTTTTCTGCTTGCCTCCATGGGTTTGGTAATCCTTTTTGACCGCTCATCTGCTCTTTGCCACGCCATCATAAACTTAGATCTTTTGATGTCAAATACTGCCAAATCCATTTTCGTGTCGCCGATATGTTCAAGAGAAGTTGGCCTCTATAGTTCTCAACCTCCCTCTGATTCTCTACTAATCCTGATTCAAAAACATCATGTTCCTCTATCTTGCGTCGATGATGTGGGAAACACTATGGCCCACCTTCGATCAAGGTCACTTCCTGTCGACTTCAGCTCATTATCCAGGAAGTTGGTCTAGAGACTTCTTTTAGGTACCTTGGAGCCTGCATGCCTCAATGGTAGGTTCTTCGCATTCAATGCAAGGTTTTCATCATTGGCCTTTGATCGGATGATTTTGCGGGTGTTCGACGCCAGCTTACTATTCACATTTCGCGGATTGTACATATAGTACCTTGAGGACCATCCTCATTATTGGTGGTACCTATCGCATCTGTTAATGGCTTTCATTATTGGCTGGTAATCAGACGATGTTCTTGCATGTTCGACTTCAACTCACTTATTCACATGCTAGGACTTGAACTTTGTTTGGGTCGAGATGGAGTGCAAGACCCTGGGTTTTTTCTGATAAAACCTAGGCTACAGATTCTTTTTTGATTATCACGATTAGTTACATGACTCATTTGATTGGATGCCCGCGACCATACCTGAGTCTACTTGTTGATCCTTCCTGGATGGCTGCGTCCATACCTTGGATCCCAGTTTTTGTACACTCTATTATGGATGGCTACACCCATACCACATATCATGTGTCAAAGATATCAATTGTACTTGTATGCAGTTCTTCCGACAACAGTGTTTTCAGTTGGGCATGTTCTCATAAAGCGTTTCACCCCTCCCTCTCTCTTGGGCCTCATGCTTTAGGGGGCATCTGTTACACAGTATTTTGTCACCGTCCCTGCAATCCCCCATCCTGCACATTGGAGGGCTTTTCCCGTGACCTGTGAGAAGTGACGTGACCTGAAACCACTTTCATGGCATCCCCTTGCATAAGGACAAACATTCCCCTGAAGAAAGTTTCCTCTGAAAAGCCCTAAAAACAGATCTTTTTTCCTTGGCGCGACTAGCCAATTCAGCCCTCATGCCAATGGGGGAAATCCACCATAGAGGGCACGCTAATTGGTTCTCTGTCCCTGTGCCTCACTCGCACCAAGCTTAATAAGGGATGTTTTTTAAAAATAAATGGCAGAATTTTGATTCCAACAAACTCCTGAACGAGTCATCAAAAGGAGTTGGGTAGTTTGGCTCTGGATCTCCATGTATAGGAAGTGGTTTTCCACCTATCATGGAAGCTTCCTTAGAGATAGGGCCTATCCCATGATTATAGGGATCCCAAATCCCCTTCCTCCATCTATAAAAGCTTGCCTTCTCCCTTAGCAAGCTAGCTGAACTTGTGGGAAGGAAACTATAACCAGGTAGCTATTGAGAGCCAAGCCAAAGAGAGAGAGCTTCCTCTAGATTCCCGATAGGCTTTGTTGAGATGTGCTCCGCTGTCAGCCCCACTAAAGGAAGATCATAGCGTTAGAGCTTTGGGTTGTAATATTTCCTTTGTTATCTATAATATAAGTGACTTTTATTATGGTTCCATTCATGTGTTTATTTCTTTACGCAATGAATTACATCTTCTCTGACTGATGTATGGTTACATGCTTTAGATTTTACGTTTTATGTCATTGTTTCCTTGCATGTGTGTAGGTATTCGGGCATGTCGGATGGAAGGATTGTGATTTTCCAAGCGAGGGATGGGAAACATCATCTTTTTTTCAATGACCACTGCGTGGGATTTGAGGTAAGCAAGTCATTATGATTTTTGTCATTTTGTAACTAGGAACTTGCGTCACTGCGTGACTTGATTATTTCTAGACCCAATATAGGCTAGTAGGGATCACCTTTGTCTATAGAGGGGATTTACCTCCTCAACAATTACCTATTACTCTGGAAGGAAAAAATGTTTATATTAATCTTATGGTAGTTGAAGGCCCCTTGGATTTCAATTGTATCCTTTGGAAAGACAATGTACATGCCACTAAAGTTATCGTTTCAACACTCTTTGGAGTGATGTCTTTCCCTCACAATGGAAAAATTGTGACTATTGAACAAATTTCATTTGTTGGTATTGATTCAACTACCAACCATCTGAAATACCTTAATTTTACTGATATGAAAGTGGTATCTACCCCACCATAGGTTAGTTATGTGGCATCCTATCCCATGCATTCAGTTACTGATGTAAGCAGGCCTCCCACAATTTCCTCAACTTATTTTGACTTAGATCTGGTAATTGACATGGTGAACCCTATGGGGGTTTTTAACCGTAATGCTCTTATCCCTATTGACTCTTTTCATATAAATTCTCTTGCTTCCGAGGAATACATCTTAGAATCCATGATTGAGGTATTTCCCTTGACATGTGCTTCTTCCAATTGGAAGCCATGATTAATTCTGCATGAGGATAGTATTTTACTGTGTCAACCTCGTTAAAAAATGAAACAAGTTCTCTTGAGGATGGTTATTGCCGTGTCAACCTCATTAAAGAATGAAACAAGCCCTCGTGAGGATGGTTCTTGTTGTATAAACCTCATTAAAAAATGAAACAAGTCCTCATGAGGATGGTTCTTTCCTGTTTCAACCTTGCTAAAAAATGAAATAAGGTCTGAGCATAGTTATTTTCGTTTCAATCTTTCATAAAAATGAAACCAATCTATGAAATTCATGAGCATAGTTATGTCTCAATATCATTAAAAAATGAAACAAATACCACTATAAATTGAGAACTTCATCTACCTATTAGTAAATTTCCATTTACTTAGGGAGATCAAAAGAATCTTGGGAGGCATGTGTCTTTTCATAGGTACATTGTTAATTGTTTTTGCTATTTTGTGTGTGGAAATTTTTGCATCTTTTTACGATCTTCTTCTACTTCTCCTACTTATCTCGTGTTACACTTGAATTTTATATGTCGACACTCCCTCAAGCTTAAATTGGCTACGCTGATGGTGCTTGTCATAGTAAACAGAATTTTTCCTCCACGTCTTGGGCTATTTATTCACCCACTGATGAGCTAGTTAGTATTCATTGAATATGACTTGGTCGAAAAACCAATAATATTTCATAATATAGTGCATTTATTGAGCTATTATCTGACACAATTTCATTTGGTATTCATCATTTAATAATTAGGTTATATTCTCAACTTATAATATTACATTTAAACATTTTCTATTCAGTAATAAGTTCCACATTGTCAAGGATGTTTTTGTGGGTTCATCTCTTGGAAATTAAATTTGATTACATTGAATATCAACACGTTCCAATAAATTTAAACACAATAACCAATGCATTGGATAATTATGTGTTAAATCGACATTTGAAACATTTGTAAGGAATAAAAACAATAATGATTCATATATTGTACAAGATAAGCTAGCATAGTAGTATAGTTTTCATTAATCAAAATGTTTGTAAAATTTTGGATTTACAAAATGTAATTCAAGAAATATGAGGCCTTGTGTCCATTATTATTTTAACATGTTGATATATCAAAAAACAAAATATAGCACTATGACTAGCATCTAAGCATGATGATCATTTTAATAGACTATAGTGCGAGCCACTCGTCATAGCAAGCGACTGGTCAGTCCAGGAATTCCCACACTATGCCTCTAGTAACAGAGAGGTAAATCATCCATATTAACATTTGGGATATAAAAATTCAACCTCTCTGGATTATTCTCAAGCTTAGATAAATATTACACTGCATCAAGGCTTTGTACCACAAGAGTTGTTGGCTTCTCTCCACATCTGTAGAATCGACGTAATTTTTCTGGTCTAACCATGCCCACATCCGCATGATTATTTTAGATAATTAGTTTTGGATGTCAAAAAAAAAATTTGAAAAACACAAGACAACGAAAATGTGAAATTTTACTTATGTTACCCCATTTCATTCTTGCAGGGAGTGGGATATCTAGATCACCAAGGTAATCCATGCCTGCATATGGCTAATCCTTGATCATGACAATCTGGCATTCCAACCATCCGAAAAAGTCAGGAGTATATCTCATAGTTGGACCATCACCACCTTTGTGGTGTGCCATAAACGAAACCCACTATAACATAGGAGGATCTTGAGATCCTCCTGCCTCTATAGATAATTATGGATAAAGAAGAGGAATACTCTCTAGAGAAAATTAAATAATTATGACACCATACCCAAATTTTTTGAGTTTGCATGTTGTTTCTCTAGTGAGTTTCACTTTGAGATCCATAACAATCCCCTTGTACCAGTTGAAAATGGTAGGTTGTAAACACTCAGTAGAAATATTCATTTGGGCCTTATTAACCAAATTAAGTGTTGAAATTTCACATAGTCGCGCAAAAGTAAATTCATTGTTCCTCAATGGAAATATCTCAATAGTTTTGATGTCAATATGTCTATGTTTAAGTTTGGACCCTAGAAAATAATGTGTGGCTAGGTAATTTGTTGTCATCTCACCACCCGGTATGTGCCTATTGAAATTCAACAAGAAAATACACCACATAATAGTGTGGGATTCTAGGTCACACATGAGTGAGGAATTCAGTGACACATTAGTGCTAATGTGGGAGACCAATTTTTAAATAAATTGGAAAATAAATTGTAATCTTATCTCATAACAACTTCTAATAATTAACTAAGTGTGATAGAATTAGTTAGCTCAAAAATTTTGAGTTGAGAGCCAAAGGATAGGCATGTTGAGTGATTCTATTATTTATAGGTTCCAATTGCAATTGTAGCACTAGTGTGGTGTGAGTGCAATTAGTTAACTCAAATTAATTGAGTTAAAATTAGTTTAACTAGCTTTAACTTAGTGATGAGCTAGTGGAAGATCAACTAAATTAAAATATATTTAATTCACAAGTAGTGATATAACAAGTAACTAATGATTCACTATTAATAGTTGCATGCATGTCAATTCTGATGATGACCCAGTTGAGACAAAGGTTAAAGGCAAGAAAACTATCAGTTGTATTATTAGCGAATTTCCCAAGCGCAATTACAAAGCCACAAGATACCCATGATGGATTACACAGTCAAGGACGACTGTAGTTCATATTTAATAGGAATTTTTTTTCTTAGGGATTGTGTGAGCAAGGGAGGTTGAAGGTGTGCAGAAAATTGGCTGTGTTGGTCCAATTTTTCCTAGATTAGTGTGAGACAATTGGTAGAGTGTATGAGGCTCTTGTGAGAACACATGCAATGTATTTTTTCATGATTCCTTGACTGATTATATAATAAATATGGAGGGGTTTTGAGAAATTTCTTTCCCTAGGAAAATATTGTTTTGTGTGATTGATTTACTTCTTTCTGTTACTTGCATGTGATTGAGCGATCATGATTTATATTCCACAAATATTATAAAAGGATTCAGTATCTTGTTTTAAAATATTGCACGATTGGATTGAATTCATTGGTTTAATTTCTATAGTGCCCATACAATGAAATATCAGTTTGATGGTGTGGAAGCCCAGTCAAGAAATAATTTTCATCTGTATCTATGGTGAGCCTTTTCTCTCCAATTTGAAATCATTTCTCTTGGACATTCCAAGATCTCATCAACAATGTTAGCAATTTCATCTGATCTTTCATACCCAAAATCATGAAAAATTTGTATAAACCATAATCCCTTAAATCCTATAATGTTGTTGGGTCATTCAAAGCTTCCAAATGTCAAACTTCATGTTCTCTCTCTCTCCATTCCAGTTTTTCACTTCAAAACCCTGAAAATAGAAATGGATGATTATTAGAAAATAACGTGATATATTTTGAAAGAAATTTTGGGTGTTTTATCATTTTTTTCAAAACCCTCAGCATTATGCATGACTCTTTGTTAGAAACAAAACTAATTTTTGTGGTTTCCCTTTTTGAAAACCACGCAAATCATGTTTTCTAATGATGCAAAAAGAGTCAATGTGCGTAGACCCAATGGGGAGGAACCACCCACACCGAGGGTGAAATTTAAACTAATGAAAGCCCACAAAAACACTAAATCACTGGTGAAATGAAAACTGCAAGCTATCAAAATGAAGATAATGGAATGATCTATTTGCGGGAGAAAAGGGTTAGTGAAATGGTCCACCGATTTGATCAAAATCCACCTCTAAAGTTCCATGTGAATATGCACTCTCAATAGCTCCCAAATGGTAAAATAATTTTTACTTTTTGAACTTGTACAAGCAATTTAGGCCAAATAAAATATTATTTTTTGCCTTTAGCTTCTAAAAATTCAAATTTTTAATGTTTTTACTATTTTTCTTTAGTAGTTACGATGATTTTTTAGTTTAAATGTGTAGGACACATGTTTAATTATGAAAATGAATCATTTTTGGAAATGAGTAAACTTTTACCACTTTTTCGGGCTCTTAAAAATTACAAAAAATTGAAACATTGGATTTACCTTTAAGCTATTTTCTGACTCTTGGAACATGAAAATAATGTTCAGTATGTTTGCTTATTTCAAACTCGCTAAATTTAATGAAATAATGTCTACTTGATATAATTTTACCCCTTTTACAGATCATATGGACTATTTACGAAAAAGGTATACTTTAACTAATCATGGTTAAAAGATTTATCTCCTACATTATTGAATCCTTTTCTAGGCTTGAGAGGCTAAATTCATGAAAAATGGCATTTAAGAGTTTTCTTATGTTCTCCTGACTCCCTAAAAATGAAAAACACGAGCTTTAATTTCTCTGGGATTGTTAAATTTTTTACATTAAAATGACAAAATGAGTTTTATTTTTGTGTCTTTTCAAACTCTTTAAATATGAAAATGACATTGATTTACTCCTATGTTGGACTCGTAAAGAATAAATAATTCAGGACTTGTCAATCATGATGAGACCGAACCATTCCTTCCTAGGGATTGTTAAAAATACTCTAAAGGACTCTTCTGAAGGATGAGCTTTCTTGGCTTGAGGGGTCCTGACCTAGGTTTAGAGTTATCGCGCAACCAACAAAACCTTCCAACTATTGGCCCTTTTGGTAGTGATCTGCTTGCGCAGACCAAAGTCTCACCCAAAGTAGTATGGGAGGGTATTCGAACTAGGTTTCCACACCCTGAGAGATATTTTGATGTGGAAGATCTAATCATACTTATTCCAAATAATATAACAGCTCTGCGCATGCATAGTCAAGAGATCTAACCCTTTCGCATATTATCATAGAATAATTTAATATATTTTGTGCACAGTATACTTCATTCAGATCTATTTATCAAACATCAACTAGTTCTCGTGCATAGATGCAATTAACCAATTACAGAGGAAAATACACAATAATATAATAGATTCACATCGACAGTAAATAACAGATAATCAAGACAACAATTCCCATAAGAATCTGGGGTCACAATAAATGCCTTCTTTTTTAATAGATCTTTCAATTCAGTATAATATATATTTTGTGCAAACAACAACAGATTATGCACACGGCTCAAGACTTAGGTCCCTGCGCGCACAGCCAGTAGGAGCATTTCTACCCAGAAAAAACCCAAACTTAGATCAAAGCATTCATCAACCACCATACATCAAATATGATCGATCTCTTCATCGCTTGACTCTTACATATTTATACTATCATAGACGTGCACATACCATGGTCTCAAACCATGGTTTGAGACTCATGCTTTTTCCCTTTAACCCATTACAATAATTAAGGGAATTTACCCCCCATCCAAAGCCCCTTTGACCATTTGCGTGCAACGTGTACAAAAAAACTTAGAAACAATTAACCCAAAGAAGTACACCCCAGGGGACCCCACTCTAACAAGATCCCAACGTAATCTTGTGACTCGTCCCGAGTCACTGCGAGGTGGTTTCCTTCATCTTCTCCTTCAATGCTTCGATAGAGCTCTAGAGTGGCATGATGAATTCAATGCTCTATGCGGAGGTACTTTGTGATTAATCTACCAATTTTGTTGTTGTTTTCTCCTCAACTTCCAAACTGATGCTACATTATGTTTTCTAGAGGCTTTTGAGGGTGTTGTGAAGTTTCTATGACTGTTGCAGGGGTTCCTCGACCCAAGGTTGCATCCTTGTCTCCAGAAGCTACTCTCAGTAGCCTTGGTCCCTGATCTCTATCTGAATGGCCTTGCCCTCATGAATTCTGTCAAGCCTCTGTTTTGTTACCAAAGTTGGCACCACCATCCTAATCTCTATAAATTGTTATTCTTTATTTTTGAGCTCATTTCACAACTATTGGACCATTGAGTCATTCTAAACAGAATTCAAAACAGCCATGTATTCATCTATAAGGGTACTAGATTCCTCCACTACTACTACTACACTATTAGTGGTTGCCTTTATTTTTTTTGTGCACTGTGCTCAGACCTTCGGCAATGTCTCTTGTTGGAGCTTTATGTACAACTTGACGATATGTTGTTCAAAATATTCCTGGAAGGTGTAGATATTTGTGCACGATGATTTTAGTGCAACGACCAGGCTCTCTAACTTCATTTTTGGTGTGGCTGATGTAGGGACAGTGACCTCTGGCAGGTCACCGCACACTTGATCAATCATAGCTTCTAATGTGGTGCGGTGATCCTGAGCTGCGTAGCGTGCCTCCTCTGTAGTCTATTGCTTCTTCCGCAATATTGATTCTTGCTGCTGAGACTCAGTGGAGGCTTGGAAAGCATGGGAAAATTGGTACTACAACTCATCCACGATCATGGTGTGGATAGCGTGGAGATTTCCACCAAGTAGCATCTCCAGGTTGATGCTAACCTCTCCACATGCTTGCACAGAAGCGTGTAAGGGAGGTGATGCAACTATAAGGGTAGGTCCTAGAATCTAAATCATTCTATTGTCTAAGGGGGATGGAAGCACCATGTTGATGGGCTGCGTGCTCGTCTGATTAATGTTGGATGCAAAACATTATCTTGTTGCATGCTCTCTTGGTTCATGCTCTCTTGAATAGTGCTCTCTTGCATCTTTAACTCCTGAAGGCCTGAATGTACTCCCTTGAGAACTGTCTTATATTGTGCTTCCATGTCATTCCAAATGTCCTTCGTGGCACACTTGACCGTGTTCTCAATTTCGGTGAAGTCATCTTCAATGAGGGTGAGGTATTCTATTCCTGCCAAATTGGAACCCTTCCTCTTCTTGCGCGGACCCACAGAGGCCTAGGAACCTCTCTTAGTGCCTTTAGCTATTTGCGTCTCAGGGGCCTCATTTCCTTCACCATATTTATCCTCATCTTCCTTCTCTGAATATATTGTTTCTCCCGTCATAGTAGGCTAAGGCTTTGCCTCTATGTCCTTGCCTTTTTGCTACGTATCCTTGGTTGTGCATGGTTTAGTTGGATTCTTCAACACTGATGAAGAGGCATCCCTAGTGGTGTGTGGCTATAAATAGGTAGGTGAACATTCTTCCGTGATTCGCACTAGGTCATCCTCTATGACCAAGTATGGAAGTTCATAGCAAACGCCTTCCACAACGCCCTTCATGGAGAAATGCATGTTGTGAAATGTGGCTTTGAAATATGCAATCTGCTTGTACTGCTCGTAGAGGGTCGGCGACAACCTTGGATTTGAATGAATCGACTAGAAAAATGCAGAGTCGAAGAAAACCCAAAATATCTTGTTCTCTATGACTGGAAGGGATCTTCGTCGTTAAATTCAACAAGAAAATGTGTGTGTCTAATTTATTTTCCCCTTAAATAAATTAGGAAATAAATTGTAATTTCATCTCATAAGAACTTGTATCAGTTAACTAAGTTAGAAATACTGAGTTAGCTCAATAATTTTGAGTTGAGGGTCAAAGGTGAGGCATGTAGAGTGATTATATTATTTTGGGGGTTCAGTTGTAGTTAATACACTAGTGTGGTGTGAGTGTAATAAGTTAACTCAAATTAATTGAGTTAAAATCAATTTAACTAGTTCTAACTAAGTGATGAGCCAGTGAGAGATCTACTGAATTAAATTGGATTTAATTCACAATTAGTGATAAATCAGATAACTGATGAATCACTATTAATAGTTTCATGCATGTCAGGTCTGATGAAGTCCTAATTGAGACAGAGGTTAACAGGAAAATAACTATTATTTGTATTATTACCAAGTTTCCCAGGTGCAGTTATAAAGTCATAGGAAGGCCATGATGAATTGCATAATCAAGGAAGGTTGGAATTCCTATTTAATAGGGATTTATTTCTCTAGGAATTGTGTTAGCAAAGAAGGCTGGAGGAAGGCAAGGAACTGGTTAATTGTTTGTCCATTTTTTCCTAGATCAGTGCGAGACGATTAGTAGTGTGCACCAGATTCTTGTGAGAAAGAATGAGTTGTATTGTTTCATGATTCCTTGACTTATTATACAATAGAGATAGATGGTTTTGAGCAATTTCTTACCCCAGAAATATATTGTGTTGTGCGATTGATTTATTTCTTTCTCTTACAGTCATGTGGTTGAGTGATCGTCTTTTATGTTCCGCAAATATTGTAGAAGGCTCCAGTATCTTGTTTTAGTACATTAAATGATCAGATTGAATCCATTGGTATAATTTTTGCATGGTATCAGAGAGCCAAGAATCACAATAGAAGAGAAGAAATTAAGTTTGTGTTGAATAATATTCAAATTTGAAAATTCATTATTTGGACCTTGCAGCTAACAAAAATGTCTTTCACTGGCTTGAGGATCAAATACGAACTCGAGGGAAATTTGAACTATATTTCATGGAAGGACAAGACGAAGGTAGTATTGGAGGATAACAGGCTGAAGAAGTTCATTGACACTGATATTATTGAACCAAATAAAGAAGATGTTGTGCAACATGAATCATGGAGGAAGAATGTTGCAAAGGAGAGGATTATCTTATTAGAGGGAGTTTGAGATCATATTTTCTTGAGTATCCATGGCAAGGAAACTCCATATGCTATGTGGATGGCCTTGACAGATCTTCTTCATAGTGGTAGTGACCACAGGAAATTGGAACTCAAGGACAAGCTTAGGAAAATCAAAATGGAGAAGGGAAACACAATCCATAAATACTTGACCAAGTTCACTCAATGTCAAGATGAGATTGGAAGTGTTAGGATTACTATGGATGATGATGACTTGGTGAGCCTAGCACTTCTAGGCCTTCTCAAGAGATAGCATAGTTACTAGGACTATGGTTGGATTTTGTACAAGAATACTTTCATCGGAATACTAGGGATGGATCCTCATCCAAGACTGATGGTGAGGAAAATTGTGCCTTAGATGGAAAGGAAAAGAAGGGGAAGGGGAAGAAGTTCCATTTTTCATGACCATGGAAATTATTCCACAAATTGTCCACAAAAGAATAAGAACAATAAGAAGGCTTTGGGAGCTGCAGTGGGTGAAGATTTGGCCTCACAGTTTGAGTTTAACTTCTCTCTCATCACATGCATGGCATCAATTGTGATGGGATCTCTATGGTACTTTGATAGTGGAGCATATTTCCACATGAATAACAACAAAGAACTATTTAGTAGCTTGGAGGAGAAGTTTCTTTAGATTCACATCAATATGGGTGATGACAATATGTATAGCACTATCGGGATTAGTACAGTTACTTTCAAGAGAGATTCAGGTAAACGTTTCATATTAAAATATTTCATGCATGCAACAAGTTTGAAAAATAATTTAGTTTCAGTTGCAATGTTGGAGGATCTTGGATGTGATGTGTTTTTCAGTGAAGGAAAGGTGTTCCTTCATCACAAATATACATGAAAGGTAAAGAATATTGGGGTTCATGTGAAGAAACTCTAAAAAATTGAGTTAAATGGTTGCACAACATTGAGCAGTAAAGAAGATGAGGTGGTGAGTTGGGATACCGGTGAGTTCTGGCACAAAAGGTTGTGTGATATACACCACAGTTCTTTGAGGATCATGCAATATATTTCTATAGGGCTTCCAAAGGGTACACTTGTGTAGAGAAAAAAATGCAAGGGTTATAATATGGCGAAGTATACAAATGCCACCTTTCATGAGAAGGATAACTGATCAATAGAGAGAGAGTTCACTCGGACGTGTGTGGACCATTCTAAATAGCTTCTACGGAAAATAACATGTATTATGTGACTTTTGTTGATGATTTTTCTAGAAAGTGTTGTATTTTCTTCATTAAGAAGAAATATCATACATTCTCCAAATTTTGTGAGTTCAAAGCACTGGTAGAGAAATATACATGGAAGAAGGTGAAGGCTTTAAGGAGCAACAACGGTGGTGAGTATATTTCTAATGAAATCAAGAACTTTCGTGCCAAAGAAGTAATTCAAAGAGAATTGATTACACCTCATAACCCACAACGGAATAGGGTTGCAGAAAGAAAGA
Source organism: Pinus albicaulis (assembly GCA_034641835.2). Classification (NCBI taxonomy): domain Eukaryota; kingdom Viridiplantae; phylum Streptophyta; class Pinopsida; order Pinales; family Pinaceae; genus Pinus; species Pinus albicaulis. The sequence goes on along the minus strand of CM076578.1, from coordinate 21,778,241 downwards.
ACACAAAAATTTTCGGAGAAACAAGAGCCATGTTACATGATCATGGCCTACTATTTCATCAATGGGAAGAGGCATACAACACAACAGTATTTGTGCATAAATTTATTCTTCATTGGATACTTGGCATGAGTACGCCAGAGGAGGCTTTTTCAGGTAAGTAACCAGATGTTTCATATTTAAATTTTTTGGCTCATCTATCTATTTCCATGTGACCAAAGATGCTAGGAAGAATCTAGAACCAACAACAGAGGTTGGGATATTTTTGGGGTACACAAATACTCACCATAACTATTGCATGCATTTACCAGCACATAGGATGAAAATTGTAAGGAGAGATGTGAAATTTGATAAGGAGAAAGCCATGCGATTGTCTCTTGAGAGGGAGATTGATTTGCATGCCAAAGAGGAACTATTAGCTCCAAAGGATGAACCACACGATGTGGAGCAGCCACAAGTATAGCAACAAAGAGTGGTAGAAACCCCTCATGCAGATACATCCACCCAAAATGGTAAGAAGTGCATCAGAGATGATTACAAATTGAGGCTAGATGTGGCAGAGAATGTAGGTGCACCTACATCACAGCGTAGGAAGAGAAGGTCCCCAGATAGGTATACTGGATACATGGCTCTTATGAGTGAGTATATTGTAACAAAACCATCCTCTTTTGAGGAATAATTGCAACAACTGGTATGTGTTGATGCCATGGTTGTGGAGTATGACTCCATTATCAGAAAAAATGTATGGGACGTGGTCCGAAGACCAGTGGGGAAGTCAATGGTTGGATCCAGGTGGATATATAAGGTGAATCAAGCAACATATGGGAGTGTGGAGAAATAAAAGGCTATATTTGTGCCTAGAGGATTCTCACAGGTAGAGGGGATTGACTATGAGGATACTTTTGCACTAGTTACAAGGTACTAATCGATTAGATCCATCCTTGCACTCTCAATGCATACGAGATGGTAGATAAATCAAATGGATGTAAAGACAACCTTTCTCAATGGAGTTATTGAGGAAGAAGTTTACATTGAGCATCAAAAGGTTTTGAGACCTTTGACAAGGAGTCACATGTGTTCAGACTCAAGAGAGAATTTTATGGGGTGAAGCAATCACCTCGTGCTTGGTACACTAGGATCGAAAACTATTTCACTGGGTTGGGCTTCACAAAGAGTGAAGCAAATGTGAGCCTATATAATATTGTGGTTGATGGAAAGCTTTTGATTGTTTTTATTTATGTTGATGCAACTCATAACTTCTTGCAAGGAGGATCTTGCAAGAGATTTTGAGATGAAGGACATGGGCTCTTGCACTACTTCCTTAGCTTGGAAATATGGCAAAGAGATAGGGAGCTATTGTATCTCAAGGCAAGTATGTCAAGGATATTTTGAGGAAGTTCCACATGGAGGGAAGAAAACCCATGGAGATTCCTCTTGAAGGAAACTAGAGAAAGGAGGATGCTACTTCGGGTGAGGTAGTGTATGCTACTATTTACATGTATCTTGTGGGTTCACTTATGTATTTGGTTAACACATGACTAGACATATGCTACGTAGTTAACCATATTAGTCAAGCTATGGTTAGGCCTACCAAGCTCTTTTGGAAGGCGAGGAAGCATGTTTTATGATATCTCAGGGGCACTACAGAGTATGGATTATGGTACAAATGAATAGGAGTAGTGAAGCTTCAAGGCTTCACCAATGCATATTGGGTAGGCATTCCATCAGACAAGAATAACACATTAGGGGGCATCTTTAGCATAGGATTAAGAACAATTTCTTTGTACAATAGAAAACAAAGATCAGTGGCATTCAACTTCTGGTTTTTAAACTTCCGTGGCTATAGTTATTGTAATCATAAATCGGATTCTCCATGGCATTCAGCTTAGCAGAGGAAGAGTACATGGTAGCTAGTCAGGCTACATGTGAGGCCATCTAGATGAGGAAGATACTTGTTGGTCTGCTTGGTCATCAGATGGATCCGACAGTGATATATTTTGATAAACAAAATTGCATAAAATGGCTGGATAATCCAGTATTCCATGACAGGTCCAAACATATTGATAAATGGCACCACGATCTCAGAGATTGTGTTCAGAAGCACATTATCTTGTTGCAGTACATTCCCAGGGAGGATCAGGATGTAGACATATTGACGAAGATATTTGCAAAGATAAAATTCGAATAACACAAAGGCAGGATCAGGCTCACTGATAATCGCTTTCTTGTTGAGAGGGAGTGTTGAAATTCAACAATAAAATGTGTGTGTCTAATTTATTTTTCCGTTAAATAAATTGGCCAATAAATTGTAATTTCATCTCATAACAACTTGTATCAGTTAACTAAGTCAGAAAGAATGAGTTAGCCCAAGAATTTCGAGTTGAGGGTCAAATGTTAGGCATGTAGAGTGATTCTATTATTTTGGTGGTCCCGTTATAGTTAATGCACTAGTGTGGTGTGAGTGTAATCAGTTAACTCAAATTAATTGAGTGAAAATCAGTTCAAATAGTTCTAACTAAGTGATGATCTAGTGAGAGGTATAGTGAATTAAATTATATTTAATTCACAAGTAGTCATCAATCAAATAATTGATGATTCAGTATTAATAGTTGCATGCATGTTAGTTCCAATGAAGACCTAGTTGAGACAAAGGTTAAAGGGAAGATAAATATCAATGGTATTATTAGAAAATTTCTCGGGTGCAGTTATAAAGTCAAAGGAAGGCCATGATGGATTATGCAATAAAGGAAGGTTTGAATTCCTATTTAATATAGATTTATTTCTCTAGGAATTTCATGAGTAAGGCAGGCTAGAGGAAGGAAAGGAATTGGCTAAGTGTTTTTCCAAATTTTCCTAGATCAGTGTGAGTCGATTGGTAGAGTGCAGTAGATTCATGTGAGCAAGAATGCATTATATTGCTTCATGATTCCTTGACCTATTCTGCAATAGAGATATAGTGGTTTTAAGCAGTTCCTTTCCCCAGGAATATCTTGTGTCGTGCAATTGATTTACTTCTTTCTCTTACTTGCATGTGATTGAATGATCGTATTTTATATTCCAAAAATATTGTAGAAGGATTTAGTATCTTGTTTTAGTAAATTACATGATTAGATTGAATTCATTGGTATAATTTATACGCTTTGAGTTCCATAATATGGCGCAGCGCGTGGCTTTGCACATGTCTAGCTCAACATTGGGGAATTGTGTTCATAACGTCTTCCACCTGATGAGTGCGATGAGGATTAGCAACAAAGCATAGTAGAGGTGCTTTCATTCTTCTTGGACTGCGCGGACATTGGCCAAAAACTCGATAAAAAATTATTGGGATCAATTAAACTGCATGCCCTTCTAACATTCTCCTGCTAGTGCAATGACATGGGCCAGAACTTCCTTTGGCCGAAACTTTTGCATCACCTTGCATGCAAGGATTAGTGTGCCCATCTGGACTATAGGATCATTAATTTCATACACTAGTAAATCTCGAGTATTTTGTGGGACCTTGTACTTTTCCTTGACATCCTCAGCCACCTTGTGCTCTTGGCTCTTTCCTTCAAAGACTGTCGCAGGGTCCTCCCCCTGGTTGGGAAAGTTGGTGACCCGACGAATCAACAGAACATTGATCTAAAACAACCCTCCTATCTATAGGAATTAATCATGGATGAGGAAGAGCAACTGACACTCACATATATCATTGATTGGGCTGCGCCCGAAGTTTGGAATGTATAGGAGGTTGAGAAACCCCGATTTTTGTAGGCCCAATGCACATGACTTTGATTCCACTCTTACTACCCCACTATCATAAGGGATTGAATCTAGGTACATGGTGGGTGCAAGCTCATGGAATTTATCCTGGTCTATCAGTTCATGGATATGGCCGAACATGTCGCCTTTGACAGACACATTTTCTGGGAGAAGCAACATGTTTATGTACAACCACACCTTGTCTAGATCCTTTCGGTCTATTACTAAGGCTTTGTGCAACTTGACGTACGCAGACAACCACGAGATGGGATCGAATACTTCTACAACATCCTCCTCCATGATGGTTTTAGGAAATTCCATCATAGGCTTCTTCTGGTCCTTTGCAAAGTTGAGCATGGTTTTGGGGTCTTCTGGTAGGGTGACTTTCGGGACCCCGAGGACTATCCCTTCTTAGGTTGGATCAGTACAAGGATCTCAAAAACCTACATAGGGGTCTCTTCAGTTGGCGTCATAGAAGGTGTGGGATTTTTGGTAGTCATATTGGGTGAAATAAGATGACCCAAACCTTGGCGGCATAGATCCTCCTCAAATATCAGATCAAGGCTAGACATAAGCTTGAGAAAATATTCAGAGAGTAGAGAGCACAACTTACAGAGATAGAATAGAAATCAAATGGAACTAATGCGACCATTCTGGTCATATTTATAGTGTATGCGAGTCTTAAACGGTCTTCTGCTCATTAATGTAACCCCATAAATGCTAAAATGGCTCAAAATCTGGCATAATACCCTCATTGATTTTAGTTTAGCTGCTCCTCCAAATGGTAAGAACGTTTTCTTGTCTAGATTTACTATTCCAATAGCTATATTATGGCACCTCTGTGACCAAGTCAACCCTCTCGCATAGCTACTACATGATCATCACACTTGCCTACGCACCTACCATCCTTTTTGCGCAGACCCATAATTCTAGGCATATAGTCATTTGGTGCACACAAGGAGAGGGTTATCTCTCTATGGTATCAATCTGCTTCCATTGATATACCCAGGAAGGTCTTGTCTGATTAATGTGGATAGACATACCACAACTCCCTCTTTGATTTCATTGACAATATATGGTTCAAGCCAATGCATTTTTAAATTCCCTGGGTGGCGCGTAAAATTTCTGTCATACAACAAAACCAAATCCTCTTCCTTAAATACCTTCTTTCTAATGTTCCTGTCATGCTAAGCCTTTTCACGTGCCTTTTTCACCTCATGATGGAAACTTTCAATGAACCAATCTTCCTCTAGCACGACCAATTCTGACAATCATTCTTCCATAATATCCTTCCCAACCATATTAGTGAACGTTGTGATGTGCAAACTTGGGACAATATACTCCATCGACATAAAAACGGCCTACCCATACTCCATTCTTAACGGTGTCTTTCCTGTCAATTTCTTGGATGTGGTCCTGTTTGGCCAAAGAACTGCAGGGATGCGCACATCCCAATAATTTTGATTATCATTGCACATATTAGTGAGCGCAATCTCCAATATATTATTAAGAGCTTCCACTACACCATTCACCTATGGGTGATACAGAGTACTCTTTTGATGATGAATATGGAATTCTTCTGCCAGATCTTGAATAGTTTCATTGACAAAGTGTATACCTCGTCGCTTATCAAAATCTTAGGGCACCCAAACCAAGTAAATATGTTCTAAAAAAGGAAGTGCACAGTTGTTTTTGCACTACATTCCTTCGTAGGCTTAGCCTTAGCCCATCTAGTCACCTAGTCTATCACAAAGATTATGTAGCACGCACCTGTCTTCTTTCCTGGAGGCTGAATAGGTTCAAAAAAATCAATGGCCCATTTTTTAAAATCATGAAAATCCATTTGTGGGTGCAAGGGCATCTCATATCTGCACAACGATTTCCCTATCCTTTGGAAAACATCACAAGCACGAAAATATGCATGTGTGTCACTGTGCACCATGGGCCACCATAAATGAGTTCATAAAATTTTCTGCGCAATTTATTTTCCTGCATAGTGATCTCCTACAACCCCTCCATGAGCTTCAGCTAATATATCCCTTCATTCAAATTCCAACACATACCTCCACATGACTTCATCTACACCCATTTTGTACAATTGACTGACAATTAGAGTAAATTCAGTTGCACGCAAGACTAACTCTTTCTTCTGTTGCAACATATATTCCGTGGGCGCACTTACAATGTTCAAGAGATGAATAATATCTCCAAAGTGATCATTGACTACTTTGATGAAGAATAGCTACGCATCTGGTAAGTCATCTTCCAAGATAATTGGCTCTTCTCAACTTTCAATGCACGACAGATGGTTTGGCCCAATATTTAATCTCCTAGGTTTCACAATTACTTCAAAGTCATACTTGTGAAATAGTACCAACCATCTGCAGATATTCCCCCCCAACACAGGCTTTTTGGATAGGTACTTTAGAGCAGAGTGGTTAGTAAACATCTTAATGTGGCCTCCAAACAAATAGAGGTAGAACTTATGTAGCACATAGACTATAGCCAATCCTTCCCTTTCTGTGGTTGAGTAGTTACGCTCCACACTTGACAATTTCCTACTTGCAGATACAATAGGATGGTCATTCTCCCCGGCTCTTGGCTATGCTAAGAAAACTCGTAGCGTGATGCAGGAAGCATCGACATGTACATGGAATTCCTTCATCCAGTCTGGAAAGACCAATATAGGTGCAGTGACCATTTTCTCCTTAAGAAATTCAAAGCTCTTATGGTAGTCTTCATCCCAACAAAATGAGGAATCCTTATTCAACAACTTCTCCATGGGCGCAGTGATCAGTGTGTAGCCTTAAATAAACTTCCGGTAGTACCCTATATGACCATAAATTGAGCACAGTTGTTTCACATTTGCAGGAACTTCTAAATTAACAATAACAATGATTTTGGATGGATCCACGATAAATCATTTCTCACAAACAATATGACTTAGAAAGATCTTGAATGGAACACAAAAGATGTTAGTATGGATCTTAATTGCAAGTGTATGAAAAAAGACCATTTTAGTTGTGCATAACAAACAACCCTAACAGCAAAAGATGGTTTCCAATATCTTCAGATCTGCAATTAGTTGATCAAGATAAATTCTGCACAAATCTATATCTATGCATCAAAAGACATTAAGCATTAAATAAAATGATATTTACTCCATGCATCCAATAGACAAGACAAGAATATGTTGAATGAATTTTATATTAAGGGCGTCTGGGAGGAAAACATAGAAGGATGTTACCAGTTCTCCTCAATGGGATGGGTTCTTGTAAGTCCTCAACACTTCAGATCTAAAATTCCTCTCTCTTGATGGTGTAGAAAACCTATACAAAAATGGAACTCAAAGGGAGCTCACAAGCAAAAGGATATAAAAATATGACAATGATGGTGGATCAAAGTTAGACCAAAAGTATAGATCCAGAGTGATCTTTAGGCAACAAAAGGTGATGAATGAATGGAAAAACCCTTCTATTTATAACAAAATATTGAGTTAGTCTAGATATTGGTGCATAATTAAAATATTATAAACCAAATTAGGATCCAAATTTTATGGAATACTTTATTATATTTTTTGGAGGGAAAATTTTTTTGACTTGGGTGAAATCCCTTTATTTGTAAATAATAAACAAATAAATGATTTATTTATTATTTTAAGGATGTGGTTGAGTAATAATTAAATAAATAATGATTTATTTAACTATTTATGAGTGATTTAGTCAAATTTAACAAGGAATATTATTTAAATAATGTTTAAATAATTATTCCTAGAAAATAATAAGATAAATAATAATTTATCTAATTAATTTTCCTGTTTTGGGTTAAATATGACTAGGAATATTAATTAAACTGTTGTTGAACTAATTATTCCTTGAGGAAAATCAAACAAATGTAGATTTATTTAATATTTCCTCATGAGGTTTCCTATTTAGACCATAAACAACTTAATAAAGGTGTTTTACTAAGTTATTTTTCATAGCGAAAGAAATTGTACTTAGGGTAAAATTGGTCTTACATGGTGTACATAGGTCCATCTAATGGTGACAGGTTAGATGACCAAAAAATGGTGTAACAGATTGCCCCCTAGCATGGGATCATTAGGAGCTAATCGTATGAGCGAATTATGTTTTAAGAACTCAATCACTAGACACCGAAGGGGAAGTCAAAGAGAGAGAAATATAAGGTAGACCGAAGTGCTAAAGGACTAGACCCTGAGGAGGCGAGACTTACAGGTATGACAAGTCTCTTTTATGAGTGAGTACCTATGCTATAGGTGGCGGGGGAGGCATACCTATGCCCACCAAGACAAAGTACAAAGAATATTTCATCCAGTAAACAAGGGATTGAACAATATAGTACATGCTGGCATAAACATGAGCCAGGTAACAATATGATAATCAACCCACATACATAGTGTGTCTAGGATAACAGCGAGGAATTATAAAATAATATCTGAGTACATGAGATACAAATACAACCCAAATGCCCCTGTAAACAGGAAAGGGCTCTAAAAATCTAACTAATATATCCAAAAAAAAAAGGCGCTGCAAGTGGCTAAGCCCAACATCATCAAATATATGGAGCTGCATCAAAGGCTGCAATGAATATGTCATCTGGGCATGTGGGGGGCTACCTGTAGGGCCACCCCCTCATGAGGGTTGAAAACATCTCACACACACCTGAGAATCACTGATATCAGCTACTGCATCACTGAACCATCAAGTATACGGATCTCGATCATGTTGAAAGGAGATGGAGTTGAGAAAAAATCAATTCAAAGGGAAATAATGAGTCCCTTTGCCTGATCTAAGGCACCGAAAAAGAGTGGAAGCCGGAACCAAGGTACACTGCCCTCTATACCTGTCTTCGGGAATGAATGATCTGATGTCGATAGAAGGAGGTCCACCATAGGTGAGACAATAAGGCATCCTCAACTAAGGAACAAGAGAAAATAGTAGAGAAACTGACAGACTGACACCAGGGATGATGATGAAATGGGGGGTACTGAGTAGCGGACAGACGACTTCCCTTGTTAGAGCATAAAGGGCATGGATGACCTGTCAATGACTAACACAATATCATGAGGGATAGGGGACAGTGGGACTGAAGGCCATAATGTGCGCCATGAGAGAGGAACCAAGCAATCGAGGCTGGAGAAATATGGCAAGATACAAAGGGACTCAGGATAGACCCCATGAATGCGATGATGACTCAACTCAGAAGCTCTAAACAAGGGCAACTCGATGATGCTGCCACACAAAAAAGGTCCAATGGGGACCATTAAAATATGAGTACATGATGGTTACCCATGACAGAGATTAACACGAGCATGGAAAAGTATGAAGGAAAAATGGTGCCCCAAGTACAAGTGTTGCAGGTGAAGAAATTTGATTTTGAGGAGTGGTGAAGTGACCCTTCGTGGAAAAAATGTGTCCTCATGAAGTATCAAATCACGAAAAACTAATAGATACCCATTTGAGGGCTCGATGAGAGATTTCCAATGGTACAGATGGTTTGTCAAACTGAGCTACGGTTTGGTCGCAACGGGCGAAAGAAAAATCAGGGGTTTCTCTTTTAATAAGGCATTTTCCCTCCAAATTCACTCATTTTCATGTGGAGTTGTGATGAATTTAGAGAGGAGAGAAGGCCCTAAATATTGCGGTGATCGTAGTGGACAAACCGACCGTTGGAATTGAGATCCATCAGTTGCAGGTAAGAGGTATAACCCTACTCTTTCATTTTAGTGGAATGAAAGTTTATTTTAGGTCCCCAGAGCTCAGGAACAGACCCCTCATCCTATTCACATCTGGGTCGCACTTTTTGGGGCAAAAAATATGACCTGGGTAGCAGGTTTTGGGCATAAAAATGCGACTTGTCCTATGATTGGGCCTAAAAAGTGCGACCTGACAGGGAGGGGTTTTTCTATGCTATTTTTTGGCTGAGAACTGGGTTTTTGTGTTTTGATACAGTATTTCCTATTTTTACACTGACAAATATGATGGTTTTGTGTAGATATGGCAGAATTATAGATCAACTGGAGAGAGAGAGACCTGGGCACATTATGGTCGGAGATCCAAGAGGATTAGGGTGTCCGCAGTGCATTGGCTAGGTTTGGGGTTCTAAAGTTTGTGGAGAACCCTTTTATGAGAGCTGAAGAGCCCTTATTGGCTTGGATTGTCAGCTATTTGGACCCAGACCATGAGGTCTTTATAGTGCAGGGGCACCGGATCGAGTTGACGATCCAGGATATATATTTCCTGACTGGTCTCCCACCACTTGGGATGGTAGGGAATACTTAGCCAGTGTTACCGTGAGGGTGGAACATCATGGAGTTTGTAGAGCGCCATTGTCGTCCAGGTCTCCATGTCAAAGGGACACAGATACCAATAGGGGATCTATAGAGGTTAGAGACTCGTGCTGTGGCCGCAACAGTGCTGCAGATCCTGGGCAACCAGGCACTCCACCACATCACAGGAGGGCAGATGATGCTCATGGAGAGTGTGTTGAGTGGGACCTACTATGGGTGGGCCCAGATGATGCTGTCGTCATTGAAACGACAATTGTCTCTATGCAAGCGGCAAGCGAAACATGACTATGCATATGGTATGGTTTTGTGCTCGCTCTTCTTTGAGAATATCTCGACACTTCGACCTCATATACAACTCTAGGATGGGGGCCTGAGAGAGCCTAGGATGCATCGGTCAGGGTGACTACTGTGTAGAGGAGGAGGTGAGATAGTCAGACGGGTGTTCTGACCCAATTTTTTTGTGCATTGGGATCATATGCCATTGTATATAGATGACTATCCCTATAGTGGGATGAGTTACTTTGGGGACCTAGACTTGCCACTGCCACCTAGTTGAGTATAGGGGCCTGATGGTAAGTGAAAAATTGCTAATGTTTTTATGTGCATTGTAAAGTTTCGGAATATTTTATATGTTACTAATTCTTCCACTTTTGGTATGCAGATACAACACTGTTAAAGCTGGACGGATATATGGGACGGCCTACAATATTAGGAGCTGCAGGACCTAGTGGATAGAGGGCACCATAAAATGAAGATGCAGCAGTACTCCTAGAGGACATCCATCATAGATGTGAGAGGCTTATGAGTAGTGTTTCAGAGTGTGGCTGGCAAGACTTAGAGGACCAGTACATAGAGCCATGTATTGGTCTACCCTCAGAGTGGCAAGGGGTCATGTGGCACATGGCGATGGTCAGACATGGGATGCATGATCTACGAGCTGCGGGAGCAGAGCCATTGGCTCGGGATCTTCCAAATAGTGATTAGTGTGTAGGGGTAGGTAGTGCCCCCAGTTTTGAGTTTTTGTAACATGCTATGGGCATGTCATATATACTAGAGTTGATGGACTCAAAATCATTTTATACGACACATATTATGGATATGCATCGTTTTGATGGTTTTATGTTTAATTTCTTATGTTAAATGCATGTGCTAAATGCTAATCTATAATATTGTTTGTAATGCGATCTAGGTAGTGATTTTGTGCTCTAGGTACATGACTGAATGTAATGATTTCAAATTCACGCATCAAAAGCTTCACTCATAAATATCTTCTAAAAAGGATAGGATTGTGCACACGATAGACACCATTCAATTGCATGACAAGAAGTAGGGAATCTAAATGAACATGAAGGTGGAGGATGCGATGTGAAAGGGCATGGGCTAATAAACCTCACACTACATTTTATTCGGCTTGATTATTGGTAGCAGTACCAATGCATACACCGTTCGAGAGAACAAGTGAATGCAAGGGGGTAAAAATGGCCCAACCTACCGAGGCTAGATTCCGAGAGTAGCGACTTGCACCATTGAAAAAACTGATATAAGGTGTGGACGGGAGATGAACAATGCTAGGAACCTGAGCGCAAAGAAAAAATCGAATGCACTCCGTGAAAGGGAGTGAGCTGGGTAGGAGGTCTACTACTCACATGTTGACGATGAGGTGGAGTGTAAGAGCTACCAGAGGTGTAGCTTATGCTCAGGCTGCAAAATTCACCATGGACGCGGATGGTGCCATCCCGTTTATGGACAAGAAAGATGAAGTCACGGGTGGACAAGGCTTCCATGATGTCATCATCACAATAGAAGATGGAGTGACTGGAGGAGGGGAGACCACATGACGTGGTGAAGCTACCTGACTCATCATCATGAGAAGAAAGGTTCACATGCACATCGTCATGGGGGATGACGGAAGAACAAGCAGATAAGGGATCTACCGATGTTGAGCCTAGGGTGATCACTAAAGGGAGGTCAAGCGAAACAACAGGGGAAGATGCAGGGGGAACTTCCGCCGAGGGTGTCATAGATGATGAGAGGTAGAGGATTGTGGTCGTAGGCTCCGTCATCTCGACATCAGGAGGGGGAATGTCAATGGGAGTGGGTAAATCCTCAAGCTGGCCTACAGCATACTATGCAAGTACAGGAGAGGCAGATTGGTTCTGTTCAACCTCGTACTCCCGAACTACCTCCAAAGAGGCGCAGTAATGAGTAAGGCAGAGAAAGTGGTGGGAATAATGGCCATGGATATCACACAAAGCACAGGGTTGATTGGTGTGAATATTTTTAAGGTTATTGGCTGCATTCAAGGAATAAACAGAGGCTTCAAGGACCGTAGACTTAGGGAATGTAACTTTAACCATAGGCTTGATACGGGGAACTTCAGGACAGTTATGGGTGGCATAGTCAATGACATCACACAAATCATAGGGCTTTGGGGGTGGGGGGAGGTGCAGGGTCAGTCAGGGCAGCCTTGTCCTTTGAGGCCTTCTTGTGAGCTTTTCCCTTCTTACCCAAAGCAGTTGCAATAGGAGGTGGTTCCTGTTGAGGTGGTTGATGCACTGTATCAGTGGGAGAATTCATGGGGACTAGTTGAACTGGGGTCAAAGCAAGATAAGGTTTGGGTTGACCAGGTAGGGTAACGACTGGAGGATCAAGGTACTAGACGGGAATCCCAAGGGTCAAGTTAGGGAGAGAGAGGGTAGCCATGATAGGTATCGTGTACACTCCTAGGGGGGCTAGGAACAATATTTGATCATAGGGGTAATGGTCAGGTGGGATGTCTCGAAGATGTTTAAGGCCTGGAGGAACTGTTCTAGGAGGGTAAAGAGGCTCATGGATACCAGTTGTAGGTGAAGGGCCAGGAGGAGGAGGTCGAGAAGGCTGAATCGAAGGGCCAGGAGTGGGCTCCGCAGGGCGAGGAGGCTACTAACTAGCCGAAGCGGGCCACTTGAGGGAAGCTCGAGACGATTGCATCATGTAAAAATTCGATGAGATGGGATTAGAGACAAGAGGAGGAAGACCAGGGAATGTACCAAGAAATTAGGAGTCTTTGTAGACTTCAGGTGAGACACTGGTCAAAGGATCGACGGTTTGCTTATTGGCCACCGAAGAGATGATGGACTCAGGGGAGGTCTAAGACTTCAATTCGTAATATGTCAACTGGTCAATGGTGACTATCTTTCCATTATGAGGGAAGGACATCATGTGGTGAACCACAGATGGGACAACAAACATTGCATAGGTGTAGCTACAACCCAATAGAATGTTGTAATATAAAGGGGCATCTATGACTTCTACGTCAACACAAACAATCTTGCCCGCAACAGTAATAAGATAGTTGAGGAATAGGCCAATGGGTTGGGAGGTGTGGCCATCCCACGCTCAGAGAGTGATTGTGGAAGGAGCCAACTCAAGTGATCCAAGTTACTTCCAAACCGAAGCTGACATCACACAGGTGGATGCTCCCTCATCAATGATGCATCAAGAAATGTTGGCATTCTGGATCTTGACTAGGATTTGGAAGGAGACGGAAGAAGGGAGAGGAGAATTTTCTGACCAGTCAACATAAAATACAATCAATCGATCGTTAGAAGGATCTACAACACTCATGGAAGATGGTAGAAATTTTCGTTATGAAGGGCACGACTGGAGGAGTTCTAGTGTTGAAATGGCTACAGGAGATTGTACCAAATCATCTACTATACTATTTGAATGGGCAGCTTTTCCATAAGCAACATTTCGTTGTAGTGGTCCCTTAAGGATCTTGGTATGAACCTCCACCTTAGGCTGAGCGATCTGCAAGGGACCATTAGGTGTTGAAAGAGGCTCTGTAGAGACTGAAGGAGGCAGCTCGGGGACAAACATAACGGGAGGCTTATTGTACTAACGGGATCGAGTCTGAAGATTGATGTCTACGGTTAGAGGTTGATCAGAGTTAATCATGAGAAACTCGTAATCATAGGTACCAGATGGAGGAGGTTGAGTGGCCACCTGACCTTCAGGTGGTTGGGTAGCCACAAATCCTTGCTGAGGGAAAGGATTAGTAAGCATAGCAGGCTGACTAGGCGCAACACTGGGAGGGACGGAAGGGGAGGATTGTTGCCCTCACAATGTTTCTTGAGACTCCCACATCTGCTTCATCTGTGGTAAAAGAGGACAATAATGTGTGTAATGACCATAAACACCACAACAAGAACAAGGCTTGTTCATGGGAATAATCCTGTCCTATTTGGGCTGAGTGCCTTGTTGCTGGTTAGTAGTGTTAGGAGCATTATTTTGAGGATTAGGTCCAGGACTACTAGGATTAGAAGGATTTTGAGTGTCTTTCCTCTTATTTTTGGAAGGAGGAGGTTTAGTCATGCCTTTCTATGCATAAACTTGCCCCTGAGGGGGCGGTGGCTGCTGTTGTGGGGGTTGAGAAGGCAAGGGAGGAGGAGGTGCTAATGTTGGAGGAGATGGAGCACCAGGTTGTGGATACGGGTAATACGAAGGTTTGGTAACAATGTGGTAAACAGGAGTTAGACGAACACCACATGTGGAAAGATCTAACATGATTTGTAGGATATTCTCGAGCAAGGCCTTCAAACTTGGGGATGTCCAAAGGGATCTTGGTCGACATAACAGGCCAACTAGCATCATGGTGTATAGGGTCATTGATCAACTGGTTAAAATCAGGAAGTCTGAGGCCTACCATAAAGGGGAGAAAGGGATTAGTTGGGATAGTTCCTGTTTCTATCCATCCGGTAGTATTCCCAGCATTAGGGTCGAGGCTACCACTAGCGTTAGGTCTTGAACCAAACATGGTGAAGGTGACAAAAGGAGAACCAGGGGCGGAACTAGAAGGAGAACCTAATGAACTAGAAGAAGAGTCAGAGTGTAGACTCAGTGGAGGACTAACTTGAATCCTACGCGGAGGAGTAAGTCTTCCTACTGGAAGCTAAGGATAAAGGCCATGAATTCTCCGCGATAAATTCCTTGGTGGTGCAATGATGACGACACAAACACATCACAAAGGAAAAAGAGACCAACAAGGGCAAGGAGGTGCAAGATCAACTGATTACAATGTCGAAACAAGGGTGAAGAGGTGCAGGATCAATTGATTTGAATGTTTTAGAGTCTTTGATTGGCAGTGTTAACCAAGCTCCTTTTCACTTAGGGTGTGTGTGTAAAGTGTGTAAATTTTAATTTCTAAACCCAGATGTTCATAGAGAAAAAGAAAAAGTGTGTTGTGTAACTATAAATAAACCTACAAATAACAGTATATGAAACTAAAATAATAGTAAATAAAAAGCTAATAATGAAATAATCTAAACCCAAGAAGGCGGGCCTCTCAACAATTAGTCTGTAGGTGGGAAAAAAACTAGTCAAAACACACCAAAATAGCCAATAGATATAAGGTCGGGAGGGAAAAGGATCTAAAGGTTAAATCTGCTAGAAAGTGGTGCAGAAAACAACAACAAATGAGAGGAAAGATTGATGTAAATGAGGTGGCGAAAGGCTATCTCCTGGAGGGAAACAGAGTGGACCATAGAGGAAAACCAAATAAAAAATAAATGAGGCGATTTGGATGGATAAATAGCCAATATGAAGTGGATCTAAAGGTGAGGTATCAGATCTGAAAAATGGTTGAACACTCTAAAAATTTCAGACAACTTGCAACAGCTAAAACTCTTCCACAAAGTGTGGAGGGTACTGAATCCCTAGGGGGCTAGGTTCCCACTTATTTGAGTAAAAAAGAAGAATTACAGGTCCAAAATGGGCAGAGATGGAGGTCAGACAACCCTGAACATAGGGCCACACAAACCCATAAAACTTTCAAAAAAATTCCTGCAAAAATTCCAAGTCGCAATTTCTCACCTATTTTCTGCATAGGTCACATTTTTTGAGCTGAAAAGTGCGTCTCGAAGCTCCAGGTCGTAGGTTTAGGGCTAAAGAGTGTGACTTTCACTTTGGGCACTCTTAGTGGTAGATTTCAGCACAATGTGTCATCTCAGCTGCAATTGATGTCTGTCACCTGCGCAATAGATACAAAAACACACGAAAGTTAGAATTTTTATTGTTGCAGTGTTTTATAGGTTAAAAACAACATCAAGAAAAGAAAAACAAGAAGATGAAGAGAAATCCTAGGGTTTGAAGCAGCTGGATATGCAGGGATCTGAAAAACAACAGCGGTCGTAATCATAAACCCGTGTGGAGTCGCCAGTTGTTAGTATGAATCTTAATCGCAAGTGTACGAAAAAAACCACTTTAGTTGTGCATAACAAACAACCGTAACAACAAAATATGGCTGCCAATATCTTCAGATATGTAATTAGTTGATTAAGATAAATGCTGCAAAAATCTAGATCTATGCATCAAAAGACATTAAGAAGTAAATAAAATGAGATTTAATCTATGCATCCAATAGACAAGACAAGAATATGTTGAATGAATTTTATATTAAGGGCACCTGGGAGGAAAAAATAGAAGGATGTTACTAGTTCTCCACAATGGGATGGGTTCTTGTAAGTCCTCAGCACTTTAGATCTAAAATTCCTCTCTCTTGATGGTGTAGAAAACCCAGACAAAAATGGAACTCAAAGGGATCTCACAAGAAAAAAGACAGAAAAATATGACAGTGATGGTGGATCAAAGTCAGGCTAAAAGTATAGATCCAAAGTGATATTTAGGAAATAAAAGGTGATGAATGAATGGAAAAACCCTTCTATTTATAACAAAATATTGAGTTAGTCTAGATATTGGTGCATAGTTAAAATATTATTAACCAAATCAAGATCCAACTTTTATGGAATATTTTATTATATTTGTTGGAGGGAAAAAAGAATTTGACTTGGGTCAAATCCATTTATTTGTAAATAATAAACAAATAAATGATTTATTTATTATTTTAAGGATGTGGTTGAGTAATACTTAAATAAATAATGATTTATTTAACTATTTATGAGTGATTTAGTCAATTTTAACAAGGAATATTATTTAAATAAGGTTTAAATAATTATTCCTAGAAAATAATAGGATAAATAATAATTTATCTAATTAATTTTCCTATTTTGGGTTAAATATGACCAGGAATATTAATTAAACTGTTCTTTAACTAATTATTCCTTGAGGAAAATCAAACAAATGTAGATTTATTTAATATTTCCTCATGGGGTTTCATGTTTAGACCATAAACAACTTAATAAAGGTGTTTTACTAAGTTATTTTTCATAGCGAAACAAATTTTACTTAAGGTAAAATTGGTCTTACATGGTGTACTTAGGCCCATCTAATAGTAATAGGTTAGATGACCAAAAATGGTTAACAAAAGATACACTTTTTCTGATTGAGTTAGATCTGATACTTCCAACAAGTATCTAACATCAAGCACAGAATCGACACATGCTTATTCAATAATCCAAAGACAATCCAGTCATCAAAGTATACTTCTAAGAACTTATGAATGTATTCTTTGAATGTAACTACTACCACGTGTGGGAAGATAGCTGGTGCATTCTTCAGACCGAATGACATGAGTGTATACTCAAAGGATCCCCGTTTTGTTGCAAAGGTCGTCTTTCTTTTTCTTTCGACTCGATTCCTCTGTAGTGGTATCCCGAGAAGACATCTGTAAATGAGTAGGCTTCATGTCCTCCTACATTATCCAGGATTTTTTCAGAGAATAGGGTTTGGAATGGGTCATGTATGCAAGCATCATTCAATTTGTGCATATCTACACAAATCCTTATTTCTCCTTTGGTTTTCTTATCCTACATCACCATGGGCTCACCCAATCTAATTCTTCCATGGTTTCGATGATCCTTATAGCAACCATTTTCTCCAATTATTCTTTGATTTTTTTCTTATATCTGGGATTCAACCTATATGGGTTTTGCTTCACAGGCCACACATCGAGTTTCAAGGTAATATTCATTACCCCGATATCTCCTATTATCCCCTTTAGCTTAGAAAATTTCATAGGAGACAGGTCTTGATATTCGTTCAATAGCTCGATGACCTTTCCCACCGTATCATCATCTCAGTAATCCCCTATCATTACTAATTTTGGTTTTTCCTCTGAGCCAATATTGACTTGTCAGATCTTCAAAGGTTTAGTTATGTATAGTGACTCAATCATAGGTCCAACAAAAGCGTGTTTTACTTCAGATTTAGGGATCATAATGTTCCTTGGGTCTTCCTCATTTTCTTCAACTAACAAGTTTCAACAGTTAATGATGTCCTTCATCTTCACATACCATGCTGGCAAGTCGCACTAAACCTTCAGTTTTGTGGTGTGTAAGATGACTTCCTGAGTATCATGTAGTGCCTCATCCAGGAATTTGAACCCACTTTCAAAAATAAAGGTCAGGATAAAAATTTCTGTCAGTGCAGTCCATTCATTGGTTCTTAGTCATAGCTCTGTTTCAAGGTACCAGTCCATAAACACCTTCCCAAAAGTGTGGATGAATATATGCACCCATTCTGGCTTTGGTTCTTTACTCCAAGATTCATTCCACCTAGCCAAATTTTTTCATGGATCACCTTCTCCAGAATAGGTCTCTCCCATTATGGTTTCTTGATGTTCAAATTGCAAATGCATCATGTGGGTGCATTCTTCCTAGTTGGCCAAGTTTCCCTTGTGCGTCTCCCACCAACGTGCTAGGGTGAATGAATGCTATATCAAGTGCATGGAATCATTTTTTTTCTGGAATTTTTTTTTCAATTTCTTCTAAACACATGTTAACTTTAGTCAGACCATCATAATAAGGAAATTCTCGTACCTCTGAGGATATGCACCGAAGAGCTTTTGCCACCCGATTGCAACGTAGAATGGATACTTCATGCGGCTGGTTCTACCAATTCTCTAGTTCATCATATGAATATGAAAAGTATGAGCTATCCTTCTCCCAGTTGAGTCTTCCATCGACTGTTGGGTTGATCCAATATTTGTTTCATGTAGTCAACTTATATTATGATCGAAATCATCATCTGCGTGCACCAACTCAATATATCTTTCTACGTCTACAGGATCTAGGGGACCATAATGTTGGTTCCATTATTTTCAAATATCATACTTCTGCACTTAATATTGATTATTTCCCCCATATCGATAACCTATTGTAAACCCAACATCGCAGGATAGGGGTCGGTATCATCCACAATTTGTATCACTTAAAAGTCTATGAGCACCCTTACTCCTTCAATATCCACTATGACCTGCGAGATCCTTCCTAATGGGATAATATTTTGATGATTTTCTATGCGCAATTGGATCATGGACCACTCCAACTTATGTTCTCCCATTCATTTCCAAGTCTACTTTGGTAATACATTCACATCATATCCTAGATCCAGAATGACCTGATCCATCTCATATGCACCAATTTGTGCAATCAAGTGCATCTCCCATCCAATTCTTATTTTATTCTTATAGATCTTGTTAACAAACTTCTACTCCATCCGAGGTTGTTATTTCTCTGTGCAATTATCTATCAATGCTTGGAGGTTCACGACCACCTTATTTTTGCAAAAAAAATTGATATGAGCCTGTAGGAAGGGCTTCATATATTCATATACCCTGATCACATCCATAGGTTTTCTTGATGTTTAGGCCCCCAATTCTATGAAATCCTTCTTTGATTCTACAAAGTCTTATTTTTCTCTCTGTAATTTGAATCCTTCCTTCTTTTCAGGTTCTTTTTGGATCCATAGATCAATATTCGACTTTGTCTCTTATCTTCACCAGTGGCTACACCACTCCTAGCGATGACATTCACACTTGGTTCTTCTTCACACAACTCAAATATTACCACCTAAATATTTTGAGTGGGAGTATGTGTTTTCTTTTCCTGCATTTTTGCAACAAAAATGGGGCAATATTCAATAACATGATCAAATTATCTACTCTAACTACAATACTATCGTGCTAAGTTTGTATAGTCACGCGCATAATGGCACACATATCCACAATTATAGAAAATGAGTTGCCCCCTTCCTCGACCAAATCCTTGTCCTCTTCCTTATCCTCTACTTTGGAATCCACCACGCCCAGATTGGGATGCTGGTGAGGTAGGTTCACCGTGCATCCTATATAGTTTAGCTCGGTCAATCATTAAAACAAAGCTACGACAATGTTGCTCGTCATGTCCCACCAATGAGAAAAATTTGTATAATGGTTGCTTAATCTTAGGGATATATTAACCAATCCTTGGGCAGAATTTTGTTGTGTGCATACCCATTTCTTGGAAAATCACGCATCATAGCATAGGAGTTACATTCAATTTAGTCGCACTCTTCACCGGGCTTGGTCCTCCAGCTGATAGATAATCATTGAATACAAGGCATTGATCCTTGTGATACCCGAAAACATTGCAGCGTATACACGATACATATGCACATGCCTCCCTTCCTTTATCCTTGTGTGGAATCTGTATTTCTAAGTGCATCACCTCCAACTGGCTTTGGATCTATTGGGTCCTGATATGCACAACTGGTACCGATGAAGCTTCTAGCTTCATTGCAATCTCTATGGCTTTAGCCTACGTGGAAATATTCTATTGACTTAGGGGTTCACGTAGATGCGGTAGTAGCATGGCAATGAACCATTCTTTGTGTTGGGTTTCATCAATAGTAAATCCTCCATCTCTGATTGTGCACTTCAACTATTGATCCACGTCACATATGGATTCATTCAATTATTGGAGAATCTCCTTCAACTCAGTTACAGATTTCAAAAATGATTTCAACCTCTTGAATTGTTCCTTTAATGTTTCCTTTAGATCATCAATAGTTGCATTAGGGTTTTTCGCCACATACCTTATGTACCAATCCAGCGTGTGAACTTTGAAATAAGTGGCCAGTTGTTCTTTCTTAACATCCTAATTATTAACCTGTTGCATTGTCCATACAACATCAGTGACAAACAAGAATTGGTCTATCTATTTGTTCCCAATACCATGGTAAGTAGGTAAATTCATGGAGGCAGTCATCTGAACGTCTAGTGGTGGAGGTGAAGGTTTATGTGGAGGTGGATGTTCGAGTGGGATCATTTTGGAAGTCGAGTGTATGTGATATGAACTATGGCCAACAACTCAGGACTACCCTTATTTTGTAGTTATTCTTCTTCAAAGTGTGCAGATTCACCAGAACTATTGATTTCATATTCTTCCTCATTGTCAGATTTACCTTTGAGAGGGCTATAAACAAAACCTTTTTCTATATCTACTCAGAAATTTCTTCCAATGCACATAGTTGGGCCTGTACGGGACATTCAACCAATATGACTGCACAAAGTACCATGTTCACACAATAGAATTTTAATCCATAGCTTCAGAGAGTGCAAGAACTTACCTCTAGGCCCCTTAAAAAAAATTTGCTTAGCTTCAGAATATGATACAAATTGATCAATATAAATTTTGGTCACAAATCCTCCCAGAACATTATCGATCCAATGGTCTATCGCACGGGTGATATTGTTGTTAGTTTTCTCTAATTGTTGTACCAAATCTAGGGTCCACTGAGTGATCACAGCGTCCTTTGCACTGGTCTAGAACTCAACGACTCGAGACATCCATTCATGCAACTCGGGTGCAAAGGAAGAAAATAAAATTTCGTGGACCTCTATGTAGATATACCTTTGTGCCCAATCTTCGGAAGACAATTTAGAGCTTCTTTTCTCTTGGATAAAAAATTCAAGTATTTTCTTATCAAGCCATTCTTGCAGTTCGTTCTACGTTGGATGCCACAACATCAAAGCTCCCTCAAAATGATCTTGGTCCCAAAAATATAATTTTTTTTTGGCTTGAGGGGTTTAGAGATATTTCACAACCAACAAACCCTCTAAATATTGGTCCTTTCAGAAGTGATATGCTTGTGCTGACCAAAGTCTCACCCGAAGCAGTATTGGGGGGGTGGCAGAACTAGTTTTCCAGACCCTAAGGGGGATTTTTGTGGTAGACCTAATCAAACTTACTGTAAATAATATAACAACTTTGTGCATGCATAGTCAGCAGATATAACCCTTTCGAATATTATCACATAATACTTTAATATATTTTGTGCACAATATACTTCATTGAGATCTATTTATCTAACATCAACTAGCTCTTGTGCATAGATAAAATTAACCAATTACAGAAGAAAATACAAAATAATGGAACATATTCACATCGAAAAAAAATAACAGTTAATCAAGACAACAAATCTCATAATAATCCTTGTTCGCCAAAAATGCCTTCTTTATTAAGAGATCTTTCAATTCAGTACAATCTATCTTTTATGCACACAACAGCTGATTCCGCACACAACTGGAGACTTAGGTCTCCACGCACACAGCCAACATGAGCCTTTCTACTTAGAAAAAACAAAAAACATAGATAAAAACATTAATCAACCACCATACATCAAATATGATCGATCTCTTCATCGCTTGACTCTTACATGTTTATACTATCATAAACGCGCACATACCATGGTCTCAAAAAATGGTTTGAGACTCATGGATTTTCCCTTTAACCCATTACAATAATTAAGGGACATTGACCCCCAAAATTCCCTTTGGCCATTTGCGCGCAACATGTACAAAAAAAATTAGACAAAATTAACCCAAAGAAGTACACCCCAAGGGACCTCACTCCAACAAGCTTATAGGAAAAGCATATGATATCCTACTCAATCTTGCATAAAAATAAAGAGGTGCTTGCTAGTAATAATGAGGGGAAATTGGGAAAGAAAATATTTTTTTTCATATTACAAAAGGTAGTATGTTGCTCTTGAACAGGACACTCTATCACATTTGTGCCTGGGTTGGGAAATCCATTTGTCTCACAGCTAATCATACCTCTTTTAAAGTCTTAAGTCTAGTTTTGGGTATTATTTTTTAGTCAAATGTTCATAAGTCAAAACTTCCTGTCGCCAATATGTTCAAGAGAATTCAAACCCCAGTTACAGTTATCTTACAATTTGTAGCCTTGAATCATTTTGAACATCCCTGAGTCAATCACGAATCACTCCAAATTTTTTCTTCAAAACTTGACATGAGTTTCATGTCGTAGTCCCTCCTATTAGAGGTCGGTCCCCATCGAATCTGGCTCATTATCTAGGAAGTTGATGCAGAAACCTTTTTTAGTACCTTGGATCCTGCATACCCAAATGGTAGGTTTGTCGCCTTCGACAAAAGGTTATCATCATTGACATTTGATTTAATGATTGTATGAGTGTTCGACTTCAAGACATATTTTTACATTTCATAGATTGTACTGGGGTACCTTGAGAACCATTATCATATTTGGTGGTTTTTCTCAAGCCTGTTAATGAACCATGTTTGAGTACAAGACATTCACTCACATGATCAGATCCATACTATGGATCGATAAATATGAAGACCAAGACCCTGGATCTAGTTTCGTCTATACAGGTTGGGTGGATTTTTAAGTATTCCTTATTGTAAAGATAACTCCATATTTGATGGCTGGGTCCGTACATTGTCTACTATTGACATGGATCTTTGTGTATTTACATACTGATTCTTTGAGATAATTTTACTCCGAGTATGGGAATTCCTACCTCAGTGATTATTATATATTGTATTGTAATCTTTGATTGATTGTTTCATGTCTCCAACCATAGTCTCTAATTCTAACCTTGGCATGATAAAGCACTTCAACCCTCAAACATATTTTCTGACTTTTCACTTTAGGGGGAAACATTTTACATGTCATCTTGTCACCATTAGGAAAATGATATTCAATCTGGATCTCTCTCCATCTAATGTGGTGTTCCAAGCATTCCCTTACAAATTTGGAAGTAAAACAATCCCAAAGGCTATAAGAAATTTGGATACTATTGCTCAAAACCTATTTTTAAGCACATGTGCATTTTCTTTAGCCATTACCTGTGCATGTGTAGTTTTTACCATTGTAGCCTTTGTAAGTTTGTGCACTGTCTTCCACTAAAAACTATGCAAATCACTTAATGTAAGTAAAAATAAAAAGTGATTTCTAGAATCTTTATTAGAGTAATATTTTCCAACTTAAAACTTCAAGCTTATTCTTACTTAAGCATAATCCCTATGTTCATGGAGCTAATTCCCTCTCTTTGTGTAACCCTAATCCATCCTTTTGAGGATCTCATCCCTTGTGAAGAGGATCTCAAACCTCCTCCTCTTGGCCTATAAATTCAACATAGACCAGAGAGCTAAAGAGGATTGCTAAATGCAAACTTATGTTGTTGGAATAGAGCTACAAAACTTTTCATCCAAGGAGAGGGATGGAGATCATTGGGAGGAGGCATACATGATCAAGGCTAAGGTTGTAATGCTCCTTCATATTTGATATTAATACATAAGAGTGTTTATTTCCAGCTGTATTGTTCAATGGAGTTGTTGTATTGTGTATTTACTTCTATCTTTCCATTGATAATGATATTAGGTACTAGTTTCCTAGATCAATAGTATGGGTTTTATTGAGTCATTTATCTATCATATGCCTTTGATATTTCGTTGTTAGTATGTTTGAAGTTATGGATTTTGAACATTAAGGAGTTGCATCAAACCATAGCAAGGATCTTCATCAACCATTTCATTTGAAAGGTATGGATTTCAGATCCCAACATTCTTGTTTATAATTCAATAGGCATGAAATCAATGAAATATTTACTACTTTATTTGTTTGTTACTAGATTCAACCATTGAATATAGGGATATTTATTTTGTCTGCACAAGAAATTTTTCCTCCATAACACTCTCTGTCGAAATAAATTGTACAATATTCAAACCTTGTTGGCCTCTCCCACTACGCAATGTGAAATGAAAACTAGCAAGATCCTATCCCTTCCAACTACGACTATTCACTATGTAGTCACTGACCTTCCCAAGTTACATAATATAAAAAATCACAACCAGTAGTGGCTCTTCCTAGTAGTTGAAATTGTGCATTACGAAATTAATTCTCTGTCTCTCCCAGCTAAGACTACATTATGCAATTCTAGTCCACAAGCCAACTCCTTACAGTCTAGACATGCGCAGTCTTCCTCCATAACAGTAGAATCAACATTCCTAGTTATAAGTCTACCTCCTTGAATCTCAAAATTGAAAATCATTTCCCTCAGTGATTTTTTTGCTGCTTTAAAGTTAATTGTTGAACTGATCTTCCTTGAACTTACTTGTCGTCACCATGAGATAATCTTTTGGAACAAGTACTGCAAGTATTGGACACATTATTTTTTCATCATCAAACAGCACCATGCCTCTTCAAAAATTTCATCAAAGGAGGTCACAGATAGAAGTATCGAAGAATTCATTGACAATCCTTCAATATCAGTTCCTATCTTATCAGATACACAATGTTATATTGAGAATGATTCCACTGTCACTTGTCTTACAATCAATGATGTATTCACCTCAAAATATTTCCAAGATCTGGAGGATAGGCAGGTCGATATCAACTTTAAATGCTCAGGGTTCTATAGGGTTTCCTGCAGATTTCTAGTTTCACCATGAGTAGATGTTATTAGATTGATTTTACAGGTCATAGATACCAATATCATGACAATGAATAGTGTTGGTGGGCAGAAGCTTGCCTTCTATCAACCACATCACATTCACTTGATTTGAAATTTTCCCAAGCTAGAGCAACACCTGGGTTCGCAATTATATGAAACCCAAGCTATTTGAACACTAAGTAAGTGATCAATCCATGGTGTAACGAAATGACAAAATTTCACTAGAAACCTAATAATACATACAAAACAAGTCCCGTAGAATAGTATATCAATACTTGATGGTTATGTGCTACTAAGTATATGGATATAGGATTATTGAATCCTTCCCAAAATTATTTATCTATATGTTATATCTGATTGTCATAGAAGGGAGGATAC
Source organism: Pinus albicaulis (assembly GCA_034641835.2). Lineage (NCBI taxonomy): Eukaryota > Viridiplantae > Streptophyta > Pinopsida > Pinales > Pinaceae > Pinus > Pinus albicaulis. Next base: position 21,752,341 of record CM076578.1, on the reverse strand, counting down.
TCAACTGGTATCATTTATTGTCTTAGCAGCTGCAAATTAATCTGAAAAAGGAAAAAAACACACCATAAGGAAAGCAAAAACATTTTTATATGTTTTTCTAATTGTTATATAGAATATGTATTTGTAATGAATTCCATGGTCTGGAATGGAAATGGACACCTAAAGAGCCCCCTATCCACATCTATTGCAAATTATTGGAAGAATGTTGCTACCGAGGATTATACGAAAAAATTGTTGAGCACTTATTCAAGGTCTTATATCAGATGATATTTGAAGAAGAACCTCCTTGCATGTCCCACGAGGTAATGAAGTTAGTGGAAGAAGTAGCATTTTGTTTTCCTCTCCAGATGGTACATACCCTAGAGTTTTTTTTTTAAGTAAGCCACCTAATCTCTTATCGAGGTATGCCATAGATAAATTGATCATGCAAGAGGTTTCCTATCATATTGTCACAGGTTTATCTTCAGTGTTGCAGAGAAAGAAGAAGACACATTGACCTTTGTTCCCTTTATAGGTGGGAGATTGAAGGCTATAGAAGGTGAAAACCTTAAGTTCAACATGATGATATTTCATCGATACAGTCCCTAAAGATTTTGCGAGATACATTGTGCTAAGTTTCACTTTTTCTAGATGTATGATAATTACAATAGACCAGAGGAAGAGAATATTAAGAATCGATACAATGCCTCCTAGTCACATGCACCAGGAAAAGAGGTAGATAATTCTAATGCAGTTCCTGAATAGGAGGTTACCTAGGAAGGAAAGCAGTGGGAATACCACACTCGAGTGAGAATCAAGTACAAGAGGAAGGTTTCCCATAACTAGGAGAGGATTAGAGTCATAATTTTAAAGCAGATCCAATTATTCTGAAAGCATCCATGGAAACAAAAAGGAGTAGAAATCAACGGGAAGAAAATAAGAGGAAGGAAGAACAATAAAAGTGAGAGGAAGAATGGATGCAGAAGGAAGAGAAAGAAATGAAATAAAAGGAATAAATTCAAGCACAGGAGGAACTGAGAAAGAAAGAAGAAGAAGAAGCAAGATTTTAATTGTTATAGGAAGAGCAAAAAAAATATCTAAAAGAAGAAGAACAGGCAGAAGCAAGATAAAGAGTGTGTAAAATATATTGAGGAGAAGATACATACCTAAGATATAGATATCGATCAAGTGGAGCAAACTATATAGGTAAAAATCATGAATATTATAGAACATGTTAGCAGTCAACCTTCATATCCCTTCATAGGTGGGCACATCCCAAATGATGGAATGGGAATATTTCCTTCAAAGGACGATATGATCATGGATATTTACAACCTAACCTTTGATCAAATCAATAATAAGATAGTGTAGGAAAGGATGAAATATTTCCCTAATGACCTGGTTCATCTTGCCTTCAACCACATAGAGAAGATGATTGTTACTAACGCTATGAGGAATCCGAATACAATTGCAGAAGTAAATTTGGACTTTGCAGGAGCTGCAAAAGAAAAAAAATACTTCTTGATGGAAAAAAACCAACAATTGTAAAATGATTTGAGTGTTGCAAGACAACAAATAGATCATCTCCAAGTTGAGGTCCAATGATTTTCTTCCACAAATTATCACTTGAAAGAGTTTCAAGTAGTGATATATGGTGAAATCCATACATTGGTAGACACCATGAGGCAACTTTATGAAGACATGCTTACTTTGCATAAGGTGGTAGTGCCTTTACATGACCTGTAGAAGAGGTCACATGAAAATGTGAAAGCTTTGAAAACAATTCATGCAACAATTAGTGCGATCCAAGAATGTGGCACCACGTATAAGAACACACTGCTAGAGTTGGCCAATAAAACAAGACAAGAAGTAGAATTAAAGAATTTCAATGTCAGAATTCTCTTGCAAAGAAATAATCAAATCAATACTTTTGTGGCCAAAATTATAGCGACCTATGCACGATTATACTATGGTTTGGATTCCCTGGTCAGAACACACAATACCCCGTCAATTCAGTCATTTGCAGATACCAAAAGCATAAACATAATCATGAAAAAAATCCAAGAATACTTGGGCAGTTTGAAGCAGGTCACTGCAAAAGAAGACTTGGATACCACCAAACAGAACATGTAGAAGTATATAGTTGGATCTGTTAAAGTTAATATGAAATTATACTTATTATAGAATGAGGTACAAAATGACTTCAAAAAAATTTACCCAGATGCTATGGAGGCTAGAGTCAGATACCAGTGAAATCTTCCTGCAAATTTGAGGACATAGTTACACAATATAAATATTGGCATCAATATGTTATTGCAGAATTACAAGTTGAAGTTGTTGAGCTAGAGTTTCCTCAAACTCAAGCTTAAAATTTTAAGGCTTATATTATTAACCTCTAGCCATTTTTGTCTTATATGGATTTTTTTCCTATTTTATTTAAAAAGTAATAAAGTGTAAATATAAGTGGAATTCCAAGGGTTAAATGTGGAATTTGAAGATTCACTAGTTAGAGAAAAGACAAAATAATTCCAAGAGTTGTGAGAGAAGCTCAAAGGTCACAAAGGGAGATGAAGATCCATCCAATTTTTTATAAATAAACCCTCATAACAAAAAATGGGTTTGGAACCTAAGATTTTGAGCCTTGGCTTCTCTAGTCTAGCACAAGAAGAGTATCATTCTTTGAAGAAGAAAGTGGTGGCATAACATTCCACTATTGGGGCTAGTTTCATATCAATGTAATCATATGTTTGTAACTTTCACTTAATGATCAGAAGCTCTCAAAGCTAACACACTTTCATGCATATATCGTGAATGTTGTAAGACTATTATTTATAATATTGTGATATATGTTATTTGATTTATGCTAATATTAATGAACTATTTCATTCACCTTAATGTGTACCTTGTTGAATGTGTCTCATTTATGTTATCATGATCATTGTTATATTGTGAGATATTTTTCAGGTTAGCTAACTATTCTTTTACATGTGCTGATGTGTCTCTTTTAAGATAGTATTATTACTTTATTTCAAGGGGATCATTATTTTCCCTTTGGTGTGAAATAAATTTTTATACATTGAAATTGATAACACAAAAACTTCACACACTTGCTATCACCAAAGCTATGTGTATATCATCTTATGTTTTTATTAAAACCAAGGAACATATTTGAGACCACCAATTTTTAAATCGATCGTATTCTGGTTGGGGCTCCTATTCTAAATGGTGTGGGGTCTAATTGGGACTTCACATCGGGGATACCCCCTTCCTTTTTGTTGGAATCTAACATCGTCAACAATTATATTTAAGATGAAAATGCTTGGGTGATTGAAAATGGAGCTTCAAGGCATATAACAGGTGAACGTGGATATCTAAACAATCTATCAAAAGGAATCTCTTCTTACAAAGTGGAACTTGGAGACCATAATAGATATTCGGTAAAAGGCATTGGATATACCTTCATCAAGCTAGAATATGGTGGGAACATTCATATCAATAACATCCTCTATATTCCAGGTTTTAAAAATAATTTAATTTCTATTTCTTATTTAGAATATAACAAGAATAAATGAGCACTCATTTATGGCAAGGTGGTTGTTTGGACTAAAGGATATAGTATAGATAATGCTAGAATTATTGGGATTTGTGAAGGGGGATTGTAAATACTTCTAACTCCTCCTAATCAAGCTTTAATACACAATGACACCAATCCGTGTGAATTGTGGCGTGGAATATATGGCCATCTCCATTACAAAATATTTCCATATTTGATTCAAATGGTTACATGTGTGCCCCAATTGAAATAAGAACATGAAGGAGTTTGTAAAGGGTGTGATCTTGGCCAAAATGTGAAGAATACATTTCATGGCAATGAATCAAGATCCAAAGAAATATTGGACCTAATTCACTTTGATGTCAGTGGTCCCATGGCTAAAAAATCACTTCGTAGTCATCAATACTATGTAACATTATTGATGACCATTCTAGAAAAACTTGGATATATTTCATGGGGTCTAAAGATGAAGTATTCAAAAAATTCCAACGGTTCAAAGAAGAACTTGAAAATATGACAAAAATAAATATCAAGACCATGAGATCAAATCATGGAGGAAAATATACATCTAAAGAGCTTGTGGCCTTTTGCAAAGAAGATAGGATTAAGAGGGGGATGATAATTCCTTAGAATCCTCAACAGAATGGTGTAGCTGAAAGAAATAATTGACCTATAGAAGAGTGTGTAAGAGGCATGTTACATGATCAAGATCTTCCCAAATGATTATGGGGATAAGCCACCATGACCACAACTTACATTAAAAAGAAATTCCCTTTTATAAATCTTGGTGACATAACTCTAGAAGAAGCCTTTACTGGAAAGAAGTTGAATATTGATCATATCATAATCTTTGGATGTCCAATAAACATTGATATTCCCAAGTACAAAAGAAATAAGCTAGATCTTACAGATATTAAACGAGAATTTTTTGGTTATAACAACTCTTTCAAAGCATATATAATCTACATCAAGGAACTTCGACGTATTGAAGTAAGAAAAGATGTTACATTTGATGAAAGTGTTTCATAAAATGATTTCAAATATATCCTTATTGATTCCAATGAAGAAGAAGGACTATACTTTCCCAGTGAAGATATTCCAAATAACATCAACTCTCCAGAACCTACAATTGGTCATAATGAAGAACCAGAAGGACCAAGTGAACATATTAACATTCCAAAAACTTGAAAAATACCATCTTGGATAAAGACAACCTTACAAGAAGCCGAAGGGCATGGAGCTCCAAAAGGAATAGTAAGAGAAAGACAAAGAGCCAAAAGGTACTATGGTTATAAAACATATATGACCAAACTCTTTAAATCATAACCTTCTACTTATGAACAAGTTGTTAAACATTAAGAATAGAAGAATGAAACAGTGAAAGAATATCACTAAATAATGAAGAATGATGTTTGGGAAATCATTCCTAAACCAAGGGGTAAATCTCTTGTGACCTCAAAATGGATTTATAAAATTGAGCATGCAGTCGATGGAAGCATCGAAAAAATATAAAGCTATATTTGTGGCTAGAGGATTCTCTCAACAATAGGGAATTGATTATAAATTTTTATCCTATAGCCATATACACTACTATTATAACTCTTATCTCTATTTCTACTTCTATGGGATGGAACACACATAAAATGGATGTGAAGACAACCTTTCTTAATGGTATTATTGATGAAGAAATCTACATCGAATAACGTCAAGGATTTAAAATACATGGAAAGCAATCTCATGTTTGCAGATTGAAGAAGGCTCTATATGGCTTAAAAAAACTCCCTTACATCATGTTATGCATATATGTATGCTTATCTAACAATGCTTGGCTTTGTCAAGGGTGTCGCAGATCCAAATATCTACATTAAAGTAGTAAATAATGAACCAGTAACAATTTTTATACAACTTGTTAATGTAGAAATTTGCTGAATAATGAAGATTTATCCACTGATATTATCCTGGTCACACACTAATTCGAATTCATGCATAACACATAACCTCTTCTACAATTGATCATCAATTTGCGGAAATTAGAAACAGTCACATGCGCACATAAACACAATATGTAACGGTGAAATATTATAGCTGAAAACCCCCAGCTATTTTGTATATTATAATAGAAGAGAACATGTAACAATATTAGTACAATACTCCTCACAAGTACTCAGTACTGTCTCCAAAAGTTACACACAAACTAGCTCAGTTTTGAACAAGTCACAGGTTCAAAACTCATCCACTAATTGCCTGCCTCTACTGCGCAATCCAAGTTGGTTCAATGAGAGATCCAAGTTCAAATCTCCTTGGCTTCAACTGCGCAATCCTCATGGGAAATCTCCTCCAATGCTTGTGCAAATCTCATGCACAACTCATGTCGCAACTAATAGCAAACTCACCCTTTCATCTACCTCTTCCACTGGTCTTCACTGAACTGTCCATGCACTGTAGTGAACTGATGTGTTCTTGAGTTGAATAGTGAGTTAATAATTAGTGAATTAAATAATATTTAATTCACTCAACTCATCACTAGTGTATTAGCCAGTTAAACTAAACACAACTAGTTCAACTAAGTTAAACCGAACACAACTCCACCAACTGTCTCATCAACTCCACCAAACTCTGTCACTTGAGTTCTAACTGAAGTCAACCATGCATGAGCTCACCAAACCCCTAGGAATAGTGTAATTCCTTTTTTCAGATGCATGGGCCACATCCGTAGCTCCAACTGAAGTGCTGCAAGAGGATAAACTGAAGTTTATAGTCCAAATATTATTAAGGGTAAATAATATTTGACTGACCTATTTTTAGACAGGCAGTCTAAAAATAGACTTCGACTTGTATGTCTAAAAATAGAGGTCCATCTATTTTTACCAACTCGACCAATCATCCAAGAATAGCATACTGCAACTCCTAGACCATGCTCCATATGTCTAAAAATAGACATAGTCTAAAAATAGACTTTGCGCCAAAAATAGCCTGCGGGCCCACTTAGTGAAGGCGACTTCATTTCACTAAGATCCATCATCTTGTTGCATTTTCAACACTCCCTCTCAACAAGATATGGATTATAT